>JAHRHZ010000276.1:99551-144722 GCA_024137785.1 Ginglymostoma cirratum
GATGTAGAGGAAGCCACAACGGGTACAGCGGATGCAGTATACCACATTGGCAGATGTGCAGGTGAACCTCTGCCTGATGTGCAATCTTACAAACTTCTGTCAGGTTGCCCCTCAACCCCCTGCGTTTCAGTGGAAAAAAAACCCAGTCCATCCAACATTTCTTCCTGGCTAAAATCCCCCATTCTAGGCAACCTCCTGGTAAACCTTTTCTGTACCCTCACCAAAGCATCCACATCCTTCTGGTAGTGTGGTGATCAGAACTGTACACATTATTCCAGGTGTGACCTAACTTGTGACCTAATTCTATAAAGGGGCAGCATAACTTGTAAATCCTTATACTCAGTGCCCCACCCAATGAAGGCAAGCATACCATAGGCCTTTTTACTACCTTATCTACCTGTGCTGCCACGTTTAGTGATCTGTGGACCTGCGCACCCAGATCCCTCTGCATATCAATACTCTTAAGGCTTCTGCCATTCACTGTGTAATTTCCACCTGTACTTGACCTTCCAAATTCATCACCTCACATTTGTCTCGATTAAACTCCATCTGCCATTTTTCTGCCCATGCCTCCTACTGATCTATATCCTGCTGTATCCTCTGACAATCTTTGTCACTATCTGCATCTCCACCAATCTTCAAACTTACTAATTAGATCAGCTATGTTTAAACAGCAGATGTCCAGTACTGATCCCTGTGGAACAACACTAGTCACAACCCTCCATTCCGCTACTGTCTGTCTCCTAGGACTAAGCCAGTTCTGTATCCATCTTGCCAGCTCACCCCGATACCCTGTGACTTCACCTTTTGTACCAGTCTGCTATGTGGGGCCTTGTCAAAGGCTTTGCTGAAGTCCACGTAGACAACGTCAACCTCTTTACCCTCATCAATCATCTTTGTTGCCTCCTCAAAAAGCTCGGTCACGTTAGTGAGGCACAACGTACGGCGCACAAAACCATGCTGTCTGTCTATTGCTAAGAAGTCCATTTGCTTCTAAATATGTACAGATCTTGTCCCAGAAAATCTTTTCCAATAATTTCTTGGCATCGACCTGAGACTTCACAGGCCTGTAATTTCCTGGATTATTCCTGTTACCCTTCTTAAACAACCTCAGGGGAAACATCGGTAAGCCTGCCTCCTGCGCTACCACCAGCTCAGATGCTGACACCTTGTTGGGAATATCATTTTTCGAAATTTTGGGAGCACATGCTGATAAGCACCTCGCTATGCCAGCTCCACACTTGGTTGAAGGCGAAATGCCCCAGGCCACTGGCACTTGGAACACTGCTGGGAAACAGGCAGCTGCTCAGTCACAGGCAGGAGAGGACCCAGTGGTGTCAGAAATCAGCGACTTGATGAGACATGGCTCTCATATCCCAGAGGCTATAACAATGATGTGGGGTCCAGTACCTCAACCGTACAGTCGACTGACTGCCTCCATGGATGGTTGGCCGCTGCAATGATTAGCTGGGTCCAACACCTTTGGGGTTCACTGGATGTGTGTACACACTTACACCCCATCATCACATTCAATGGTCCTCATCATCAATGGCATTGCAATAGAGAGATGGGGAGTATCACTTCGGGTGCTCTTTCCTTACAAGGAGGTGAGGTGGTTTAAGGAGGCAGATAGCTGGAGGAGCAACCACAAAATTGCCCTTCAGAAGTATTTTGTCAGGACACTGCAGAGGCGGTGGGCTGTCCATCTCCAATCTGCTTGGCCCTCTCTGACACTTCAAAATTCAAATCGCAGAGTGTCCATTTCCCCCTGGCAAGGATCCCTCAGTATGACTGGCCATCCAGCCACAAAACTCCCTGGGCCAATCACCCAAAGATAATAGGTTCCACTGCCAAATGGGCTTCCTCCGCCCCAGCTGTTGAACCTGGGGCAACATGAAACACATTGCAGATTTCCAATTTCCAGAACAATGGAAAGTACCAGTCAACGTTCCACAGGCAGTGGTTTCCTGTCTCTACCTCTGTAAGGCCCTGAAAATCCAGATCCCCCTCCTGACAGCCCTTCCCTTGAATCCTATAGGCTTCACACCTCTCCACGTCACATTCAAACCATTTATCCAAACCTGCAAGTGCCAATTTGCCCTCCAGCCCCACTCATATGAGGTGGTCATGCCCAATTTGGTTGTATACTGTCCCACCCTGAAGCCAAGTGGCTCCTGACCATAGACGCATCCCCTGCATTAACCTGTAGTATTCTTTGCGATTTCACTCCTCCCACCCTACTATTCTTTTAAATTTTAGTGAACATAGTCCTAACTGATCCAGTCTGTCGCAATATGTCAGTCCTGCCATTCCCAGGAAAGAGTCTGGTAAACCTCTGCACCCAATAACCAGAACATCCTTCTTCAGATAAGGAGACCAAAACTGTACAAAATGATCCAGATGTGAATTTTCCAATGCCCTTTAAAGTTGCAGCACGAAATTCCCACTGCTGTACTCAAATCTTCTTGGTATGAAGATCAACATACCATTTGTCTTCTTCGCCACCTGCTACAACTGCATGTTTACTTTCAGCAACTCGTATGCAAGGGCACCCAGGCTTCGTTGCATTCCCCCTTCCTCCAATTTATTGCCATTCAGGTAATAATCTTTCTCCCTGTTTGCCTATCATTGATGCTAGCTTTGCCAATGATATCCACATCCCTTGAAGGAATAAAATAAAAGCACATCGTGAACTGGGAACTTACTCCAGTATGGTTGAAGGCCAGATTGATTCATAACATTCATGTTCACTATACGTACCATATCTTTCCATTTTTCTTTATAATTTTTATTTTTGAACTGAAATGGCAAAAGGATTGTAATAAAAACTAAGGATTGTGGAATTGATTGCTACATTCTTTAAAAGCAAGTTATCTGGCACTCATTGTAAGTGCTGTGTATACTGCTGATGGGTCAAACATTTTGGGGAATTCTGGTTGCAGACAGTCTGGAGTCAAACGGTGTGCACGAGTGGATATTCACCTGGGACCAAGTAGCTGATTGATCTCAAATAATGACCTGTCATTGATGATAAAGGCCTTTTGTCTACAAACAGCTATGTAATTTACTCCCAAATAGCTAAAAAGCTTGTGGGTATGGACATTTGGGGAAAAGCTATTGGACCTGAGTAAAAGAAGGAGCTGTCTTCCCTGCAGTGGAACAATTGCCTCAAGCCTGAACAAAGGAAATTTATTTCTCATCTTCAGTTACTACAAGCTGTGGCTCACAGCAATATGTCAAAGATATTACGTATGTGAATTAGTTGCCTTGTGCCTCCTACAAGTGTGTGAAAGTACCTGGAGAACGAAGAATGAGGAACATCAGGATCTGACAAGCAAATATGATCATCTCAGCCAACACTGTGGACAGGGACCTTTAAACTGGGTTCACAGTCTTTCCCTCTGCCCATTTTTCTTTGTCTCTGTGTTTGTCTGTATGTGCGTATAATAGCATTTAGAGTTTTACCTAGTCGAGGTAGATGTTGACAGTTCATAAATGCTTATATATTTATTTACTTATTTAGGAGCACATTGCAGATGCTGGCATCTGTACTGAAAACAACAAATGCGGCAGATCATGCCGAGCCAAACTGCATCCATGGAGAGTGAGCAAGCAAATGTTTTGAGTCTAGATGACTCTTCAACAGAGCTCTGATGTCTGACTCGCTGTGATCTCCAGAATTTGTTGTTTTTATTTATCTATTTATTTATTATAATAGTAATTCTTGTTAAATACAGAAACCTGTGCTTTCTCTCAAGCTGGGTATAAAACTACAGGTAAATGGTAGAATTTTGCATACTTTTATAAAGTCTTTAACTTGTGTGATGACTCTGGGAATGGCAGGGCTTGATTTCCAGCACACTTGCCCAGTGATGCTTAACACCATTGTCATCTTTATATTCACTGGCAGTGCTGTCATTGGTCTTTCTTGAGTCGAGAGTTGTACAGACTGCAACTCTCACTAAGGATGTCATTAGCAAAGCCATCTGACACATTTCTTTGCTGAGGTTCAGCTAGAATAATTTATTTCAAATGACCCCCTTGAGACATAGCATCCTGCTGAAATCTCTCTGCTCTCTTTATTTTTCAATGGCCTGGCTTCCTTTGTTTCTCCTTGCTTATTTTCTCTTTTAGACTGTTATTCAAGGGAAATGTAAAAGCATTGCATCCATGTCTTGGACCAGTTAGTTAAATTTAAACTTGTTAATATCAGAAGTTCCTTCAGCACATGTTACACCACTCTTTATAGGTTTTAGAAACTTTAACAAATTCCAGCAATTCCAAATACACTGCAATCTCAGGAAGATTCAGTAAAAAACAATCAACTTGAAATTCATGGCTGGTTCCACTAAATGGTACATTTTGGGTGACCTTCTTGCTGCTGAATGCATATTTACTGTGGAAGGTTACAAGATGTTATCAGGTGGATATTTGCTTTCCAGAATGGCAGTATTGTCTTCAAATAAGCTTTTCATGCTTACATACATCACACCTGCATAACTCTGACAGATGTGACTGATGTGCATAATATCCTCACTAAAATTCAGTTCCTTGTGACATGACTAAAAGTATTCTGCATACATTAGATACCCTTTTGGAGACAATGTGGCACTTGTAATAATGATAATGGTAGGGATGTTGTAAAGTCCTTATAAGGGTGCTATGATGTCAAATCTTTGACCATATTGTTTTGGCGATGTACGTCCACAAATTCTTGAAGGCAATTGAGCAGTCCATTCGAAAGAAAACGTAGAGAACCTTGGATTTTTAATAGAGGTATATGTTACAAAAACAAGGAAGCCACATTAAACTTCTACGTGTAGGTCCCAACAGTACATAAAGTTGACTTCCTGGCTACATTACTTTTGAAATAAAGTCATAGTCTTAGAGAGGGTGCAAAGGAAATATATTACATGTGTACATTGGAAAAGGGAACTCAGTTCTGTGCATAGATTGCAGAAGTTGGGTGTTGATCTTTTTCTGAGCAGGGAAAATTAAGCAATATTCAAAAGTGTAAAGAATTTTGGTGGCATAAATCAGAAGAAATTATTACTAGTGGCAGGAGGGTCAAAAGCAGAGGGCAAGGTTTAAGATGATTGGCAAAAGAACTTGTGATGAAATGAAGCAAGCTTTTTTATACGATGAGATAACACAGTGTGGAGCTAGAGGAACACAGCAGGCCAGGCAACATCAGAGGAGGAGAAAAGCTGATGTTTCGGGTTGGGACCCTTTTTCAGAAATGGGGGAGGGGAAGGGGGCTCTGAAATAAGTAGAGAGAGGGGGAGTTGGGCTGGGAAGGGTAGGTGGGATGGTGATAGGTGAGTGCAGGTTGGCAGTGGTGGGGGTTGGTCATTGAGATGGCATGAGCGGGTAGGTGGGAGAGAAGATGGACAGGTCAAGGAGGCTGGGATGAATCTAGTAAAGGTGAGTGTAGGTAGATAGTGGTGGGGATTGGTCAGTTAGGTGGGAGAGAAGACGGATAGGTCAAGGAGGTGGGGTTGAGAGGGGGTGCTAGTCTTGGGTTGAGGTCAGGGGTGGGGAAATTTTGAAACTAGTAAAGTCCATATTTAGATGATTGGCTTGTAGGCTTCCAAGGCGGAATATGAGGTGCTGTTCTTCACAACGACGCTACTTGGAAACTGGAGGAACAGCACCTCATATTCCGCCTTGGAAGTCTACAACCCAATGGTCTCAATGTGGACTTTACTAGCTTCAAAATCTCCCCACCCCCGATCTCATCCCAAGACCAACACCCCCCCCGCCTCTCATCCCCAGCTCTGTGACCTGTCTGTCTTCTCTCCCACCTATCCGGTCCTCCCACCTCACTGACCAATCCCCACCACCACCGACCTGCTATCACCATCCTGCCTACCTTTCCCAGCCCAACCCCCCATCTCTATTTATTTCAGAGCTCCCTTCCCCTCCCCCATTTCTGAAGAAGGGTCCCGACCCGAAATGTCAGCTTTCCTCCTCCTCCGATGCTGCCTGGCCTGCTGTGTTCCTCCAGCTCCCCACTCTGTTATCTCAGACTCCCACATCGGCAGTTCTTACTATCTTTTTTATACAATGAGTTGTTGCGATCTGAAATGCATTATCTGTCATTAGGATGGAAGAAGATTTGATAATGATTTATTTGTCATTATTTTTTGCGTAGTAATTGTGTGTTGCTGGCAAGACCAGCATTTAGCACCCTCCCTAATTGTATTCGAACTGAATGGCTTGCTAGGCCATTTAAGAGTCAACAACATGACCATGGATTTGGAAACACATATAGGCTAGTCCCTCATTACAGATTTAATTCCCTAAAAGATATTGATGAATTAGTGGGCTTTCAAGACCCTGTTATATCTCAGATTTATTAATGGAAATTAATTCTTTCAGCTGCTGTTGGAGGATTTGAATCATTTCTTCAGACCTCTGGATTACTATTTGAATGACATTACCACTTTTCCACTACCTCCTACATTTTCAACAGGGACTTCGATAAACCCTTCAAAGAAAAATGAAATGGTACTTCGAAGAAATGGATTTAAGTGGATATCTTTACCTGCCACATGCAACTTTGACCAAATAACTCCCCTTCTGTGAAATAGTAAGATGCTGCAGTCAGAGACAACACAGCAGGAAAGTTGATGTTTCGAGTAGGGACCCTTCTTCAGAAAAAGGGTTTTGAAGAAGGGTCCTGACCCGAAATGTCAGCTTTCCTGCTCCTCTGATGCTGCCTGGCCTGCTGCGTTCCTCCAGCTCCATACTGTGTTAACCCCCACTTCTGTGCTGCGTGCTTTTATGGTATATATTTCTTTAAAATTTTTGTCTTTCTCCACTAGGTGTCACTGCTTGATTCTTTTGTGGGAAACATTTTCGGCTTTGTTTTGGATTTTACCAAAACATAGAAACTTTCCTCATGTATTTACAATCAGATGATAACTTCTAAGATCACCTTTAGTGTTCTTGAACTCATATTTTACACTAATTTTCTTATCTTTTGGACAGTTATATATCAAATGATGAGGCAAAACTCATTTCAAATAAATACACGGAGATGAAGTCACTACTTGAGAGATTCTCAGAGCAAGTGTACACAGACTGGGTTATGAAAGTAGATGAAGACTGCCAATTTAACTTAAGACAACCACTTATAACTCGTAATCCAAGTACAAACCTCATTAGTGTCAGTTTCAGCAAAAAGGTTAGAATATTTTTTATAAATCATTTTGTAATAAGGATAAAATGTGTTAAAATGTCATAATGCAAATATTTTAAAGGTGGTATTTTTGTTTGCCATGATGTCTACGTCAAATTATCAATATTCGCTATTGCAAAATTTTAAAGTTATTTCAAGTGGCTACAACGAATAGTATGACTATTTCATGATTATATTCTATACTTAATTTAAGTATAGACCGTAAGAAATCAGTTGGATGCTCTTAAGAAGTTTTCGGAGTGGAATCAATGACCAAAATCTTCCATAATCCGGATTATTGGCGATTATACATAAATTGGAGATGTGCATGGGGATCAGAGCATTAGTTGATTACACAACAGAAAAGAAAAACTATATATATAAAACTGAAAGATCTTAACACAAACAGCAAATCAATGTTTAATTTGATGACTAGATCCATCTGAAGTAAAGACTGGCTCTGGTTTCTTCCTTCACCAACTAGCTATCAGGAATATAATATGCATTCCTTCCTGTGGTGGAAATTATACATTTTGATGTAGTAGAAATTGCGAACAACCTCCCCCAGAAGGCTGTGCTTGTCAGGACAATTGGGCTTTCAATCTATGTAACTTAAAGCATAACAGGACATTATGGAGCAAAGGCAAGAGAATAGAATTGAAATGCTAGCTCAAATATCGCCTAATGGTAAAGTGGGTCCATGAAGCTAAATGGCCTATTCCTGTCTTGATGTTCTACATTTTAATCTGCTGTGATTTTTAGGAAATAATTCCACTTGGATTTAAGTTGCTTATGTGTTTCAGGCAAGAAACTGTTTTAAATAGTTTACTTCCCAACTGCCTTTGGTAGATTCTAATAGGTAAATTTGATTTAAATCTTGGTTGGGTGTGAAGTTGATAATGAAGCAGATGATCATCATATACATACATTTCCTGCTTCATCTTACTTTCCATATCTTTTGTTGTCAAGGAAGCATTGGATTTGTTTCCCCTACTTTTCCCCAGTAGAAATGTGACTTTAACTGAGCTATCCCCTCTTCAAAAGCAGCCCCAATGTTCTGTGACAGTTTTATTTCTTGATTTTATCGTCACATGTACTGAAATTAAGTGAAAAGCTTTGTCTGTGAGCAGGACAGGCAGATCACAGCAAGCAAAGGATGTACAGATCAAAAAGACTTAGAGGCATACAGGTTACATTGCAGGTCACATTATTTAAAGCCAAAGTCCATTCAACAGTCTGAAACTGTTCCTGAACTTGCTTGTGGGCGTGTTCAGGCTTCTGCATCTTCTGCCTGACGGAAAAGGTTGCAAGAGGTCGTTACCAGGGTGCAATGGGTCTTTGATGATGTTGGCTGTCTTTCCGCAGCAGTGAGCCATGTAGATAGAGTCCATTGTGGAAAGTTGGCTTCTGTGATGTTCTGGGCTACGCACACCATCTTCTGTAGTTTCTTACGATCCGGGGTAGAGCATTTGCCAAACCAGGCCGTTATGTACCCAGACAGTCTGCTTTCAATGGTGCATCTGTAGAAATTGGTGAGGGACCTTATGGACATGCCAAATTTCCTGAGCCACCTGAGGAAGAAGAAGCATTGTTGTGCCTTCTTGATTGTTATATTTATGTGGGAAGTCCAGGACAGGTCATTGGTTATCTTCACTCCGCGGAACTTGATGTTGTTCACTCTGTACTTTGCCTTCTGTACTTTGATTCCAATTTATCTAGGCCAGATCTGTTCCCATTCCCATGGAAGTTGGGACTCTCCCAGTTAATTATTATTCAAATAAATAAAAACAATTGCTATGGATGATGGAGATCTGAAGTAAAAACAGAAAATGCTGAAGATCAAAACAGCAAGCCTAGCAGTATCTGTAGAGAGAGAAATAAAGTTAATGTTTTGAGCCTGATATTGTTGTTCTTTGGAAGAGCATTCTGAAAAAGAGCCATATCAGACTCAAAATGTTAAATTTGTTCCTCTGTGTACAGATGCTGCAGACCTGCTGAATTTTTCTGGCGCTTCGTGTAATTTTTTTTTTACCTTGGATTTCTCCATACCCTTTCCTATAGCCAGACTAAGTCTTAAGATAGTATCATTGTTATCCCTTAAATGCTCCTTATTGACAATTGTTTCACTTGACCCATCCCATTTCCAGAGACAGATCCGGCAGTGTCTCCCTTCATTTTGGATCCTACTGATGCAGGATGTTCTCCTGAATACACTCTATGTCTTTCCACTCTCCGCCCTTTACACTATCATAGTATATACTATAATAGTTAAAATCTCCCATTATAATTACTCTGTAACCTTGCACCTTTCAGGAATTTTCTTTTACATTTGTTCCCCTGCTGATCCCCAACACATGCAGATTGCATCACCGTAATGTTGCCCTGTTTAATTGCTAACAGTTGCTGATCTGCTTCATATTGCTCTAAACGTTTTCATACTTTTCTGGTCTTAGTCTGACTCACAGTATGCCTGACCTGCTTCACATTGCTGTCAATGTGTTTCACACTACTCTAATCCCAACCTGCTTCATGCTTTTCCTGACTTGCGTCATGGGGCTTATACCTGCTTCACATTGCTTCCAATAGGCCCTACAATTCCCTTAATCTGCTTCCCACTGTTTCTAGAGATAACAAGGTGTGGAGCTGGATGAACACAGCAGGCCAAGCAGCATCATAGGAGCAGGAAAGCTTGACGTTTCGGGCCTAGACCCTTCATCAGAAATGGGGGAGGGGAAGAGGGTTCTGAAATAAATAGGGAGAGAGGGGGAGGCGGATAGAAGATGGATAGAGGAGAGGATAGGTGGAGAGGAGACAGACAAGTCAAAGAGGCGTGGATGGAGCCAGTAAAGGTGAATGTAGGTGGGGAGGTAGGGAGGAGATAGGCCAGTCCAGGGAGGACGGACAGGTCAAGCGGGCAGGATGAGGTTAGTAGATAGGAGATGGGGGTGCAGCTTGAGGTGGGAGGAGGGGATAGGTGAGAGGAAGAGCAGGTTAGGGAGGCGGGGACGAGCTGGGCTGGTTTTGGGATGCAGTTGGGGGAGGGGAGATTTTGAAGCTTGTGAAATCCACATTGATACCATTGGGCTGCAGGGTTCCCAGGCTGAATATGATTTGCTGTTCCTGCAGCCTTCGGGTGGCATCATTGTGGCATTGCAGGAGGCCCAGGATGGACATGTCGTCTGAGGAATGGGAAGGGGGAGTTGAAATGGTTCGCGACTGGGAGGTGCAGTTGTTTGTTGCGAACTGAGCGCAGGTGTTCTCTAAAGCGGTCCCCAAGCCTCCGCTTGGTTTCTCCGATGAAGAGTAGGCCACAACGGGGACAGCGGATGCAGTATACCACATTGGCAGATGTGCAGGTGAACATCTGCTTGATGTGGAAAGTCTTCTTGGGGCCTGGGATTGTGGTGAGGGAGGAGGTGTGGGGGCAGGTGTAGCAGTTCCTGCGGTTGCAGGGAAAAGTGCCGGGTGTGGTGGGGCTGGAGGGGAGTGTGGAGCGGACAAGGGAGTCATGGAGAGAGTGGTCCCTCCAGAAAGCAGACAAGGGTGGGGAGGGAAAAATGTCTTTGGTGGTGGGGTCGGATTGCAGATGGCGGAAGTGTCGGAGGAATTATGCGTTGGATCCGGAGGTTGGTGGGGTGGTACGTGAGGACGAGGGGGATTCTTTTTTGGTTGTTATTGCGGGGACGGGGTGTGAGGGATGAGTTGCGGGAAATGCGGGAGACACGGTCGAGGGCGTTCTCGACCACTGCGGGAGGGAAGTTGCGGTCCTTGAAGAATGAGGACATCTGAGATGCACGGGAATGGAATGCCTCATCCTGGGAGCAGGTGCGGCGAAGGCAAAGGAATTGGGAATAGGAGGTGGCATTTTTGCAGGAGGGTGGGTGGGAGGAGGTGTATTCCAGGTAGCTGTGGGAGTCAGTGGGCTTGAAATAGATATTGGTTTCTAGGTGGTTACCTCATCCGCTTAGCCGAACTCGTCCTCACCCTCAACAACTTTTCTTTCAATTCCTCCCACTTCCTATAGACAAAGGGGATGGCCATGGGTACCCGCATGGGCCCAAGCTATGCCTGCCTCTTTGTAGGTTACGTGGAACAATCCCTCTTATGTACCTACCCTGGCCCCAAACCCCACCTCTTCCTCCGTCACATTGATGACTGTATCGGCGCCGCCTTGTGCTCCCACGAGGAGCTCGAACAGTTCATCCACTTCACCAACACCTTCCACCCCAACCTGAAGTTCACCTGGACCATCTCTAACACCTCTCTCTCCTTCCTGGACCTCTCTGTCTCCATCTCGGGTAACCACCTAGAAACCGATATCCATTTCAAGCCCACCGACTCCCACAGCTACCTAGAATACACCTCCTCCCACCCACCTTCCTGCAAAAATGCCATCCCCTATTCCCAATTCCTTCGCCTCCGCTGCATCTGCTCCCAGGATGAGGCATTCCATTCCCGTGCATCTCAGATGTCCTCATTCTTCAAGGACTGCAACTTCCCCCCACCACAGTGGTCGAGACCGCCCTTGACTGTGTCTCCGCATTTCTCGCAACTCATCCCTCACACCCCGTCCCCGCAATAACAACCAAAAAAGAATCCCCCTCGTCCTCACGTACCACCCCACCAACCTCCGGATCCAACGCATCATCCTCCGACATTTCTGCCATCTGCAATCCGACCCCACCACCAAGGACATTTTTCCCTCCTCACCCTTGTCTGCCTTCCGGAGGGACCACTCTCTCCATGACTCCCTTGTCCGCTCCACACTCCCCTCCAGCCCCACCACACCCGGCACTTTTCCCTGCAACCGCAGGAACTGCTACACCTGCCCCCACACCTCCTCCCTCACCACAATCCCAGGCCCAAAGAAGACTTTCCACATCAAGCAGATGTTCACCTGCACATCTGCCAATGTGGTATACTGCATCCGCTGTCCCCGTTGTGGCCTCCTCTACATCGGGGAAACCAAGCGGAGGCTTGGGGACCGCTTTGCAGAACACCTGCGCTCAGTTTGCAACAAACAACTGCACCTCCCCGTCGCGAACCATTTCAACTCCCCCTCCCATTCCTCAGACGACATGTCCATCCTGGGCCTCCTGCAATGCCACAATGATGTCACCCGAAGGCTGCAGGAACAGCAAATCATATTCAGCCTGGGAACCCTGCAGCCCAATGGTATCAATGTGGATTTCACAAGTTTCAAAATCTCCCCTCCCCCAACTGCATCCCAAAACCAGCCCAGCTCGTCCCCGCCTCCCTAACCTGCTCTTCCTCTCACCTATCCCGTCCTCCCACCTCAAGCTGCACCCCCATCTCCTATCTACTAACCTCATCCCGCCAGCTTGACCTGTCCGTCCTCCCTGGACTGGCCTATCTCCTCCCTACCTCCCCACCTACATTCACCTTTACTGGCTCCATCCATGCCTCTTTGACTTGTCTGTCTCCTCTCCACC
Organism: Ginglymostoma cirratum; assembly: GCA_024137785.1. Taxonomy (NCBI): domain Eukaryota; kingdom Metazoa; phylum Chordata; class Chondrichthyes; order Orectolobiformes; family Ginglymostomatidae; genus Ginglymostoma; species Ginglymostoma cirratum. The sequence continues at coordinate 112,188 of JAHRHZ010000276.1, forward strand.
TATCCTCTCCTCTATCCATCTTCTATCCGCCTCCCGCTCTCTCCCTATTTATTTCAGAACCCCCTTCCCCTCCCCCATTTCTGATGAAGGGTCGAGGCTCGAAACGTCAAGCGTTCCTCCTCCTATGATGCTGCTTGGCCTGCTGTGTTCATCCAGCTCCACACCTTGTTATCTCGGATTCTCCAGCGTCTGCAGTACCTATTATCTCTCCCACTGTTTTTAGTCTGATTCACGATGAATCTGACCTGGTTAAAATTCCTTCTAACCTATTTCTCATTTCTCTGGTTCTGGTCTACTCCTCAGTAATTGCAATCAACTTCAATGTCCTGCCCAACTTCATGATGATCCTGATGTGCTTCACAGTATGCCTGATCTGCTTTGCTGTCAGCTGTACACTGGATATACACTGCTTGCAGTCTGCTTTGCATCACTGTGACCCCAGTCTCACATTTCACACTGCTCCAATGTGTTTGAAATTCTAACTTGGTTCTCACTTCTCCTGGTATTTTTCCAACTTCTTTGATTCTCAATCATTCCAATCATCAGCAGCAGACCTTAGTGATATTTCTTCGGTGGTAATATATCATTGGATAATCATGGATGCCCAGTTTTGGATGGTAGGAGTGTACATGGAATTCTGAATGGATAAAGCAACGTATGTTGAGAGCGCAATTGGATTTGCCTCTATTGCTGGTTTCACTCAGATGTTTGGGGATTATTGATTGTATGCATGTAATTATCAAGGCACTGAGTGAGCAGCCAGGGAAATTCATCAATTGCAAGGACCTCCATTTGCTTATACATTCCTCTGTCGGAATAACACAGTAGCGCAATATGCAAGACTGTGCGCACTATCTTGGCAATTGTCATGATGCCACTGTCCTCAGTTGCAGGTGCTGTGTTTATTCATAGTAACATTGAACATCTGTGGATGTCTGCTATGAGTTATGATGTGCTATGATTGGACATCCACTAAACAAATGGCTCTTGACATCTCATCATCCTAGAACAGGCAGAGAGATAGAACATAGAACAGTACAGCACAGTACAAAAACAAAGTTGCTGGAAAAGCTCAGCAGGTCTGGCAGCATCTGTGGAGGAGAAAACAGAGTTAACGTTTCGGGTCTGGTGACCCTTCCTCAGAACTGATGGTGGCTGGGAAAACGTCAGTTTATATACGGAAAATAGGGAGGTGGGTGGGGTAGGGAGTAAATGATAAGATTGAGCCTGAAGAGAGAGCAAGACAGTTGGACAGGCAAAGGAGTTGCTAACGATCAGGCTGGGAGGGTGAATAGTTGTTAATGGGGACTGTTAGTGACTAACAACAGGGGGTGTGTAGTGGCAGGCTATGTGATAACAAGGTCTGGTGTGTGGGTTGGGGGGCTGGGACATGGGAGAGTTTAGACCCTAAAATTATTGAACTCAACATTGAGTCCGGAGGGCTGTAGGGTCCCCAAGTGGAAAATAAGGTGTTGTTCCTCCAGCTTGTGTTGGGCTTCACAGGAACACTGTAGCAAGCCAGAGACAGAGATGTTGGCCAGAGAGCAGGGTGGTGCATTGAAGTGGCAGGCAATAGGTAGTTCAAGGTCTTTTTTGTGAGCAGAACGTAGATGTTCTGTGAAGTGGTTGCCAAGTCTACGCTTTGTTTCCCCAATGTAGAGGAGACCACATAGTGAGCAGCAAATGCAGTAGACTAGATTCTTGGAAGTGCAGGTGAAGTGTTGCTTCACCTGGAAGGTATGTTTGGGCCCTTGGATAGTGGGGAGGAAGGAGGTAAATGGGCAGGTGTTGCACCTTCGCCAGTTACAGGGGAAGGTGCCGTAGGGCTGTGGGGAGGTGTTGGGGTGAAGGAAGTGTGGACCAGGGTGTCCCAGAGGGAACAGTCCCTGCGGAAGGCGGACAAGGGAGGGGAGGAGAATATGTGTCTGGTGGTGGCAACTTGCTGGAGGTGGCGGAAATGGCGTCTGATGATTTTCTGGATGTGGATACTGGTGGGATGGTAGGTGAGGATAAGGGGTACTCTATCACTGTTGTGGGAGGGAAGAGAAGGGGTGAGGGCAGAAGTGCGGGAGATGGGTCAGACCCAATTGAGGGCCCTGTCGACAATGGAGCTGGGGAATCCTTGGTTGAGGAAGAATGTGGACATTTCGGAGGCTCCCTTGTCGAAGTTGGCCTCATCTGAACATATGCGACGGAGACGGAGGAACTGAGAAAATGGGATGGAGTCTTTATAGGAAGTGGGGTGTGAGGATGTATAGTCCAGGTAGCTGTGAGAGTCGGTGGGTTTGTAATGGATATTAGTGGCACAGCACAGTACAAGCTCTTCGACCCACGATGTTGTGCCAACCTATTATCCTACTAAGATCAAACTACCCTGCATACCCAACATTGTGCTATCATCCATGTGTCTATCCAAGAGTCGCTTAAAAGTCTCTAAAGCGTCTGACTCCACTACCACTGCCGGCAGCGCATTCCACACACCCACCACTCTCGGTGTAAACAACCTACCTCTGACATCTCCCCTATACCTTTCTCCAGTTACCTTAAAATTATTTTCCATTTTCGCCCTGGGAAAAACTCTCTGGGTATCCACTCTATCTATGCCTCTCATCATTTTGTACACCTCTATCAAGTCACCTCTCATCCTTCTTCACTCCAAAGAAAAAAGCCCTAGCTCCCTCAACCTTTCCTCATAAGACCTGCCCTTCAGTCCATGCAGCATCCTGGTAAATCTCCTCTGCACCTTCTGTAAAGCTTCCTCATCTTTCCTATAATGAGGCGACCAGAACTGAACACAATATTCCAAGTGTGGTCTAACCAGGGTTTTATAGAGCTGCAGCATACCCTCGCAGCTCAAACTCAATTCCCCTACCAATGAAAGCCAACACAGCACACACCTTCTTTACAACCCTATCAACTTGGGTAGCAACTTTGAGGGACCTATGGACATGGACCCCAAGATCCCTCTGTTTCTCCACACTGCCAAAATCCTGCCATTAACCCTATAACAAGATGTTACAACCAATGTCATTTGGTTACTAAGACTGCCATTAAAGAGACTATTGCTGTTTTAAAGAAGTGGTTCTGGTATCTTGACCATTTGGTTGGCACCTAAAGTAATCACTCTCAAGGGTCTTGCACATAATGGCCATTTGCTACACTCTGCATGATTGATTGATGGCCCTTCAGAGAGTTTTGAACTTTGAAGAGGGAGAAGTGCTGGAATACAGAGTCCCTAGGAGCGGTGTATGAAGGTGAAAAGTTGAACGAAGATTTGGTGAAGAACTCTGCCATGTTTTCCAGGGATTTTGCTGGGGTATCTTACAAGTCAAAATAGTCTTCTGAATTGCAGGAACACGATGGTCACTGATCCAGGCACATTTCAAATGAGTAGTACTTACAGTGTAAGTAAGTTGGCTGTGTAAGACACCTCCCAATAAGCAACAGGACACATTCATAACCTGTACAACTCAGAATACTTCCATTTTTAACAACGTTAGATGAAATACAAGTTTCAACCAGGTGCATTGTCCACAAACATGGATATTAGCATCACACAAAAAAAAAACATGCATGTTGGGCATATCAGGGCACTGATTCTGTATCTACTCAGACTAAAATAAATGAATTAACAATGCATGTAGAAGTTAATTGGTTATGATCTTATAGCCATTATGGTGACATGGTTTACAAGGCGATCAAAACTGGGAACTACATATTGGTGGGATATGTGATTTTTTTTTTGAAAGGACAAGCAGAGGGAAGGGTAGTGGGGTAGCTTTAATATTACAAGAAAGAATAAATATAATAGTAAGAAATAATCAAGGTTGGATGATATAGAATCGATTTGGATTACAAATAAGATATAACAAGGGAAGAGAACATTGGTGGGAGTAGTCTATAGGCCTAATAACTATAGTTCTTTTGTCGGATAGAGAATAAGTCATGAAAAAGTGAGGGCATGTAGAAAAGACAGTGCATTAATCATGGAGAATTTCGTGTTCATGTAAATTGGATTGGTCAAATTAACAGAGGTGGCTACGAGACAGAATTCATAGTGTTTGGAATACTTTCCCAGAGCAATATGTCATGGATCCAACCAGGAAGCAGGCTATTTTGGATCTGGTGATGTATACTATCTCTGATGTATAGTGATCTGGTTTAATAAATGACCTCAGAGTAAAAGATCCCCTGAGGAACGGTGACCATAAAATGGTAAAATTTAGCATTCGGAGTGAGAAACCTGGGTCAGAAACAACTATGATAAACGTAAATAAATATATCCACACAGGTATGAGGCCAAAGTTGGTTGGAAGTAATTTAGCAGCCAAGATAATTGAGTAATAATGGCAGACATTTGAGAAAATAGATATGCATCGCAAAGAGTAATCCTTGTAAAGAAGAAAGATTGTAGGAAGGAGATAAACTAACCATGGTTATCCAGGAATTAAGGAAAGTATCAAATTGAAAGAAAACCATATCAAATAGCAAGGATTAGTGGTAAGTCTAAGGATTGGTAAATTTTTAAAAGCCAGCAATTTGTTGCCAAAAACAGGGAGAAAATAAACAATGAGGACAAATTGGCACATAATACAATAATGAACAGTAAATGTTTCTTTAAATATATAAAAAGGAAGAGTGGATTCAAAATGAATTTAGAGAATATGATCATAGGAGTAATGCTGGAGAACCAGGAAATGGCAGAGGAGTTGAATACACACTTTACACTGGACTTCATGGAAGAAGACACTGACAACATTCCAGAAATATTAAGTTATCAAGGGGCTAAAGAGGGGAAGAATAAACACGACTATTACCACAAGAATAAACATACCAAGGAAACTAATGGGGCTTCACCTCTCACCAGATGGCTTCTATACCCTGGTTTCCTGAACATTGGTCAACCCTGTCTATCGTGCTAAAAGCTCTTTAATTAACAGAGCCATTCCTCTACCCTGTCCAAGCTTCCTGTTCTTCGTAACTGTTGCATGCCATTCAATATTCAGTTCCCAATCTAGATCATCTGCAGCCGTGTCTCAGTAATGGCCATTAGATCTTATGTTTTATCTCAATTTATGCCTCTAGTTCGTCTTGTTTTGTTTCAAATGCAATATGCATTCGATACAACGCCTTAAGTTTTATTCTTTTATTATTTTTTATAGACTTTGCTATTATCTGATTATTTGCTCTTGGATCTGTAATCCCAGTCGCTTCCTTTCATTATCTGCTTTCCATTTCCCATATTAATTTCTTTCTCAGTTGCCTTTTCCTCAATCTTTGGTTCACCACAATTTTACAACTTTTGGGCCCTTGCCCCCACTATTTAATTTAAACCCTGCTCTACTTCCTGAATTAAGTTTTTCACAAGAATACCAGTCTCAATATGATTCAGGTATAGACAATTTCAACAGTATAGATCCCACTTTCCCCAGTATTGGTACCAGTGACTCACAAACCAGAAACCACTTATCCCATTCCAGACTTTCAGCTACAAATGTATCTCTAAACCTTGTTTACCTTATGCCAATTTTCACATAATCTCTATGTTATTATCTTTGATGTTCTACTTCTTAATTTGGTGCCTAGCTCCTCCAACTGGCGGTGCAGAACCTTTTTCCTAGTTCTAGCTTTGTCATTGGTGCCTACATAAACCATGACAACTGGATTGTCCTCACTTCCACTGGAAGATCTTCTCTGGTGTGGAACAGATATCCTGAACCTTGGCACTGAGTAAACAACACAGCTATCCAGGCTCTCACTCTTTGCTTCAGAGACCAGTGTCGGTTTTCCTGACTATTCTGGCTCCTGTTGCCATGAGATTTCTCCCCCAGCTTAAATGGTTTTCTGAACAATGGTGCCATGGTAATTTAACTCATCCATCCAACAGTTCTTGCACTTATTAAAAATGCTGAGAGATCCTCAAACCTGTTAGAGTTGTAGTTGACATTCCTGCAGTTCTGTCCTGTGGGTATCCTTACTTGCTTCATTTGCAGTCACACCATCCTGTCACTGACTACTGATCATATCAGAAAATGATATCTTAAGAGATGTTGCACTTCCCAGTCAATGCATCCAGGTAATTTTCCCCCTCCTTGATCTGTAGTGTCTATAGTTTAGCATTCAGCTCATAACCTTTGAGCTGAAGCTGCTCGAACTTCAAACATACATTTGCCCTGGATGACAATGGTATCCTTGAGCTTCCACATACTGTGTCTTTGTCACACCAACTGTATTGCCATTCATGATGAGTTTTTAATTAATGATTTAGTTATATTACTCACTTGGCCCTCGATCCCAGGCTTCACTGTATCCTCTGCTGTAACCTCTCTTGATGGTGGGTTGTTAGGCCCCTGATCCTGATTCTTGATGTATCCATACCACATGGACTACAGTAGTGCAAGAAGGGAGCTCAACACCCCTTCTCAAAGACAGTTAGAGATAGGCAATAGATGCTGACCTTATCATTGCACGATATCCCCTGAACAACTAAAAGAAGCTGCCATTTAATAGAATGGCAACATGGATGTATGATGTGCACCAGGAGTTTGATTGATTATGATGTTGCAGGATCAATTTATGTCTTACTTGCAGCCACCAGCTCAGATACTGGCATGGTGCACATCTTAAATACTAGCATTTAGGCATGATCTGTACAGATGAGTATCCAGGTATTTGTGACCTCCAGCTGATGTTGAGCACATGATCATGCAGATACGAACTTCGTGGGGTAAAAGGTTGCACACAGTTTCTGCTGCTGTTCGATGGGGTTACATGAAGAAAAAGGGTGCACTGCATGAATAAAATAGCGGTTAGTACATTCACACAGAAACAGCTTGCACTGTCAAGGCTTTTGGAGAAAACTATTACCAAATTGCCGTTAGGCTTTACATGAAACTTCTAGCCCATTCTTGCCAGTGTGGGAGAGATTGTCAGAGCTCTTTTTGGCATGTAGTCTTAAGAAAGATGGAGAAATAGCTTGTACTTATCCCTGACATTCTTGTGAGGTCACAACAGCACTTAATGTACTTGGCAGGTAAGATATAATGTGGGAAAATTAACCTTTTTGATAGAAGAATAGAAAAGCAGTATAATATTTAAATTGAGAGAGATTGCAGAACTTGACATTATTGAAGGATTTGGTGCAATAGGACATAAATCACAAAATGTTAGTAACCAGATCATGTTTAAAGAGGCAAATTTACATTTATTGCGAGAAGAATGGAATATAAAGCTTTACTGTAGCTCGGCAGGGTCTTGGAGAGACCATATCTGGAGTACTGTCAATAGTCCTGGTCTGCATAGAGTCATAGTGATGTACAGCGCGGAAACAGCGTATCAAAGGCCTTCTTCACCATCATATCTACCTGGGACTCCACTTTTCAAAGAACTATGAACCTGCAATCCAAGGTCTCTTTGCTCAGCAACACTCCCCAGGACCTTACCATAAAGTGTATAAGTCCTGCCTGTTTGACTTTCATGTTTGAAAAGAAAGATACAATTGCATTAGAAGAGAGTAAGCAAAAGTTCACATGCCTCATTCCTAGAATGAGGGCTTATCTTACGAAGTAAAGTTGAAGAGGTTTAGATGTATCCTCTTCTGGTGAGACTTGAACTATGGGTCACAGTTTAAGAATCAGAGGTCTCACTTTTAAGGTGGAATATGGGCCTTCTTTTTTCTCAGTGAGTTAGTGAATTTACGTTTCTTGAAAAGAAATGGTGACTGAGTAAGAGAGATAAAAGGGTTTAGGCCCGAAACATCAAGTTTTCCTGCTCCTATGATGCTGCTTGACCTGCTGTGTTCATCCAGCCCCATGCTTGTTATCATGGTGACTGAGTAATTCAGTTTATTCAGAATAAAATTGAGTAAACTTTTGAAAGACAAAGGGGTCAAGAGTTATGGAGGGGCAACCAAGAAAGTGGAATTGAGATCAGCAGCCATGAATTATAGAATGATGGAACAGATTCAAAGGGCCAAAAATTGCTGGCTCCTGTTCCTCAGTTCTAAGGTTGCTGGATGTTGCTTTTGGAGTCTCAATGGACTCTCTCAATTACTGATTCATGTGATGTTTTGAGATCTTCTTCCAACTGTTTGGAAAGAGAACTTGCCTCTTTACTCTGACCTCATCTAATAGGTCCTCAAGAAAAGCTTCAAAGAATCTGAGTCTTGCCTTTGACTTACTTGAAATACTTACTTCCATTACTTCACAGTGGAATCTTCCAGAAGGGAATGCAAACTGACTTAAACAGGTGCATCCCCTATTAATTAGGCCTTTGGCTGGCTTGTTGAAACTTGCATGCTGAATGTTTTAGGACAGTGGAGTACATCAGTGCATCAGGTGAGAAAACTACATAAGATTTTATTAGGCTCAGGCGTTAAAACAGGAGTTAAAACCCAGGATCTGTTACATCGTGCAGTAGGTGGCCATATCATTCCTGTGCAAAAAGGAAAATCTGGACTTAAAAATCCAGACCAGTGTGTCGGGGTGATCTTTCTCTTTCTTGGACTTTGACTTGAATGTGGAATTCAGCTCCCTACTGTTATATTCTATCCCCTTTGCAATAACATCTCATATACCATTTGCCTCTCTGTTAATGAGCTGTAGTTCATTGGTAGCAATCATGGGGCTGTGGTCAGTGTACATATCCTCCCTGTAGTACGTGCTGTTATTCATTACTATAGGTTACAGGAGCCTCAAACCTATTAGACGTGCAAGAGCTGATGCTGCTGCAGGACCTCCCGCGAGATCCCCTTTTCGGCTCCCCTACAGTCACATCCTTGACCACAGAATAGAGCAACTGTTTTCTTCAAGTCATTTGGGGGATGTGGGTGTCACTGGCTGACAAAAACTTATTGTCCATTCCAAGTTGCCCTTGAGAAGATGGTGATGCGCTACTTTCTTGAACCGCTGCAGTTCATGTGCTGTAGGTAGACCCACAATGCCTTTATCCTACTTTGATTCAACAACATTGAAGGAATGGCAATCTATTTAAAGTCTAGATGGCGAGCGGCTTTGAGGGGAACGTATGAGTTTTGTTACCTCTCTCTGCTGCTTGTCCTTCTGAATGATGGTGGTTGTTGATTTAGAAGCAGTAGTCCAACTGAATTTATTTAGTGAATTTCTTCAATGTATCTTGCAGATAGTACACACACAAGAGTGACTGAATGTTTATGGATGTGGTGCCCATCAAGGGGGTTGCTTTATCCTGATTCTATCAAGCCTGTTAAGTGTTACTAAAACTGCACTTATCCAGGCAAGTATGTAGTGTTCCATCACTTGGGTGATGGGGTGTCAGGAGGTGAATTACCCACCACATCATTCCTAGCCTTGGACCTGCTCTTGTAGTCACTGTGTTTATATGGTGAGTCCAGCCCAACTTCTGGCTTAATGATAATCTCCAGGATGTTGATATTTGCAATTTCAATGATGGTAATGCCATTGAATGTCAAAGGACAGAAGTTAGATTGTCTTTTTTTGGAGATGGTTATTGCCTTGCATTTGTGAGGTGCAAATGTTACTTGTCACACACGGCCTGAGTCTGGGTATTGTCTAGGTCTTGCTGCAGTTGAACAAATTTGCTTCAGTATCTAAGCATTGCAGATGGCGCTGAATATTGTGCAATCATCAGCAGATAGCTCCAGTTCTGACCTTATGATATAGGAAAGATCATTGATGAAGTAGCTGAGAATGGTTAGGAATAGGACTCCACCCTGATAAACTCCTGCAGAGGTGTCCTGGAACTGAGATGACTAGACTTACAAGAATCACAACTATCTTCCTATATACCAGACATGACTCTAAGCAGCAGAGAGTTTTCCCCTGATTCCCATTGACTCCAGTTTTAGTATGACTCCTTGATGCCATATTCCATTAAATGCAGCCTTGATGTTAAGCGGTCACTTTTACCTCACCTGTGGAATTCAGCTCTTTTGTCCATATTTGAACAAAATTTGTAATGAGGTCAGAAGCTGGGTGGCCTTGGCAGAATCCAAATTGGGCGTCAGTGAGCAGATTATTACAGAGCAGATGCTACTTGATAACACTGTTGATGACCCCTTCCATCACTCTACTGATGAGTGTATATCTCAAAAGCCTCCCGGAATAAATTGTCTAACTAACTTTCTCCCTCCATCAATTCCAATCTCAAGTTCCACAGGCTGCAGCTATTTGCTGTAGATGTGGTTGCTGTGAATCACACTGGTTTTTCTCCAGCTCTGACAAATTACCGTTACAAGACATTACCTACCCAGATATCTTTATTTTATTTTGTTCAATTAATTAGGGTTTCAAGTTTAGAGATGTCACTCAATGATTATTTGTCCTTGTATGAAGTGTGTTAAGATATAAATTTGGTTGTGTATGAACATCTCCTCAGCACTAGTTTAAAAGGCTTCCCCAGTTTTCTTGAAAAAATAAACCTTAAAACTCATCAACCAATCACATACCTGCTAGTTTAAATAATGCCTCTGGGTTTCAGCTCCCGGGTCTTAACATTTTTTTGCTTCCGTTTTTGTACCATCTCCTGCCTTGTAGATTATCACAACAGACCGTTGCCTCTCACTGTGCTAAAGTTTCTTACTCATCAATTTCTCAAGTTCCATACTTTGTTAATCAGAACCTTGTGGAACTTACTCAACTGCATTCTGCACTGTACTGTGTTATTAATTCCATTTGGAATTGAAAGGTAAGATTTACATATACAGATCAAAGATGTGCAGGTTAGGTGGATTGGTCAAAGTAAATTGCCCGTAGTGTTCAGGGATGTGTAGGCTAATTGGGTTATAGGGATGGGTCTGGTCTGCTCTGAGGGTCAGTATGGACTTGTTGGGCCAAAGGACCTGTTTCCACACTGTAGGGATTCTATGATATTGGTAATGTCTCAGTTGCATTCACAACTGCAGACTGACTAGTGTCACCAGAGATCTCCTGGAAGTGTCTGCATGTATCAAACCTGAGTGCTACTGTCACCTACACAGTCACAGATGAGGAACTGACCCCGGTCTAATGCAGATGTAAGTGAGCTTTCAATAGCTAGCATGTTCCTGTTGTGGTATCAAGTGAAAATTGCAAGTTTCTCTTGAAAAGCCTTTCAGAAAAAATCAGAAAAGAGCTCAATGGACTGCAGGTCTGGTGATACAATGCCTGCAGGTCTGATCATGCCTGCGCACACGATGCTTTATTCTGCTGACTTGTATTTCATCTACCTTTGTTGTCCCATCTTCAGTGCCCAGGAGTAATGGAATCTCCAAAGGGAAGGCTATTGTTTCACGGTGCACAGTTCATTTAAAATTTTCAGTAAATTGCACAAAAGCATCTCTAAGTGTCTAAAAACTGCAATTTTATAGGAAACAATGTGATGGGAATAGCATTTCTGTGTGATCTTTCATCTCTGTTTTTCCTGTGAAGCACAGTCAATGTTCATTTCTTCTTACACATCAGTCATTTATGGGATATTAAACATGTATAAATGTTTAGAGTTCTTGAGAGGTCATGTAGTCATTTGCTTGTTTCATGTAATTGTGGCATGCTCTGCTTATTACTTCATTTTAAGGAACTTCTAGTCCAACCTGGCAGGCGTGATATGATTGAAATTCTAGAAATTCATCCATATTAATCTTTGATTTGTGTGTTTGATAATTGTAATGATTTAGACTTTAAGTTTACAATTTCTAAGCTGAAATGTATCAAAATGTTTATTGTGTTAGTGGATGAGGAGGTGCTGTGCATTTGTAACATCTGAGGTGTAGTTTTTAACATTTGACCAGTTGAGTGACAGAGCAATCTGACCTTTTCCTCATACATGCAAAAAGGCAGAAACCTTTTAAAGACCAGGCATCATTTTGAATCAGCAAACTACCTGCTTAAAATAGCTTCATGAAACAGGTCATTGGGTGTATTCTGCATAACATTTTTAACCTGGATACTGACCAAGTCAACAGTAGTGGAGGTGGGCCAACTGCTGAAGTACAGGGCAGTACTCCTGATTCTCTTAGCCCGAGAAGAATAATTTTAAACACATAATTTGGAGTGTAATCAACTGTTCCTCTTCTGCACACTCCCAACTGCTATTTTCCCAACATCAAGTCTGCATCAGTGCTGGTTCTGGGTAAAAATTATAGCAATTATCATCCATGTTAATAGGCTGTAAGCCGATTTACCCCATTTTGAAACAAATGATATTTAATCGTTGCAAATTTTGGTGACTTAAATTTGTCCCCTTGCACTTTGTCTCATTGTAACAGGATCATGATTCTCACCTCTGATTACTCAGGTATTGACTCCTTAACAAATGCTTTTCAGGAACAGCCACTAAAGGGGAGGATATGCACGGTGCTGGACTGCTCTCTCACATGATTTATTACCAGGATGACTAGTAATATTGGCAGAAATATGAGAGCAGTTTGAGTGCTTGCCCTCTCAGTCAGAATGTATTGCTTAGCATAGGATGATCTTGAGATTACTGATGAATTGCAGCATTACCAGTCAGGACCTGTCTTGCTCACTTAAACTGGATTATAATTTATTTGTATCTTTGTAGCAAGATACAGTTATACAAAAAATGTGGCAAAGTAAACTGCCACATTTTTATTTGCTTTGCTATTTTTTATGTGGTGATAAACTGTAGTTTTCTATTGTGAAGTGGATTATGGGTGTACATATAAAATTTGTCATGTGCAGTATCGGTATGATTTTGTGACATTTCACCAGGTCAACTTGGGCAGGAATCATGAATAATCTGATTAGAAAAGATAACACAAGTAGTAATGAATCCTGTAGCATACAGAAAATAACTCTTATTGATTATTTGGTGGCCTTCCAGCTTTTCCCCAAGACCTTTTTATAATTAAAAAATGTAATGCCTATGTCTTACACATGTTTTTATGATGGTTACATATATTTTATCTTAACTAGTTGGTTGCAGTTCTTCGAGAAGTTCATTATTTGAACATTCAGGAAAGGACAGATATCCCACAGAGTGGACGTGATGTCTTTGCAATGATGAAAACTTTCAGAAATTTTGTTGACAATTTAGATCTCATTGTTGGATGGTATAACAAGGTGAGTTTCACACTATAGTTTTTTCTATTATAGTTCTGCAAAGTTTGTTCAGAAAGTTCAAAAATGAAGTGTTGATGTTTGCTCCTAGAGCAGGTAGCTATGGAAAATTTCCCATTCCGCTGCACCAGTCGTGGGAGAAGTGTCCTGTCAGTCATGATTCTTTTCTCCAGGGTTGGGGATGTGTGGGTACAGGATGTAGTTGGGCCTGCAACTCGTAAACATAGATCAAAAGCGTTCACCGAAATGGGCTGCTTAAAATGCTTGCTTGGAATCTCTGGGACTTTAGGCTAGTTAAAAATGTAACCAGCAGATTTGCGGAACACGTGTATCACTTTCTAGCAGCAAGTTTCCACAAATTCATAGAAACACTGTACATTGTGAGCTAATTAAGATCTTGTGATATGTGAAGTACGCATGCAGGCATGAAATAAGAACTTACAATCAACATATAAGGTGTCCTGTTGGCAAAAGTGAAACGTCACAAGACTGCAAACTCTGAAATCTGAGCTGGAAACTTGAGCCAGACAAGCAGAAGAAGTGGAGATAAAGTGGGGGCAGCAAGTGGCTGTATCATGCCAGATTAGAATGGTTCTGTTGTATCCTCTCTGATGGTAAGCTGATTATTGTGGATAGGAGGGCACACTGATATGCATTAAGTACCTCATCCAAGGCACACTACGACCATACACCTGAAGGTTTGGTCACAGGGAGTTTGAAGATATACCGGATGAAGTTTTTCAATGAATGCCTGCTGGTTGAGGGTGAGGCGAGGTGGGAACATAACTAAGTGAAGGACAACCTTGTAGGCCAACCAGTTCCCTCAAATGGAGAAAACAAAGGATTGAGTGTGATGGCACTGGATTCATACGTAGTCCTGTCTAGTTCTAAAACATCTTCAGTAAATGATTAGCAAACATACTGGCTAGGAGCTGTCTTCTGGCTCAGAAGTAGGGACACATCACTGCACATCAAGACCCCATCACCAAATACTTCCAGTTATTTTAACCAACCTGTTCGAGGTATCCTGTGACACACCTCCAGCGCAGAATGAGACTTGAACCAGACCTTCAGGCTCAGAGGTAAGGACGCAACCACTGCACCACAAGACCCCCTCCCAAATACTTCTACAGTTTACAGTAATAGCTGGTAGATCTGGAAGTATTTAATGAACCCCTTAAATAGTACTGATAGGGTGTCCTTCCCTCTGTTGAACATATATAAATCATTGGACCATAGAAAGATTGTTCCACAGAAATAGACTATTCAGCTCTTTTATGTCTGTGCTGGCCTAAATTAAAGAACTAGATGATCATTCTAATTTAATCTTCCAAACCTGCTCCATAGTCTTTTAGGTGACAGCATTTCTTGTGCAGATATGGGTATCTTTAAATGAGTTGAAGGTATTTACCTCCACAATCAAAAAGGGGAGTGAATTCCAGACACTCACCGCACTCTGGTCGACAAGGGTTTTCCTTATATTTTCTACATCTTCTACTAATCACCTTAAATCTGTGCCCTCTTGAAATAAATCTTTCTTGTGGACTCTATCTAGACCCCTCATAATTTTGTACACGTCAGTTTTGTCACCCGTTAGCCTCCTTTATTTTAAGGAAATCAAACTAAGCCTATCAATCAGTCTTCATAGCTACAGTTTTCAAGCCCTAGCAACAGTCTTATAAATCTCCTCTGTAATCTTCTCAGAGCAATTATGTTCTTTCCTGTAATGTAGTGATCAGACTGCTCAGTAAAAAGCGTTTGATTGGCGTTACATTCCCAAGCATCCATTCACTCCGTTACTGACACTCAGTAGCAGCAATGTGTACTATCTACAAGATGCATGCAGAAATTCACCAAAGACTCTAGACAGCACGTTCCAAACACACGATCACTTCCATCTAGAAGGATATGGGCAGCAGATACATGGGCACACTACCACCTTCAAGTTCCCCTCCAAGCCACTCACCATCCTGACTTGGAAATTTATTGCCATTCATTTACTGTAGCTGGGTCAAAATCCTGGAATTTCCTCCCTAACGGCATTGTAGGTCAACTCACAGCAGCTAGACTGCAGCAGTTCAATAAGGCAGCTCACTACTGTTGCAAAGTTCGGTGGCATACTTGTGGATTGAAAGGTAGGATGTTAGAATTTAGTGTTGTAAAATATTGATGTTTATATAAATTGATGGGGGAGGTGGTGGTGGGATGCAGAGAAGCAGTGTGTGGTCCCTTTAAAAGATGATATGTATTTTCTAAGCTTAGAATAAAAAAGGTCCATGGGCAGCTTGTGGGTTTGCAGGTGCACAGATCATCTGAATTTGAACATTTGTATCAAAGGCTGTATAGTTAGTGGTCCAAGCTGCAGTTCTGTTTTGTTATTCAGACAACAAGTTTAAATTTAGCCAATTAATTTTAAACCAGGCAATTCGATACTAAAATCTAATTAAATTTAAATCTGATGGTTTTGACAACATAGGACCAATCTTATTGTAAGACGTTGACATGTCATCAAGGGTTTAAAAAAATGGGGACAGTTGCAAACTCAGCAGAGAGTGAACTGCCATCTTCTAAGAGATCAAGCATCATCTGAATAAAGGTACCACGGCACTCTTAATTAATAATCCTGGCAAAAGAATTCAATGAAGAAGGTGTTCCTAACAGAAGATCAACGGAGAAGACAGCGTACATTTCAAAAGATGTAACCTGGCTGTAATTCCGAGAGACTAAGTTGTTTTTTTTGGTTTATATAAGTGACATTTGTATTTATTGGAACAATGTACCATTAGAATTTTGTTTTGTTCAGGAATAGTTCGTAGTTGGAGGGGAATTTTTGGTTTGTTAATAGTTCAGTTAATTTGTTCAGTGTTAGAGTTAGATAAATAAATTGTTACTTGTTGATTATAGAGTGAGTGTCAGGTGTTTATTTCATTTAACCACTCCATTATAACAGATTGGGGGTGAGAGGCGGGTTATACCACTTTACACACTTCTTTTAATGGATTAAACGGCAAGCCAATCCTCTCTGGGTTTTTTGGTTTTAGTTTTCGGAGGGTGGGGTGAACCTCCGCTTTACAACATCACCACCTTCTCAATGGCATCTAGGGACAGGCAATAGATTCTGGCCAGCCAATGATGCCCACATCCCACAAATGAATAATAAAAGAAATTCCAGCTGTGGTCTAACGAGCATTTTATACAGTTTAGGCAGGAGAAGCCACTTTTGTATTCCACTCCTTGTCTAATAAAAGAAAACATTTCACGTGCTTTCCATACCATTTTGTCTGTCTGACACGCACACTATGGTCTCTCATTCCTCTATCCCTTTCAATGTCCTCCCATTTATTGTGTATTCCCTTGCTTTGTTTGCTCTCTCTGAATGTACGAATTCACCTTCTCTGGATTAAATTTCATTTGCAACTTTTCTGCCCACTCAATCATACCACTGATATCATTCTGCAATTGATAGCTATCGTTTTCACTATAAATTACATGGCCAATTCGTGTGTCATCTTGAAATTTCCCAATCATGCTTTTCACATTTAAGTCTGAATCTTTAATATATAGACCAAATAGCAGGAGATCCAATATAGAGCGCTGTGGAACACCATTGGAAACAGCTGTCCATTAGCAAAACCATCATCGACCATATCCTTTGTCTTCTATCACTGAGCCAATTTTGGATCAAATCTGTCACATTCCATCTATGCCATGTGCGAACTCCATCAGTGTGTGCCCTACTCTGAAGTGGCTTGCGCCAGAATTGTGTGTGCTTGCCATTTGGATCTGACACGCTACTAGTAATGCTGACAAGCCAGTACTGAGGAGCTAAAATTTGCAGCCTGTATGCCTTAGTGAAGATCCTTCAACTGATTGTTTGAAGAAACTTATTTTCCCTCCTTAAACATGCCAAACACAGCCTGAAGAAAGCACCCCTCTGAGTCTGATACCCAATGATAGGAGTTTACCACTCAAAAGTTCTGAAAAGTTAAGTGGATAGTTGTAAATGCACAACACTGCGGGTGATGTTAAATCCAGGAATTCGTTATTTTAATTTTTAATATGCTAATCAATTGTATTATATTTTTAAATATGATTTTAGGTTCCAAGAAGAATTAACAATGCTTAGTCCGTATAACGTTTGTGTTTTTGCTCCTTGAATAGGATCAGCAATCACTTTGGGGAGCTACTAAAGAATTTGATTTTCAAAGCCTGTCATATGTGCTAAGAGTGAATGCTATCTAAATGCATGTTATCCATTTTGTACTTAATAAAATTTATTACACAAATGCAAATTATTTTCACTTGCAGTAATTAATAATACCCCTAGCAACATTTCTGCAAATATACTATTTTGCAATCTTACAGATAAGAATTACAGTCATTGATGTTGAATATCCTCTGATAAGCAGTGAACTGGCTCAGATAGATTTTAAATTGGTTAAAGCTGAACAAAATTTGCACTGGAATAGTGATGGTAAGTTTGTTATTGCTGTAAAATTTGTAATTAATTTGTTTATATTACAATATTATTGCAATCAAAAGCAAAATTACACAATATTGTAAACCTTTCATAGAGTATTTTTCTAAATTATTTTGCTTTTACTACTAAAAGTAATAAAATTTGATTTATCAGTAATGTTAATGATCTATTCAATCTTGCAATCCTTGTGTTTTCAATTTCACATGACTTTGTTGGGATTTGGATTTCATATATGTATACTGTTTAAAAATTTTAAGGGGCATTGCAGAAATTTGCAATTGGAGAGTACTTCAATAAAGAAATATGCAATACAAATACTATGTTACAAATGCAGTAAAAGTTGGAAAATTTCCCTGCGTGACCAGTGCGTTTTTACAAAGTTCCACCTGTCTGATACGATTTTTAGGAACCCTAGACAACAATTATTTACTTTGCAATTGACGTGAGGTTTAACTTAACGTAGCACTTTTGTGTTATTGCATTGGTATAGGTATAAAACTGACCATTTGTCTATCTGCCTCTACTATTGTAGTGATAAAATTAAATAAGTTAGTAGTGGATACTTTGCCAGTGGGTACACCATCGCATCAAGCTTTTTAGCACAAAGGTCTTTGCACCAAAGAATGAGATATGAGGTGTTCATCCATAGCAATTCTATAATCTTTGTTTTGAGGTTAATTAAACAATAGAGGTGAACATCCAAGGCTCTATTTTGCTCATGAGCCTTTCGGCTCATTAAGGGCCAGTTTGGAATTTTGGTAATGGTGGGGTGTGGTGGGGGGATGGGGTGTGGTTGGTGCCGTACAGGTTACACAAAGGATCAGGCAGGAAGAATCTAGTTGGAGGGAAGCACCAGTTCATTCTGATTGTCCCACGAAAACGTCAGCAGCTGATGGGGTACTAAGCCTTTAGCACAAAGATACTAGGAAATGAGTATCATTAATGGAGTAAGTGCTCTGACACATTCAGGCTGTGGAGATGGTTGTCTACTTTCCAGGAATCATGGGATATAACAGAGAGGACTACGATCATTGTGATTGAAGCTGACTGCAAGCAAGGTATGCGCTATATAATCATAATATAATGTACTTCTTAAAAAAGCTGTTGTAGTGATTGGAACCGGGTGAATCTCATTGACTACGAGATCCTTGATTGTGGTTGTTAACCTGCGCTATATAAACATAATATAATGTATTTCTTAAAAAACTGTTGTAGTGATTGGAACCGGGTGAATCTCATTGACTACGAGATCCTTGATTGTGGTTGTTAACCTGGGCCAATCAGTAAGTCCTGGCTGACCATTATTAACAGGGGATTTAGAATTTCCTCAGTCCAGGGGACTGGACCAGCTGGCCGCAGCCAGTGTATTGTGCATAAGTAAGTAAAGGGTGACTTGGTGATGGGATATGAGCCTCTGTGCAGATATTTCAGTGGTGATGGGAGAAAACAGTATGTGCCTGAAGCACATTCACTCACAACAGTCATCTTGGAGTTGGGGTAAGCATTTCTGGCATCATGCCTTCATTTGGGAAGCTTGCCTCATTTGATCCTGCCATTGAAAACTGGGGCCAATGTGTAGAAAGAATGTGATATTCTTTCCGGGCAAATGACATTGAGGCAGATGAAAAGCAGCGAGTAATCCTTCTGACTGCTTGCAGACCTGCAGTATTTTTGGTTATAAGGGGCTTAACATTCCCAGAGGCAGCACTCACTAAAATGTTTCTAGAATTGACGGAGTTAGTTAAGGAATATTACAACCCCTGACCTCCTATAATTCTGAGACACTATTGGTTTTATTCGGCTGTTCGGGAACCTTGGGAATCCATATTGGAATTTTTGACGAGGCTAATACGACTGGCAGAGGCATGTGATTTCGGTTATCCCTCAATGATATGCTGAGAGACTGTTTGATAAGTAGGATTAATGACGTGACCGTACAGAAGTGCCCATTAGCTGAAGCCCAACTGGACTTCAAACAGGCACTGCAACTGGCTTTGTCATTAGAAAATGTGGCAAGTGGAGCACGGGAGCTCCAGGGTATTCCAATGGAAGTGGACACCCTCACACGTTCCAACTGAGCTTGGGGAACTCAGTTTGAGTGCACGCAATCGCAGAGCCTCATGCAAGGCATATCCTGAGCAGTGGGACCCAGGAGAGCACTCACCCTGGAAAGTCCCTCTACACTGGATTGGAACAATTAAATTGCTTAGCGACATTCTTAATCAGAACTGATTAAAATTAATGCTTGGTTAAATGGTCACCCAGTTCCCATGGAGGTTGATACTGGTGCAGATGTATTTATCGTTGCAGAGCCTGTCCTTAACAAGATTCATTTGGGTCTCCAACTGCTTTGTTTGTTCAAGACCTCAGCCAGACTGAGAACATAACACTGGGGAACCGTCGCAAATTAAGGGTACGACTTCAGTTCCAGTACCTTATGAGAAGCAGCTGTTGTAGTTACCATTGATGGTATTAAGAGGCTCAGGCCCAAGCCTATTGGAGTGGAATTGGTTGAGAAAGATTTACCTAGATTGGCTCAACATTTTCTGATTGGGAAAAAGGCTGCCTCAGTGAGGTCCTAGTGAAATACCGAGGAGTTTTTTAGGAAGCGTTTGGGACTATCAAAGTGGCCAAGACCACTTTACTTGTTTACTAGGAAGCAATTTTGAGATTTTACAATGCCTGCCTGGTGCCATTTGTCTTGTGGATAAAAGTAGAGGTGGAAACCAGGAGCCTAGAGTGTGAAGAAATTATCAAACCAGTGCAGTTTGCAGAATGGGCAGCAGACGCCATACCGATTTTGAAGCCTGAGATAATAGGAACTGCAGATGCTGGAGAATCCAAGATAACAAAGTGTGGAGCTTGCTGACCACAGCAGGCCAAGCAGCATCATAGAAGCAGGAAAGCTTGACGTTTCGGGCCTAGACCCTTCATCAGAAAATGACTTTTTGATGAAGGGTCTAGGCCCGAAACGTCAAACTTTCCTGCTCCTATGATGCTGCTTGGCCTGCTGTGTTCATCCAGCTCCACACCTTGTTATCTCGATTATGAAGCCTGATGGCTCAGTTCACCTTTGTGGAGATTTTAAGCAAACGGTAACCTGCTTCTCGCAGCTGGATAAATACCCAATCCCTCACATAGAGGACTTGTACGCAAAGTTGGAGGGGGGACATGAGCCGTGCCTACCTGCAATTGGACTGAAGTACACTACAATTAACATCCATAAACAAGATTTTATACCAATATACAAGACTGCCATTTGGGGTATCATCAGCCTGCACCCTTTTCCTAACCCTAACCCTAACCATGGAGAACATTTTACAAGGGCTACCCCTTGTTACTATTTACCTAGGTGATGTGCTAATAACTGGGAAGACTAATAAAGAGAACTTGGATATAGTGCTTAAACCTTTCTCCCAGGCAGGCGTACACCTTAGAATAGAACAATGTGTGTTAGGCACAGCAAGTGACCTACTTGGGTTACAAAGCCGACAAAACTGGAATACACTCATTGGAAGATAAAGTAAAAGTGATCAAAGGAGCCCCAGCTCCCACGTCTACACCGGCGCTTAGGTCTTTTCTTGGGTTAGTAAGTTATTATGGAAAATTCATACGTGACCTGGCCTCCAGCTTGGCACCCTTACACCTGTTATTGAAAAAGGGTCAGCCTTGGAAATGGTCATATAGCCAAGTTGGGAGGTCATGTTGCAGCTGTACAGAATGTTGGTTAGGCCACTTTTGGAATACTGCATTCAATTCTGGACTCCCTGCTATAGGGAGGATGCTGCGAAACTTGAAAGGGTTCAGAAAAGACTTATAAGGATATTGCCAGGATTGGAGGATTTGAGCTATTGGGAGAGGCTGAATAGGCTGGGGTTGTTTCCCTGGAGTGCTGAAGGTTGAGGGGTGACCTTATAGAAGTTTATAAAATCATGAGAGGCATAGATTGGGCGAATAGACAAGGTCTTTACCCCAGGGTGGGGGAGTCCAAAACTACATGACATAGGTTTGAGAGAGCAAAGATTTATAATGGACCTAAGGGGCAAATTTTTCACACAGATGGTGGGCCATGTATGGAATGAAGTGCCAGAGGAAGTGGTGGAAGCTGGTACAATTGCGACCTTTAAAAGGCATCTGGATGGGTACAAGAATAGGAAGGGTTCAGAGGGATATGAGCCAAATGCTGGCAAATGGAACTAGATTAATTTAATATATCTGTTTGGGATGGATAAGTTGGACAGAAGGGTCAGTTTCCATGCTGTACAGCCCTATGACTCTGAGCAGCTTTTAGGAAAGGGGAAAAGCAGCTATCGTCATCTAAGGTGTTGGCCCATGATGATCCGAAGCAAGAGGTGGTGCTGACATACGATGCCTTCCTGTGTGGTATCGGGGTAGTGTTGGTTCACTGGTGGCCCAACAGGGAGGAATGCCAGATAGCGTATGCTTCTTGGACTTTGGTTGATGCTGAACGTAAATATGCCCAGATAGAGGAGGCAGGTTTGGTGGTCATCTTTAGTGTGAGCAAGTTCTACCAGTACCTTTACAGACATGAATTTGTCACATCAACAGACCACGATCCCCTGCTAGGGCTACTGAAGGAAGACAAGGCAATGCCACCAATAGCTTCCAGTAGAATTCAATGGTGGGCCCTTATTCTCATTGCGTATAAGTTAGAACACCGTCCAGGAAGCAAAGTGACTAATGCGGATGCCTTTAGTCACCTCCCACTGGCAGATACTCCACCTGTGGTGCCTCCTCTGGAAGATTCCGTTTTGGTTTTAAACTCCCTGGACACCCTTCCAGTCACCGTTGACCATATCCGACAGTGAACACAAAAAGATCCTGTCCTAACAAAATTAAAACAGTTGGTGGTAATGGGGGAAGCAGAAGGGCCATCACAACCAGGATTGAAACTTTTCTGGCAAGACCAGATCACTGTAGAAAATGGCATTTAACTTTTGCGGACAAAAGTGATTGTCCTGAGTAAAGGTAGCTGCCAGATATTGGCTGAACTCTACCAGGGTCATCCAGGGGTTTCCAAGCTGAAGTTACATCTGGTGGCCAAGATTGGATGCCAACATAGCTGCGTTGTTGGGGCAGTACCTAGTGTACTAACAAGGACAACTCCAATTCATGGGAATGACAAGTAAACCTTGGACATGATTAAATGTTGACTATGCCAGTCCTTTCATAGCTCAATGTTCTTGGTCATTGTGTATGATCATTCAAAGTGATTGGATGTGCATGAAGCCTGTTCAGCAAACTCAGGAATGACAATTGAGAAGCTTTGAGCATCTCATGCACAATACATGGACTTCTGGAAATAGTGATCATGGACAATAGGACATCATTCAGCAGCAAGGAATTTGAGTATTTCCTAAAGTTGAATGGTATTCGGGACATAAGTACATCTCCATACCATTCATCATCCAATGGTCTGATGGAAAGAGCAGCCCCAATGTTGAAGGCAGGCTTGAAGAAGCAGCCTTCAGTGTCACCCATATCAAACTCCTGTTTGATTATAAGATCACTCCTCACATAACAATAGGGATAGCTCCAGCAGAGTTGCTGATGGGGAAGAGACTCCAAACCAGGTTAAACCTGATATTTCCAGACATGGTGGGGATGGCGAAATGGCAGAAGGAATGCCAATGCCAGCCATATGCCTCTTCTAAGTGAGATAAATAGTTTAATTTGGGGGACGAAGTCTGTTGCTGGAATCATGGAAATGATCCCATATGGGCACGAGGAGATGTTGATGCGAGGTCAGGCCCTGTGACGTACAAAGTTAGGGTAGGTGAGGCGGTCCTGAACAAACATGTGGATCACCTCAAAGCTGTTATCTCGCAAACAGGGCAGGAGCAAAACATACCTGACCTCTGAGAACAGCCAGAAGGCCTGTCAGAAATTGGAGGGTTCTCCCCCTCCGTCTTTTGTCAAGGAAACCTTGGAGTGCGTGATGGATGCAACCTCAATACCATTATAGCCAGGAGAAGAGGAGAAAACTCTCCCCAGATGCTCTGGATGCAAGAGACGGGCTTGGACTGGTACACACCACCCATGTCCGAGGAACTGGACCTGGGGCAAAAATGAAACAGAAAAAACCGCAAGAAAAGCACCAGGCCTACATCCCTGTACTTAGCGGGGAAGGATGTAGTGATTGGAACCAGGTGGATCTTGTTGACTATGAGATCCTTGATTGGGGTTGATATCCTGGGCCAGTCAGAAAGCCCTGGCTGAACAACTTTAACAGAGATTTAGAATCTCTGCATTTCAGGGAACTGACTCTGGGTTGGCTGGCCACAGCTAGTGTACTGTTCACAAGAAAATAAAGGGTGACTTGGTGACTGGATACCAGCCTCTGTGCAGTTATTTCAGCTATTCTCCCTTTAAAAGGACAAAGTCAGAAGTCACGCGACACTTGGTTATTGTCCCATACGTTTATTTAAAATCACAAAGTTTCATAGCCCTGCTACTTCGTCAGGTGAAGTGGAGACAGGGAATCTAAAAAGATGGCTCTCAGGACTCTCATGATTGTCCACTGTTGATTCGTTTCAGCCAGAAAGGCAGACAGGCTTATGCATTATCTCTTTACCGACCACAATGGAAGACAGTTAGCATTAATTTAATCCATGCACAACCAAACAAGTTCTTCTAAAGGTGTGAGAATTCAAAGGTTCTGAAATAAAACCAGGAGACTGAAAGGGAATTCTTAGCTGATTGCTTTGTTGAGCACTAGCTCATCAAAAATTCCATCTTGAGTTTTGGTTTGCATAAGGCAGGCTGAGTTACAATTTTAAACAGAAAACTAAGAAGAACTCTGAGATAAAGCATTAGTAAGCCGAACTCACAAGAGGGAAAAAAAGGACAAACCAGCTGAGGATTGCTATCCCATAGTACAAATGATCATGACCTACAGTACCAAATTAGGAAGCCTTCACTCCCTCCCAGAATCTTTTCTATTTAATCCACCTGAGGGAGAAACCCCAACTATCCAACTATGGAAGTCATTGTAGTCATTGGATTCAGAGTTCAAGTTTGCCATTAAATCACTTAGGAAACAAAAGATAATTCAAGCAGTTAACTGGCCTGCTATGATAATTGACCAATCTTATTTTCAACAAAAGTAATATGTGTTGGAGAAACTTGGGAGGGGTGCAAGCATCTGTGGAGAGTTAACTTTTCAAGTTGAATGTTCTTAGAACTGAACACAACTATTAAATGGTGGTATTTAGCTGATAACTGGGGTGACATTCAGGGTGTGTAAAGGGTCGAGACAAATAGATGGCGATTGTGCTGAAAGAGAGAGAGAAACGAAGGGCAAGTGGACAAAGAGATCGCTGATGGGGGCACCCCATACAGAGCCAGACCTAGGTTTGTGGAGTTGGGGTGTTCATGTTCTAACATTGTAAAACTCAATGTTGAATCCTGAGGGCTGTACGGTACCTATGCAGAAGATAAGGTGATGTTGCTCCCTCTGTTATGTAGGTTTCTGCAGTCTTTTTCCATTTATATAATGATATAATATGCAGTTACTATATCTACTTGCTAAATTGTGTAACCTCCTATTTCCCCACATTGTATTCCATCTGGCATGTTTTTGCCCACTTATTTAGCACAGTGATGAAGGTAGAGCTGTGGATACGGTGTATATGGATTTTAGCAAGGCATTTGATAAGGTTCCTCATGGTAGGCTCATTCAGAAAGTAAGGAGGCATAGGATTCAGGGAAATTTGGCTGTCTGGATACAGAATTGGCTGTACAATAGAAGACAAGAGAGTGGTAGTAGATAGAAAGTGTTCAGCCTGGAGCTCGGTGACCAGTGGCGTTCCACAGTGATCTGTTCTGGGAGCTCTGCTCTTTGTGATCTTTATAAATGACTTGGATGAGGAAGTGGAATGGTGGGTTAATAATTTTGCCGATGACACGAAGCTTAGTGGAGTTGTGGAGGGCTGTTGTAGGTTGCAATGAGACATTGACAGGATGCAGAGCTGGGCAAAGAAGTGGCAGATGGAATTCAACCCGGAAACGTGTGAAGTGATTCATTTTAGAAGGTTGACTTTGAATGCAGAATACATGGTTAATGGCAGGATTCTTGGCAGTGTGGAGATTTACCAGGATACTGCCTGGTTTGGAGGGCAGCTCTTATGAGGAGAGGTTGAGAGAGCCAGGGCTTTTCTCTTTGGAGTGAAGAAGGATGAGAGGTGACTTGATAAAGTTGTACACGATGGTAAGAGGCGTAGGTAGAGTGAATAGCCAGAGACTTTTTCCCAGGGTGGAAATGGCTATCACAAGTGGGCCTAATTTTAAGGTGATTGGAGGAAGGTATAGGGGAGATGTCAGAGGTAGGTTCTTTACACAGAGAGTGGTGGGTGTGTGGAATGCACTGCCAGCAATGGTGGTAGGGTCAGATACATTAGGGAAATTTAGGCAACTCTTGGATAGGCTAATGGACGATAGTAAAATATAGGGCATGCCGGTTAGTTTGATTTTAGAGTAGGATAATAGGTCAGCACAACAGCGTGGGCCAAAGGGCTGTGCTGTGCTGTTCTATGTTTCTATGTTCTATGTTTCATACAGGGGACAGGAAAAAATTCCTGTACAAAGCTGTGAGCCTGTGGAATTCACTTGCTGAATTAATAGTTGAAGCAGTAACTAAAACAAACACAGAAAATATTGGATAGTAGGAACTGCTGATGCTGGAGTCCAGTGTGGAGCTGGAGGAGAACAGCAGGCCGGGCAGCATCAGAGGAGCAGGAAAATTGACATTTCGCGTCGGGACCCTTCTTAAAGCTATTTCTGAAGAGGGTTCCCGACCCGAAACATCAACTTTCCTGCTCCTCTGATGCTGCCTGGCCTGCTCTGCTCCTCCAGCTCCACACTGTGTTATCACAGAAAATACTGGAGAACCCCAGCTGGTCTAGCAGCATCTGTGGAGAGAGAAACAAAGTTAATGTCTTGAGTCCTGTTTGACTCTTCTTCTCTTCTTCACTTTGATTCTAAGTAACAATGGACTAGAATTCCTGTTAGGGGTGAAATGAATGTAAAATGCAGCCAGTGTTTACTGAAATGACCTGTTTACTTCTAGTTCTGAGCAGTATTATCAATTGTAATTGGCTACTGACTGGAACATGGCCTGCATTTGTAATAATACGAACCAAAGTTCAATTAATTTTTACAAATGAACTGAAGCCAATGAACGGCTTCAACTGACAGCTGTCATAGACTTTATGCATAATTTTAATCGACAGAAAATCAATTGACTGAACTTAAATTAATATGAATTACATTTCGAAAATAATTTAAAGAAATTATAGCATTTGTGTGACAAATATCCAAATCAGGTTTTAATTTATTTCTTGTCTTGCAGCTGCAAGTCATTAATGGATTACTGTGATCAAGCATAACTGTACTCATAGTGACTTTGGATGTAAGGGTAAAATGTTGGAGGACTCTCGTGGGGTTAACCAGTTGTGTGGACAGATTTGCAGTAAATGAACAGTTTTATTAGAACAGGCAACTCCAATGTAATGTGTTTACAAAAAGTACATTTAAACTACGTGATTTTTTTGCAATTCATTGAATTTTGTTCAGGTTCTAATGTTATCTGAGCAGAAATCACATTTCCAGCTATGATAATCAGCCAAAATTAAATGTGATATCTTATACATGTAATTTTTAACATGTTTGTCTTTTGTTAGGTGCTTGGGAATATATTCAAGAGATGAGAGGCATATTGTATGATCTTGAGAGTAGGATTCAGAAAGCTAAAAACAACGTAGAAACAATGCATCTCATGATGGTGGTGAGTAAGATCTGAAAACAATGTTACATTTTTGACAATAACTAGAAGGCTGACACACTGTAGATTTACTATAATAAGGAATGTATTGATCGGAGAGCAAGCTTAAATACTATTTGGAAAGGTTGTGCTAAATAATACATTTGTCAATATTCATGTGCTAAAAGAGAAAATGAATTTGCTGCTAGTGTAGCCACTTTATTGGATAGCTTTATGACTCCAGGATGAAATCTGGCTTGCTAGATTTTTTTCTTTTGGCTTAGTTAGTTAATGTGGTCACTGAAATGCATTCACACAAGATTTCCTTTAGCAACAGATGTCTATTACATGGAAGAAGAAATAAAATAAAACAAGATATTTAATATACAAGTAGAATGATTTCACAACACACAATATAAAATTAACATTTTTCTAGACACTATCCATTAAAAGATCTGAAGTCCAGAGAAATTACCCTGTTATTTCTATACTTCAGGTTCTAGCTGACTGACTTCTGACAGTTTCCTTTCTATGGACCATGAAGAAAATTCATTGAGTCCTTTCCAAATCTTCTAATGTGTACTTTTCTCAAATCTGAATGCCTTAACTTTCTCAGGCTGATAACCTGCAGATTTTTTATTAAGCCGTCCTGGCTTGGACATTTCACGAACTAGCCCATTTTGCTGAGTTGACTTGTTCCCCGAACTGCCTTGAATCTTTCTTTTCGGAGAGAAGTTAAACATGCTTTTATTCTCAACACTGGTATTTTCTCAACTGAATTACAAAACAACTTGTTCATCCTAGATCTTTCTGAACTAAGAAGAAATGGTATATGTTTTCTCCACCTGTTGTAAACATGATGTGATAAATGTATTTCTATTAACAGTGCGGGTTGTGATAATCAACTGCTATCTCACGAACTGTTGAATTTAAACACTATTCTGGAAAGACTCCTTGAACTTTTCTTTTCAAAATAAACCCTCAGCAGAACAAACCAACTCTATTCTAAAATCTAAATTCCAAAAGTATTAATATTTGTAAATGATAAAACTTTTATCACACCTCCCATTGAAGCAGATGAAAATATATCCTTAAGATACATTTTTGTTTCCTCTCAAAAAGTTATTTTAACACTTTTTTTATCTTACATTAGCATAGTATATTTATATTAAACAATGAAGTTTGCAACAAAAATATTTTACACATATCAATTTTAATCATAGAATTCAGTTTCCTTCATATGTTTGCTGACAGTGTCCAACTGTAATATTTTAAACAACTGTAAACAATAGTAAGTTCTTGTAAAAAAATTCCCCAAGAAAATTCAAGGATTATAATCCATATAACCAGCAGATTCATCGGATTGTTAGATATACAAATTTCAAGCTATTATCAGGCCAATCTATGACTCATAGTGAAATTGTCCCAACCTTTGAGCAGTGTGGACAGTAGTACCAAATTTGGGAAGACAGTATTTCTCGGTGTTGGGAAAGAAAGTCCAATTTTCCCCCTGAAGTTTAAATGGCAAGGTAAGAATCCCTATAGCAAGTGACAAGTAACTTATTCGATGCATTTGCATCGCAATATTAGCTAATATTACCTTATTTTTATGCAGTTTGCGATTCTGCCATGTATGGGTGAGAATTTAAAAGGTGTCAATTTGTACCTTGAAAATCAAAAAGGTTACCTGTGGATATGCTGCTTGCATCTCTGGACCTCTATCTTCAGCTTCATTCCTAAACATCTCATGCTATTCCCTATTAGTCATGACCACCTTGATGCTTAATCCAGAGAAATCACATTGGCAAAACACTGCATCACCATATCATCGCAATCCATCTTGGACTAACTCAGAATACACTTCAGCACTTCAATTCCTCCCTTAGTTGCACAGCTATGTGCATACTCAGCCATTCCAAGGTTCCACACACAGTAGTTGGTGTGGCTGATCGTGTCATTGATTACCTGTTCCAGAAGTTACTGCCTCGTGTAGACCTTGAGGTCCATGCGGCCAGAAAGAAAATTAAAAAGAATGCGGCTCATGGGCCCTTGAATTGCAATGCTGCAACCAGATAGTTCTGCGTGCAATGACACACACCCATCTCATGCATCTGAACATGGCTTAGATTGTTTTTTTATTGCTCATTCACTTTGTATTAACTTAGATGCTTACAAAATCCCAGCCTTGCCTTACTTTGCCTTTTAGCACATTGCTACTTCATTTGGAAGTTGTAGGCTCATAGCATCTCCAACTTGACTTTCAGGAAAATCCAACTCCTTGGCAGAAGCACAATCTAGAAACTGTGACACCTTTGACTGGACCTCAGCTGTACAACAAAGATGAGAAATTGCTACCAACATATTCACAGGGACAGAGTTTGTTTGTTTTGTTTTGTCTACATGGACATGGTCCACTTGAGGGTATTATGCGACTTTTCAAGGAGCAATTGCATTTATCAGGCCTCTATAGATTCCACACATGTGCCATCAAATTACTTTGCATGTGCTTATTTGGATGCTCACATCATGACCAACATATGCACTGCATGTGGTCCAAGCAGTCATGACCTTATTGCTTATGATAAATTATCCTAGTAATCTCTGTGAACAGGAATGATCACAGATATACTTAAAAGCATCACCTGCATTTGCTAATTTTCTAACACATTCCAAAGGTCTCATTGCTGCTTAAGTGTTAGGAGCTACTGATAACAGCAAAATACCATGGATGCTGGAAACCTCAAATAAAACCAGAAGGTGATGGGAAAACTCAATAGGATTTGCAGCATCTATGGAGTGAATAACAGTTAACATTTCAAGTCCAATATCACTTTTCTTCTATAGTTCATTGGGGCAGCTGAAAAGCAGCAGTAATCCTTCTGATTGCTTGCAGACCTGCAGCATTTTTGGTTATAAGGGGCTTAATTTTCCCAGAGGCACCAAACACTAAAAGCTTCCAAAAGTTGACGGAGTTGGTTAAGGAATATCATGACTCTAAGCTTCCTCTAATTCTGAGACCTATTTGTTTTATTCAGCTGTTAGAGAATCATGGGACTCTGTATCGGGGGTTTTGACAGGTTAAGATGACTGGCAAAAGCATGTGATTTTGGGTTAATCCTGAATGAGATGCGGAGAGACCATTTGTTATGTGGGATTGATGATGTAATCATGCAGAAGCGTCTATTAGCTGAAGCCCAATTGGATTTCAAACAGGCACTGCAACTGGCTTTGTCATTAGAAAAGGCAGCAAGTGGCACATGGGAACTATAGAGGCACCCCAATGGAAGCAGACACCCTTACATGTTTAGTTGAGCTTGAGGAACAATTACATTAGTGAAGTCCAATTCAGAACTAATTAGAATTAATGTTTGGTTAAATGGTAACCCAGTTTCCATAGACGTCGATTCCAGCACAGTTGTATCTGTGGTTGCAGAACCATCTTTAACAAGACTCGTTCAGGTCTCCAACTCTTAAGTTTGTGCAAGACCTCAGCCAGACTGAGAACACAACACTGGGGAATCATTGCAAATTAAGGGTACGACTTCAATTTCGGTCTCCTATGAGATGCAATTGGTACGCTGATGGTAGTAAGAGGCTTGGGCCCAAGTCTGTTGAGGCAGAATTTGTTGAGAAAGGTTCACTTAGATTGGTTCAACATTTTTCGATTGGATAATAGCTACATCAGTGAAGTCCTAGTGAATACCCAGGTGTTTTTCAAGGAGTGCATGGGACTATCAAAGGGGCAAAGCCAATCAGGAAGTGCTGGCTGACCAATATTAACAGAGGATTTAGAATCTTGTTAGTTCAGGGGTCTGACTCCAAGCTGGTTGGTCACAGCCGATGTACTATGCACAAGTAAATAAAGAATGATTTGGTGACAGGATACCAGCCTCTGTACAGTTATTTCAATATATATATATATAGAGAGAGAGAAGGTACTAGCAGATTTAGCAGCCTTAAAAAGTGGATAATCTACAGGGCAAGATGAAGTATAACCCATTCATAGAGGCAATGCAGGAGTTATCAAGGTTCCTGGCAGAAATTTTCAAAGCTTCTCTGACCACATGTGAAGTTCCAAAGCCTGGAGGACTGCTAATGTTGTCCATTACTTAAAAAAGTGAGAAACAGATACACCAGGAAATTACAAGTCTAACTTCGGTGGTGTGGAATTTATTAGGAAGAATTCTGAGGGATGAAATATATCTGCACTTGGAGAGACACAGATTAATCAGATATTTTCTGCCTGGATTTGTTAAGGGTAGGTTGTGTCTGAGAAATTTAGTTTAATTTTTTGAGGAGGTCACCAGGAATGTTGATGAGATCATGTGTTTCATGAGGTATACATGGACTTTATCAAGGCTTTTGATAAGGTCCCTCATGGCAAAGTTGACATGATATTAGAGGAAGGATGTGATTGCACTATTGAGGATGCAGAGGAGACTTTATCAAGGCTTTTGATAAGGTCCCTCATTGCAGAGTTGACACGATGTTAGAGGAAGGATGTGATTGCACTGTTTTGAGGATGCAGAGACTTACCAGAATGTAGCCTGGGCTAAACGGTTTGAGCTATGTTGAAAGATTGGATGAGCTGGTGTACTTTTCATTGGAGCAGCAATGGTTGAGAGGGGACCAGATAGAGGTGTATAAAATTATGAGAGATATTGATAGGGTGGATAGGAAGGCCCTTCTTCCATTAGTACAGAGATCAATAACTAGTGGACAGAGATGTAAGGTATGAGGAGAGTTGAGAAATACTTTCATGCAGAGGATGGTGGGATTCTGGACTTACAGTCTGAAAGGGTAGTTGAGTTAGCAACTTTTTAGCAGTATTTAGATATTCACTTGCATCACCATAATCTCCAGGGCTATCATCAAAGAACTGGTAAATGAGATTGTTGTCGTCAAATTTTTCACAACAACACAGACACGATGGACTGAATGGCCTCCTTCTGTGCTGAAAATGCCTATGAATCTACCCATTGCCACCTATATTTCACTTCAAAATCAATTCAATACAGCACAGGTATACTTTATGCCAATCCTTGCCACATATCCACCACCTTCACCTTTATATCCTCCATGCCAACTCACCCAGTATCCACTATGGGTAGTTCTCAGGTCCCATTGAGATGAACTGAAATAGAGTTCTAAAGTTTCTATTTATGAAGTTTACAAGCATGGGGCTGGATGATCACAGCAGGTCAAGCAGCATCATAGGA
>JAHRHZ010000276.1:145122-183854 GCA_024137785.1 Ginglymostoma cirratum
TGTTATCTCGGATTCTCCAGCATCTGCAGTACCTTTTATCTCTATTTATGAAGTTTGCTTTTTTTAAAAAAAAATCTGGATTAAAAAAACTGGGTAACTAGATATAGCTTTTTCTACTACTTGGCCCCACTTCAAAGACTTGAAGGCACTTGGAGCTTTCAATTAAACTATAAATTAACAGACACCCCACTGTAGTTATGATAGGTTATGAACACAGTCATATGGCACAAATCCTATGACAGCTTCAGACTCGTCAACAGATAGCAAAACAGAAAGTACTGAATCTTTTTTACACTGCAGACAGATTTTCTTTTTGAATAACTTAAAGGCCAGTAGATTTTAATGCCCGATAGCTTGACAGCTGCTTGAGAAATGAAAGAATGTACACTGATTTGTTCATATTTGCTTGACCTGTTTTTGAAAATACAGTGGTTGTGAGGCGTCATTCTTCATCTTGGGGCACAAAGTCTTTCATTTTTTGCAACTGCACGGGGATGGTTCTGATTCTGTTTGATATCCATAAAGGAATTCTCACTCTGTTGTATTAGAGTACATTCTAATTATGCATTCATAAATAGGTGTTATTTTAATGCCTTTTGTTTTATTATCTTCTTTATTATCAAATTGGAAATTGTATTGATGTTCTGATTCCCTCTTCCCTGGCACAAAGCTAACAGATCTCAGTGGTGTTATAACTGTTGACTCAAAGATGAGTTATTTGCAAGATAGACCAGAATGCCAGCAGAGCATCACAGTTCATGATTTACGGTTTTTTTTCTAGGGTAGACCTCTTAAACATCTATTAGTCATCTGGTTGCTATTTTGGTAGTCAAAGACACATGGTAATTGTTAAAACTAAGAAGACACTTAATAGGTATTAACCAGCCCATCTAGCCATGGTTACTTACTTTAATATCACTAGACAAATGTAGCATGGAAATAGCATAATTGATTGATCATCAATTCCATCAGAGTTGACTGACAGCTGTTGATATTTTTTAATTGTCAGTGGCATGCCCATCCACACTATTCCAACCACTGCTGTAATTTTAGCATACTGAGTTTGGTTAATCTATCACAGTCTTATGATGGAGAATGGTTCAAGATATTTGGTCAATTTAATTAATTAATTGCCTATTTACATATTTCCAACTGTATTATTATTCGGATGCTTATGTTTACTACATTGGTTCAAGTCGGAATTTGTTTTGCTGATTTTCTGGTAGGAATGGTCAGCAAGCCCCTTGTTTGAAAGAAGTGGCAATAAAAAAGATTCATTTTTGGATCTTGATGGACGACAGAATATGTTAAACAAAAGATATGCAGCTGTTACTGAAGACGGAGTCAAGCTTCATGCGTTATTGGAGGTAAAAAGTGAAGTGTACAGTTTTTACTCAATGCTGTTTTTTTAAAAAAGGATTGAACACAATGGGAAGGATCACATTGGCAAAATAGAAGTGGATTTGAATACGTGCGGGAAATTAACTTGTATAAGAATGACAGAGGATCCCATGATCATCCTGCCTACTTCCGGATTTCATTTTATGGGCTTAAATGCAAGCAGAGAACCTGCAAGTACATGTTGCCCATAAAAAGTAATTAACTGATGTTTTAATTAACCATGTGTGGAGCTGGATGAACACAGCAGGCCAAGCAGCATCATAGGAGCAGGAAAGCTTGACGTTCCGGGCCTAGACCCTTCATCAGAAATGGGGGAGGGGAAGAGGGTTCTGAAATAAATAGGGAGAGAGCGGGAGGCGGATAGAAGATGCATAGAGGAGAGGATGGGTGGAGAGGAGACAGACAAGTCAAAGAAGCAGGGATGGAGCCAGTAAAGGTGAGTGTAGGTGGGGAGGTAGGGAGGAGATAGGTCAGTGCAGGGAGGATGGACAGGTCAAGGGGGCAGGATGAGGTTAGTAGATAGGAGATGGGAGTGCGGCTTGAGGTGGGAGGAGGGGATAGGTGAGAGGAAGAACAGGTTAGGGAGGCGGGGACGAGCTGGGCTGGTTTTGGGATGCGGTTGGGGGAGGGGAGATTTTGAAGCTTGTGAAATCCACATTGATACCATTGGGCTGCAGCGTTCCCAGGCTGAATATGATTTGCTGTTCCTGCAGCCTTTGGGTGACATCACTGTGGCATTGCAGGAGGCCCAGGATGGATATGTCGTCTGAGGAATGGGAAGGGGAGTTGAAATGGTTCGCGACTGGGAGGTGCAGTTGTTTGTTGCAAACTGAGCGCAGGTGTTCTGCAAAGCGGTCCCCAAGCCTCCGCTTGGTTTCCCCGATGTAGAGGAGGCCACAACGGGTACAGCGGATGCAGTATACCACATTGGCAGATGTGAGGGTGAACATCTGCTTGATGTGGAAAGTCTTCTTGGGGCCTGGGATTGTGGTGAGGGAGGAGGTGTGGGGGCAGGTGTAGCAGTTCCTGCGGTTGCAGGGAAAAGTGCCGGGTGTGGTGGGGCTGGAGGGGAGTGTGGAGCGGACAAGGGAGTCACGGAGAGAGTGGTCCCTCCGGAAAGCAGACAAAGGTGGGGAGGGAAAAATGTCTTTGGTGGTAGGGTCGGATTGCAGATGGCGGAAGTGTCGGAGGATGATGTGTTGGATCCGGAGGTTGGTGGGGTGATATGTGAGAACGAGGGGGATTCTTTTTTGGTTGTTATTGCAGGGATGGGGTGTGAGGGATGAGTTGCAGGAAATGCAGGAGACACGGTCGAAGGCGTTCTCGGCCACTGCGGGGGGAGGTTGCGGTCCTTGAAGAATGAGGACATCTGAGATGTATGGGAGTGGAATGCCTCATCCTGGGAGCAGATGCGGCGGAGGTGAAGGAATTAGCAATCGGAGATGGCATTTTTGCAGGAAGGTGGGTTGGAGGAGGTGTATTCTCGGTAGCTGTGGGAGTCGGTGGGCTTGAAATGGATATCGGTTTCTAGGTGGTTACCCGAGATGGAGACAGAGAGGTCCAGGAAGGAGAGAGAGGAGTTAGAGATGGTCCAGGTGAACTTCAGGTTGGGGTGGAAGGTGTTGGTGAAGTGGATGAACTGTTTGAGCTCCTCGTGGGAGCACGAGGCGGCGCCGATACAGTCATCAATGCAACGGAGGAAAAGGTGGGGTTTAGGGCCAGTGTAGGTACAGAAGAGGGATTGTTCCACGTAACCTACAAAGAGGCAGGCATTGCTTGGGCCCATGCGGGTACCCACGGCCACCCCCTTTGTCTGTCGGACGTGGGAGGAATTGAAAGAGAAGTTGTTGAGGGTGAGGACGAGTTCGGCTAAGCGGATGAGGGTGTCACTGGAGGGGGATCGGTCAGGTCTGCGGGACAGGAAGAAGCGGAGGGCCTTTAGGCCATCTGCATGGGGAATACAGGTGTATAGGGACTGGACATCCATAGTAAAAATGAGGTGTTGGGGACCAGGGAATTGGAAGTTCTGGAGGAGGTGGAGGGTGTGGGTGGTGTCACAGACGGAGGTAGGGAGTTCCTGGACCAAGGGGGTGAAAATGGAGTCTCGGTAGGTGGAGATGAGTTTGGTGGGGCAGGAGTAGGCGGAGACAATGGGTCGACCAGGGCAATCAGGTTTGTGGATTTTGGGAAGGAGATAGAAGCGGACGATGCAGGGTTGGGGAACGATGAGGTTGGAGGCGGTGGGTGGGAGGTCACCTGAGGTGATGAGGTTGTGGATGGTTTGGGAGATGATGGTTTGGTGCTCGAGGATGGGGTCATGATCCAGGGGGCGGTAGCAGGAGGTGTCTGAGAGTTGGCGCCTGGCCTCAGCAATGTAGACGTCAGTGTGCCATACTACAACTGCGCCTCCCTTGTCTGCGGGTTTTATGGTGAGGTTGGGATTGGAGCGGAGGGCTGCACGTTCTGCGGGGGAGAGGTTGGAGTGGGTGAGAGGGCTGGAGAGGTTGAGGCGATTGATGTCTCGACGGCGGTTGGAGATGAAGAGGTCGAGGGAGAGTAGGAGGCCTTAGGGTGGTGTTCAGGAGGAGGGCTTGTGTTGGAGGCGGGAGAAGGGGTCAGTAGAGGGAGGGTTCGATTCACGGTTGAAGAAGTAAGTGTGGAGGCGGAGGTGGCGGGAAAACTGCTCAATATCCAAGCGTGAGCGGTATTCATTGATATGTGGGTGGAGGGGGACAAAGGTGAGCCCTTTACTGAGGACTGACCATTCGTCCTCAGTAAGGAGGATGTCTGGCGGGAAGGTGAAGACTCGGCAGGGCTCAGTGTTGCTGTCTCCTGTGGCGCTGCTGGCTGTGGAGGCAGTGGGCGGAGTGTTGTCGGCATCGGCTGTGGGTGGAGTTGCGTCAGCATCGGCACTGGGCGGGGTTGCGTCGGCGGTGGGGGGAGTTGCGTTGGCGTCGGCGGTGGGCGGAGTTGTGACGGCATTGGCGGAGGGCGGAGTTGTAAAGGCGTCAGCGGTGGGTGGAGCGGCATCAGCGGTGGGCGGAGCAGGGTAGGCGGTGGCAGCAGCGGTGACAGTAGTGTCTGTGGTGTTGGTCTCGGAGATGGAGGCGGTGGCTTCAGCAGCGATGGCGTTCTCTGTCCCAGAAGTGGTGTACCCTCCGCTCCAATCCCAGCCTCACCATAAAACCCGCGGACAAGGGAGGCGCAGTTGTAGTATGGCGCACTGACCCCTACATCGCTGAGGCCAGGCGCCAACTCTCTGACACCTCCTCCTACCGCCCCCTGGATCATGACCCCATCCCCGAGCACCAAACCATCATCTCCCAAACCATCCACAACCTCATCACCTCAGGTGACCTCCCACCCAGAGCCTCCAACCTCATCGTTCCCCAACCCCGCACCGCCCGCTTCTATCTCCTTCCCAAAAGCCACAAACCTGAATGCCCTGGTCGACCCATTGTCTCCGCCTGCTCCTGCCCCACCAAACTCATCTCCACCTACCTAGACTCCATTTTCACCCCCTTGGTCCAGGAACTTCCTACCTACGTCCGTGACACCAACCACGCCCTCCACCTCCTCCAGAACTTCCAATTCCCCGGTCCCCAACACCTCATTTTTACTATGGACGTCCAGTCCCTATACACCTGTATTCCCCATGCAGATGGCCTAAAGGCCCTCCGCTTCTTCCTGTCCCGCGGACCTGACCAATCCCCCTCCAGTGACACCCTCATCCGCTTAGCCGAACTTGTCCTCACCCTCAACAACTTCTCTTTCAATTCCTCCCACATCCTACAGACAAAGGGGGTGGCCGTGGGTACCCGCATGGGCCCAAGCTATGCCTGCCTCTTTGTAGGTTACGTGGAACAATCCCTCTTCTGTACCTACACTGGCCCGAAACCCCACCTTTTCCTCCGTTGCATTGATGACTGTATCGGCGCCGCCTCGTGCTCCCACGAGGAGCTCGAACAGTTCATCCACTTCACCAACACCTTCCACCCCAACCTTAAGTTCACCTGGACCATCTCTAACTCCTCTCTCTCCTTCCTGGACCTCTCTGTCTCCATCTCGGGTACCCACCTAGAAACTGATGTCCATTTCAAGCCCACCGACTCCCACAGCTACCTAGAATACACCTCCTCCCTCCCACCTTCCTGCAAAAATGCCATCTCCTATTCCCAATTCTTTCGCCTTCGCCGCATCTGCTCCCAGGATGAGGCATTCCACTCCCGTACATCTCAGATGTCCTCATTCTTCAAGGACCGCAACTTCCCCTCCTCAGTGGTTGAGAACGCCCTTGACCGTGTCTCCCGCATTTCCCGCAACACATCCCTCATACCCCGTCCCCGCAATAACAACCAGAAAAGAATCCCCCTCGTCCTCACGTACCACCCCACCAACCTCCGGATCCAACACATCATCCTCCGACACTTCCGCCATCTGCAATCCGACCCCACCACCAAAGACATTTTTCCCTCCCCACCCTTGTCTGCTTTCCGGAGGGACCACTCTCTCCGTGACTCCCTTGTCCACTCCACACTCCCCTCCAGCCCCACCACACCCGGCACTTTTCCCTGCAACCGCAGGAAGTGCTACACCTGCCCTCACACCTCCTCCCTCACCCCAATCCCAGGCCCAAGAAGACTTTCCACATCAAGCAGATGTTCACCTGCACATCCGCCAATGTGGTATACTGCATCCACTGTACCCGTTGTGGCCTCCTCTACATCGGGGAAACCAAGCGGAGTCTTGGGGTCCGCTTTGCAGAACACCTGTGCTAAGTTTGCAACAAACAACTGCACCTCCCAGTCGTGAACCGTTTTACCCCATTCCTCAGATGACATGTCCATCCTGGGCCTACTGCAATGCCACAGTGATGTCACCCAAAGGCTGCAGGAACAGCAAATCATATTCAGCCTGGGAACGCTGCAGCCCAATGGTATCAATGTGGATTTCACAAGCTTCAAAATCTCCCCTCCCCCAACCGCATCCCAAAACCAGCCCAGCTTGTCCCCACCTCCTTAACCTGTTCTTCCTCTCGCCTATCCCCTCCTCCCACCTCAAGCCACACTCCCATCTCCTATCTACTAACCTCATCCTGCCCCCTTGACCTGTCCGTCCTCCCTGGACTGACCTATCTCCTCCCTACCTCCCCACCTACACTCACCTTTACTGGCTCCATCCCCGCCTCTTTGACTTGTCTGTCTCCTCTCCACCTATCCTCTCCTCTATGCATCTTCTATCCGCCTCCCACTTTCTCCCTATTTATTTCAGAACCCTCTTCCCCTCCCCCATTTCTGATGAAGTGTCTCGGCCCGCAACGTCAAGTTTTCCTGCTCCTATGATGCTGCTTGGCCTGCTGTGTTTATCCAGCTCCACACCTTGTTATTTCGGATTCTCCAGCATCTGCAGTACCTATTATCTCTGATTTTAATTAACCATTCATGCTTTTACGGCCAGAGTACCTATCTCCAGCTTTCACCAGACAGGTGCATAACTGTGATAACAAGGTCTGGGGCTGGATGAACACAGCAGGACAAGCAGCATCATTGGAGTAGGAAAGCTTGACGTTTCGGGCCTAGACCCTTCATCAGAAATGGGGGAGGGGAACAGGGTTCTGAAATAAATAGGGAGAGAGGTAAAGGTGTGTACTTCAGAAACCTTGTCAGTCTGGAAAATATTTCTACAGTGAAACTGAAGTGTTCTCGTGGTGCACAGGTGCCTTCTCCTTAGTCAGAGGGAATGGGCAGAGACGCAGCTTCAAAGAGACCTCTCCCCACACCCCCATCCCATTTTCAAGGCAGTTAATTAGCTCTCTTGTATTAACATTAGTGCTCAGTGGAGTGGTACAAATTGTCGAGGAATTAGTTGGATGCACATTCATTGTTTATCTTTTCCTAACCATGGATTTTGGGACAATATGTGCATTCTAACACTATGTACTTTCAATCTATTGTTATTTTCATTGAAAATTGTCGCAGATTGTGAAGACAAAATTATATCTGTTCATTCTGCATAATGCATTATGTATATGGCAACCTTTCACAAATTTGTAAGTTTTTTGGGCATCTATGCTGTCTCTATGGACAGATAAATCAATATTGATACATTTACATTGTCCTTATGCTATATTTAAATAATGCGAAAAAATGTCCTGCAGAGACAAATTTGAGGATGGATACTGAAGGGTCTAATAATTTGACATCATGAGAAAGCCTTCCTTAAATCGTAAGGAGGAATGCCTGAAAGCAGTGTCAACTGGAATCTGTAAAAGCCATCTTGAGTCAGGGACTGTGTGATTTCAAGGTCCTTTTCATAATCAGAGGTGTTGCATATTTGGATTTGCTGACTTTGATGAGCTTTTTTCAGGCTTTCACTGAGGAGTGTACTTTTGTTTTAAATCAACCTGTTCAGGGATGTTCTTGCACACCTCTGGAGTAGGTCGGACTTGAACTCAGGCCTCCTGGTCCAGGGATAGGGACATTACAAATGTACCATAAGATGGTTCTTTTTGGCAATATTACCAAGACTCAGACCTGCATTACGTGATAACTACACAAACCATACACCTTTACCATCAATCCATGCAACTGCCAGTTTAAACGGCATGTGCAGAATAGAACAACGTTCTCAGGCACGGCGCACGTGCCTGGATTACACCAGTACTGAGAGCATGCAAATAGCAAAGTCATATGCTGAATTTTCTGTGGCTGGTTATTGAAATGGAGTGTGATAAAGACAGCATTGGAAGTCCCACTCAGATCTTAATGTAAAGGAAATGTAAATCAAAAGATTCTGGGTTAAGGCAGCAATGGCTGCTCTAAATCTTAGCACATGGCCTCCTGAGAGTGTTGAGCTGGCATAAGACTGATCCATGTTGTTTCAGCCCATTATACCTAGGCATTCCAAGGCCAAAGTCAGGACAAGTGCAGTGTATGTTATACTACTTCCGTTTACCACCCTGACATTAGACATCTAGAAATTATGTCTGTTAATATTGAATAAACTATTTACATTTTGTATTACTTGTCGTGTTGCAGGAAAACAGAATACTTTTTCATGCAGAAGTAAAAGATCCCAGCTGGGAGAAATATGTGAATTACATAGATAAGATGGTTGTAGAAGGCTTCCATGCTGTAGTTCAGAAGTCTCTCCAATTCCTTCTCAGCAATATGGAAAGTCAGGTTTGT
The DNA here is from genome assembly GCA_024137785.1 of Ginglymostoma cirratum. NCBI lineage: Eukaryota > Metazoa > Chordata > Chondrichthyes > Orectolobiformes > Ginglymostomatidae > Ginglymostoma > Ginglymostoma cirratum. The sequence continues at coordinate 153,711 of JAHRHZ010000276.1, forward strand.
AATGCTTAACAGAACCCGATTAAGTTCAGTGAAGCCTATGGTCCCGATTATACTGACTCCAGAGAGGCAGACTGGCAGATAGATGGGCTCTTAAAATGCTTAGAAGCTGCATCAGGTCGACTCCCCTATACTATCACACTGCTGGGAAGTTTCCTAGTCACAGGTTGAGTACCAGAATAGTTACCTGCTGAATGGAGATGGGCATCCAATTTGAATAATTAAAGATCTAGTAAGGGACATTTTCATGAAAAATAACATCTTGCCAGCTGTAGATAGGCCTCTGCCACGCTGGAAAGTCAACAACTGCATGAATACAAGCCTCCCATTCATTGGGAAAAAGCAGTGAAAATAAAATGTACTACTTGGAAACTAATATATTGGTCGTACTGGAGCGCCATCTTGAAGTATAAAATATAAGTTGGACCAGTATGTCTCATGTCAATTTCATTGTTCTTTCCTTGTGGGCAGCAGCTTTCTGAAGAGTCAGGTTTTACGGAACAAAGAGGGGTGCTGGAACAAAGAGGTTTGATCCTGATGATTTTCCTGGAAAAGTTTGCCCTCCAACATTGGGCTCCACGATCTTTTAAAATATGAATCATAGAATCCCTACAGTGTGGAAGCAGATCATTTGGCCATTGAGTGCACACCAACCCTCTGAAGAGCATCCCAACCAGATCACCCCATATAATTAGCTGAACAAGGATTGGAGGAGCATTGAATGGAGCATAAACACTGACTTGGACTGATTAAACCAGAGGGCCTACTTCGAGGCCAGTTTCCTGTAATTTTATTCTATTTTGAACAGGAATTGGATAAAGACTTAAAAGGGAAATTGCAGGCCTATGGAAAAGAGTAGGGTGTAATTAGTTATCTCTTTAAAAGAGCCAGTACATGGATGTTGGACTGAGTGGTCACTTTTGTGCTTTCATTCTATGTTTTTAAACTCAAATTGTTGAAAGTAGCAATTCAATTTGTTTATTTTCATAGATATAATATATGGAAAGATCTTACTGATTGGATTTTTAGGTGTTTGCTACAAAAAACATTGTAAGACCAATTGTACAATTTTTGCCATTGTGAATAATAACAGGAATTTTTCTAGCAATATATTTAAAAACCTATGACTTCTTTTCTGACTAAATTATTTTCTTCTGATGTTTGGGACACCTAGGCTCATACTTCACCTCTGTTTGAAGTTCGTCTTGAACTCACTGAATCTGACACTGAATTTCGACCAACTATTGGAATAGGCAGTGAATTCTATAACCTCATAGAGACTTTGATGAACGACGTGTATAAATTAGTTGGCCTTGTTCCACGTTTAGCAAAACATGGTACTCGAAAGAAGTATCAGGTGAGACCAAAAATGGAGCAATCTCTTACAATTTGTCATATAATTTATCTTAGTTTACCAAATGATTAAGGGAGAGTAATTCATTTCTGACACCCCTCTTCTAGCTTACACAGATTACATTGCTACCCTAGGGCAGACCCTCCTGTGGGTTGCAATCTGCACAGTCTGCATCTCGTGTTCTTCAATGATATAATTGGAGACCTTAAAACTGGTTGTGGTCTATAGTACTGACTGCATCTGGAGAAACAATTTAAGTCTAAAACAGGACACAATCAACTTGTTCCTTTTTCATTTTCTACTTGTTGCAGTTATTGTGATGATGACATGTTGTATTTACATACATTATTTTCAAACAATATAATAACTTTTCAAAATATACACTTCTAACACAGCTCGACAGTGTGCCCTAGCTTATTTTTGCTTTATAAGCCTCAGTAAGCAACTATTTAAGAACAGCAAAAATACAGGAATCAGTTATACTGTAGTGAATATTTCTAGTTTTATGCAGAACTTGATAAAAGCTATTATGAAATTTGCTGCATGTGATATTTGATAAAAGCTGTAAGTTGGTTAATTATTGTTTTTCTTGAACTACCATGGTAAATGTAGCCTTCCACCATTTCTTGTTCAATTGTATTTTATCAAGGCCCTTCCTGAAAAAATAAGTTTTTACATGAAATAAAGCAGATTGTTTACTTGCTTCTTTTATGGACAGATTGTACCAGAACCACTTGCCTGAAGAATCACCAAGCCTTAGGCTGAGTTTCTGTCTGGTTTGAGACTCATCCAACACAATGAGAATGACTACCACAGGCTCCAGTGATGCCTCAGGCTTCCAATGAGCAATATATAGATGCATTTAAGTATGACACTTGGACCTCTGACTCCAGTATGCCCAGATGCGGACAGGAATGCCTTGGACCATAAAATTTGCCACTCGTCGTACAGCAATTTGAATGCAAATAGAATGAGCTGAAAAGTGAATGATCATGTGAAGACAACTTGTCCCAGCCACATATGAAAATGATGATCTCTAACATACCCAATGCTAAATGTAAAGTCCAAAATGGAAATTTCCAAACAAGATTTCTTTTCAGAGCTGAATCTTCCGCTTTGTCCTGCACAACAGGGCTGAGAGTATATTGTCCTCTAATTTATTGAAACAAATAAAAAATTACATTAGAATCTCACAGACCAGTAATCTCAAGGGCTTCCTCATCTTTTGTGGTAAGACAGTGGTATCATGTCAATGAAATGAGAACAATTGTGAGAGATTATCTAGGCTAAGATGATATCAAGTCCATTAGAGTGAAGTTTAAAAAAAAGCAAGAAAAAGAAGACATTGGTAGGAGTAGTGTACAGACCACCAACTAAACTTTCTTGTGGGAATGGCTATAAATCAACAAATAGTAGGAGCTTTTAAAAGAATAGAACAACAATTTTGGTGAATGTAATCTTCGTACTGATTGGGTTAATCAAACTGGAAAGGGTGGCTATGACAACAAATTTATAGAGCGCATTATGACTAGTTCCAAGAGCAATATGTCATGGAGCCAACCAGGGTGCAGACTATCTTTGATCTCATAAGGGGTAACGAGGCAGGTTTAATAAATGACTGCTGACTAAAAGATCCCTATGAAGTAGTGAACATAACGTGATAGAATTTTATGTTCATTCGAGATGGAGAAACTTGGGTGTCTTGTTTGAGAAACAGCTGTGAATAAAGTGAATTGCAATGAAATGAGCGTAGAGTTATCTAAAGTGAACTGGATGGATAGTTTAGCAGGAATGACAGGAAGCAAACAGTTGCAGATACTTAAGGAGGTAATTCATGACTAGGAAAAATACATCCCTGCAGGGAAGAAAGATACTGAAAACAAAAAATGCTGGAAATTACAGCAGTTCAGGCAGCATCCATGAAGAGAACAAGCTAACATTTCGAGTCTAGATGACTCTTCATCAGAACTGATGTGAAGATTCTAAGAGAGGGAGAAACCAACCATGGCTAACCAAAGATGTTAAGGAGAGTTTTTTTTAATTCATTTTGTGGGATGTGCGCATCCCTGGCTGGCCAACATTTATTGCCTGTCCCTAGTAGCCCTTGAGAAGATGAAAGTGAGCTAGCTTCTTGAACTGCTGTTGTCCACCTGCTGTGGGTTGACTCACAATGCCGTTGGGGAGGGAATTCCAGGATTTTGACCCAGCGACAGTGAATGAATGGCAATAAACTTCCAAGTCAAGATGGTGAGTGGCTTGGAGCGGATCTTGAAGGGGGTTGTGTTCCCATATATCTACTGCCTTTGTCCTTTTAGAAAGAAGTGGTCGTGGGTTTGGCTGTCTGAGGATCTTTGGTGAATTTCTGCAGTGCATCTTGTAGATAGTACACACTGCTGCTACTGAACATCGGTGGTGGAGGGAGTGGATGCTTGTAGATGCAGTGCCAATAAAGTGGGCTGCTTTGTCCTGGATGGTGTCAAGTTTCTTGGATGTTGTTGGGGCTGTACTCATCCAGGCAAGTGGAGCGTATTCCATCCCATTCCAGACTTGTGCCTTGTAGATGGTGGATATACTTTCGGGTGTCTGGAGGTGAGTTACTCACCACGGTATTCCTAGCCTCTGATCTACTCTTGTAGCCACTATATTTATGTGGTGAGTCCAGTTGAGTTTCTGATCAATGATAACTCCTAGGATGTTGATAGTGAGGAACTTAGTGATGGTAACATCATTGAATGTCAAGGGACTGTGGTTAGTTGGCCTCTTATTGGTGATGGTCATAGCTTGACATTTGTGTGTCGCGAATGTTACTTGCTACTTGTCAGCCCAAGTCTGAATATTGTCCAGATCTTGTTGCAATTGGGCACGGACTGCTTCTGTGACAGAGGAGTCATGAATGGTGCTGAACATTGTACAATTGTCAGCGAACATCTTTACTTAGGGCCTTATGATGGACAGAAGGTCATTGATGAATCAGCTGAAGATGGTTGGGCCGAGGACATTACCCTAAGGAACTCCTGCAGAGATGTCCTGGAGTTGAGATGACAGACCTCCAACAACAATGACCATCTTCCTATGTGTCAGGTATGACTCTAAACACTGGAGAGTTTTACCCCTAATACCCATTGTTTCCAGTTTTGCTTGGGCTCCTTGATGCCACATTCGGTTAAATGCAGCCTTGATGTCAAAGGCTGTCACTCCCACCTCACCTCTGGAATTCAGCTCTTTTGCCCAAGCTTGAACCAAGGCTGTAATAAGGTCAGGAGCTGAATGGCCTTGGCGGAGCCCAAACTGGGCCTCACTCAGCAGGTTATTGCTGAGCTGGTGTTGCTTGATAGCACTGTTGATGACACCTTCCATTACTTTACTGATGATGGACAGTAGACTGATGGGGCAGTAATTGGCTGGGTTGGATTTGTCCTTTTTTTTAATGTATGGGACATACTTGGGCAATTTTCCACATTGTTTGGTAGATGCCAGTGTTGTAACTGTACTGGAACAGCTTGGCTCGGGGAGCAGCAATTTCTGGAGCGCACGTCTTCAGGATTATTGCAGGAATGTTGTCAAAGTCCATAGCCTCTGCAGTGTCCAGTGCATCCAACCATTTCTTGATATCAAATGGAGTGAATCGCATTGGCTGAAGACTGGTATCTGTAATGCTAGGGACCACTGGAGGAGGTTACAGCATTACTGGAGGAGGCCAAGATGGATCATTCACTTGACACTTCTGGTTGAAGATTGCTGCAAAAGCTTCAGCCTTATCTTTTGCACTGATGTGCTGGGCTCTTCCATCATTGAGGATGGGGATATTTGTGGAACCTCCTCCTCCACTGAGTTGTTTAATCATCCACCACCATACACAACTGGATGTGGTAGGACCGCAGAGCTTAGATCTGATCCGTTGGTGTGGGATCGCTTAGCTCTGTCTATCCATTGCTGCTTATGTTGTTGGCATGCAAGCTATTTGACACTTCATCTTCAGGTATGCCTGGTGCTGCTCTTGGCATGCCTTCCTGCATTCTCCATTAAACCAGTGTTGATTCCCTGGCCTAATGGTAATGGTTAAGTGCGGGATATGCCAGGCCATGAGGTTATAGATTGTGCTGGAGTACAATTCTGCTGCTGTTGATGGCCCACAGCACCTCATGGATGTTCAGTTTTGAGTTGCTGGATCTGTTTGAAGTCTGTCAAATTTAGCATGGTGATAGTGCTAAACAACACGATGGAGGTTATTCTCAGTGTGAAGGTAGGACTTCATCTCCACAAGGACTGTGGTGGTCATTCTTACCGATATTGTCATGGACAAATGCATCTGCAGCTGGAAGATTGGTAAGAATGAGGTCAAGTATGTTTTTCCCTCTTGTTGGTTCCCTCACCACCTGCTGCAGACCCAATCTAGCAGTTATGGACCTGACCAGCTCGGTCAGTAGTACAGCTGCTGAGCCACTCTCGGTGGTGGACCTTGAAATCCACCACCCAGAGTACGTTTTGTGCCCTTGCCATCCTCAATGCTTTCTCTATGTGTTGTTTGACATGGAGGAGTGCCGATTCATCAGCCGAGGGAGGAAGGTACTTTCTAATCAGCAGGAGGTTTCCTTGCCTGTGTTTAACCTGAAGTCATGAGACTTCGTGGGATCCGGAGTCAATGTTGAGGACTCCTCGACTCCCTCCTGTCTGTATACCACTGTGCCGCCGCGTCTGGTGGGTCTGTCATGCCAGCGAGACAGGACATATCCAGGGATGGTGATGATGGCATCTGGGACATTGTCTGTAAGGTATGATTCCGTGAGTATGATTATGTCAGGCTGTTTCTTGACTAGTTGGTAAGACAGTTTTCCCAATTTTGGCACTAACCCCCGGATGTTAGTGAGGAGGACTTTGCAGGGTCGACAGAGTTGTTTCTGCATTGTCTTTTCCAGTGCCAAGGTGATGCCAAGTGATCTGTCCGGTTTCATTTCTTTGAAACTTTGTAGCAATTGGTACAAGTGAATGGCTTGCTAGGCCATTTCATAGGGCAATTGAGAGTCAACCACATTACTGCCATATATAGGTCAGACCAGGTGATGATGGCAGATGTCCTTCCCTGAAGGACATTTATGAACCAGATGGCTTTTTCCAACAATTGGCAATGATTTCATAGTTATTTCATGATTTTCAATTCCAAATTGTTTTTTTATTGAATTGAAATTCCACCATCTGCTGTGGCAGGATTTGAACCTGGGTTCCCAGAATATTATCCAGGTCTCTGGATTAATAGTCTCACAATAATACCATGCCAACACTTTCCTTGAGGTGCATTTAAGGTGCAAGAAAGAGCATTTAAGGAGGCCAAAGTCAGTGATAGCCCCAAAGATTGAGATCAATTAAGATCCAGATATCAAAGACAGAGAAAATAAACTGCAAGGACAAACTAGCGAGGAATATAAAAACTGACAATAAGATCTTCTTTAAATATATATTCTTTAAAAAACAAATAGAGAGGCCAAAGTAGACATAAGCCGCTCAGAAAGTGAATCTGGGGCGATGGTTTTGGGGAATAAGCAAATGGCAAAGTAGTTGAACAGATATTTTGCATCAGTCTTTAGATATTTTGAACATTCCGTTAATACTAAACTGCATGGAGCAGGAGGTAAGTGCTATCACCATCCCTAAAGAAATAGTATTAGACAAAATAATGGGGCGAAAGGCAAATACTTTCTCTGGCCTTGATGACTTGCATCCTAGGATTCTAAAAGCAAAAAGAATACAGACATAGTGGATGCAAAGTAATTTTCGGGAAATCCTTGGATTCTGAAAAAGTACCAGAGCATTGGAAAACTGCTTATGTGATACCCTATTCATTAAGGGAGGGAGGGAAAATGTGGGTAACTAAAAGCCAAGTAGCCTATATATTTTGTTGGATAAGTATCAGATTCAATTGGAAGTAATAGCAGAACATTTGGGGAATCATTATTTGATCGGAGTTAACATGGCTTCATAAAAAGAAATGCTATCTCACCAATTTATTAGAGATTTTCATGGAAGTCTCAGACTGGATAGAGGGGAGAAAGTAGATGCATTGTATTTGGACTTCCAGAAGGTGTTCAACAAGGGAATTTACAAAAGGTTAATTCATAACACGAGAACACATGGAGTTGGCAGTAGTATTTGGCATGGATAGGGAAATGGCTCATTAACAGGAAACAGCGAGTGAGAACTGTAATGATCATACAAGGTCAACCAGGTGGACCTCATTGAATATGAGTTCCCTAATTGAGGCTGTTATTCTGATCTAATCAGGGAATCCTGGCTAACAAATAAAAACAGGAGTGTCAGAAGTTCTGAGAGTTGGCTCTGAGGAAGCTGGATCAGTGTAAATGAAGTGTGACTTGATGATGGGTTACCGGCCTCTGTGGAATTATTTCAGGAATAAACAGTTCTTTTTCAGGTTGATAACCCACAACCAATGGGGTTTTACACAGATCACTGCTGAGACTAAAACTATTTACAATACATATTAATGATTTAGAGGAAGGAAAAGAATGTACTGTCGCTAAATTTGCAGATGACTCTGAAATAGTTGGAAAAGCAGGCAGGGATATAAACAGTTTAAAGAAAGATAGATAGGTTATGTCAGGGGGAAAAATTTGGCAAGAATATACCATGGGAAAATGCAATGTTGTTCATTTCAGAAGAGAGAACAATAGATAAGTACATTTAAGTGGTGAAAACTGCAGAAAGCCACAACAAAAAGACATGAGGGTATTTGTGCATGAAACAGAAAGCTAGTACATAGTTGCAGTCAGTAATTAGAAAAGCTAATGGAATGTTGGTCCTTGTTTCAAGAGATTTGGGATGCAAGAATAGTGAAACCTTACTGCAACTGTACAAGGTGCTGGTGGGACCACATCTAGAGTACCATGGTCCCTTTATTTAAGGAAAGATATTTCATTGGAGTAAGTTGAGAGAAGTTTCACTGGCATGATCCCTGGCATTGAGGGATTGTATTATGAGCAATGATTAAACAGGTTGTGACTCTACTCACTGGAGTTTAGAAGAATGAGAGAGGATGTCATTGAAACAAATAGAATTCTTAAGTGGCTTCACAGGGTAAATGCTGAGAGTATGTTTCCCTCATGGGAGACTCTAGCACCAGAGACCATAATCTCAGTATAAAGGGGTGCCAATTTAAGACTGAACGGAGGAGGATTTTTTTCTCTCAGAAGGTTGAGAGTCTTTGGAACTCTTTGCAACAGCGAGCTGTGGAGGATATTTTGCTGTGTATATTTAAGGCTGTATCCTTTTACAAATGTCTTATTTCTAACTTATATTATGAATCACTGTAAAGTAATGCAACTAATTTTCTTCTTTATTCCTCTTTTTGTATCTAAGATTTGTACCTAGGTATCTTGTATCTAAGGTTGGTGCCATGAGAGGCACACTAGCACAGTGATTCAGTGGTTATTGCTGCTGCCTCACAGTGCCAGCTTTGAGTGGCTGTCTGTGTGGAGTTTGCACATTCTCCCTGTGTCTGTTTGGGTTTCCTCTGGGTGCTCCGGTTTCCTCCCACAGTCCAAAGGTGTTCTGGTTAAGTGGAGTGGCCATGCTAAATTGCCCATTGCGTTCAGGGATGTGTAGGTTACATGGATTAACCATGTGAGATGCAGTGTTGCAGGGATAGGAAAGGGGGCTAAGTCTGAGTGGGATGCTTTGTGGAGAGTTGCTGTGAACTTGTTGGGCTGAATGGCCTGATTCCACACTGTAAGGCTCAATGGACATGGTAAACTTTTCATTGTACTCCAGTACTTCTGTACATGAGTACATGTGACAATAAAACTTAATTGCAATTTTAATTCTAAGGTCTGGAAGGGTAGATTCTTGACCAGTAGGGGAATCATGGATTATGGAAGAAACTCAACTGGACTCACCGCATAAACACAGTGGCTACAAGATCAGGTCAGAAGCTAGGAATACTGTGGCGGGTAACTCACCTCCTGACTCCTCAAAGCCTGTCTCCTGTCTACGAGGCACAAGTCAGGAGTGTGATGGAATACTCCCCACTTGGCTGGATGAGTGCAGCCCCAACAACACTCAAGAAACTTGACACCATACAGGACAAAGCAGCCTGGTTGATTGGCACTACATACACAAGCGTCCGCTCAGTAGCAGCAGTGAGTACTATCTACAAGTTGCACTGCAGAAATTCACCAAAGATCCTCAGACAGCACCTTCCAAATCCACAACCACTTCTATCTCGAAGGACAGGAGCAGCAGACATATGGGAACACCACCACCTCCAAGTTCCCCTCCAAGCCACACACATTCCTGATATCACTGTTGCTTCACTGTCGCTGGGTAAAAATCCTGGAATTCCCTCCCTAATAGCACTGTGGGTCAACTCACAGCAGGTGGACTGCAGTGATTCAAGAAGGCAGCTCACCACCACCTTCTCAAGGGCAACTATGGATGGGCAATAAACGCTGGCCAGCTAGCGACGCCCACATCCCACAAATGAATAGAAAAAAAAATGGGAAAAGGGCAGGAAAGTGGATGTGAGGAATGCTTTGGATCAGCCATGATGTTATTGTATGGCAGAGCAGGCTTGAGAGGCTGAATGGCCTACTCCGGTTCCTATTTCTTATGGCCTTATAATCATGTATTGAACTTCCTTGGTCTGGCTCATTTCTCTGATATTCTGCTCCACTTTGTTCTTCAGAAAAGTGAAGAGTTAGTTAACTACTTTTGAAATGGAAAGTGGAGGTGTAGGACACATTTATATTGTGTTTATAGAGTACAAGAAAGATGAAGTGGATTGGGGAAGTGAATGGTGAGTGGAATGTAAAATGAGGACGAAGTTGTAACTTTTCCTTCAAGTGCGAAAATATGAAAAACTATGCTGTTGGTGATTGAAGTATTGACTGCAGTTGACATATGTGATTATGTGTGGGAAATGTGAGCTGGTGCAGTACGCTATTGCGTTGAAGAGTGTAAATGAGGGGAATTATTAAGAGTTGTGGGAATGAAAGGAATGTTGCAGGCATTGCTGGAAGGAATGGAATAGTTCTCACCTTTGCTGCTCTTATGATAACATTGTTTTTTTTCTACATGGACCCCGCACCTAGAAATGATGTTAGCACTGATCCTCTCAGCTATCCTTGTTCAGGCCTTCTGGACATGCATCTTCAGTTTCCTGCTGTGCTAATATTTATATCATCCTTGCTTTGACCTCCTGCCATTTCAGCCTCTGTTCCGTTTAAAATTTAGGAGAGTGGATTACATCCTTGCTTTAACAAATGTATTCCTGTTCCAAAAACGTCCTTCATTAACCCACTGGAAATTGTGATGCCCAATCTATTAAAATTGCCTGACATTTATGCAAAGATTGTCAGAGGGGTTTGTTTGGCACTCATCTTAACTAATTCATCTTTCAAGTTAAAAATCAAACTATTGCAACATAAGTTTTTGGGAAAGCAGAATTATTACAAGTGAGTTTTCTTTGCTCGGTTTCTTTTTAAAACTAATGAATAGTTCTTAAATAAAGTAACATGCATCATTTTGATTCAAATTTATTTTCTACATTATAAAGGCAATTAAACCATCATCCATGAAAACAAAATATATCTAATTTATTATCACTTTCTTTGACTACAGATAGATCTTGAAGAAATGACAGATTTGAGTGAGATGCGAGAAGAAATAATGACTCTGGTGATAAGCACAATGAAACAAGCAGAGAAGTATGAAGAATCATTTGATAATTATTCTTATTTGTGGGTGGATGATCGCAATGAATTTCTGGAAGAATTTCTAATATATGGGCGTGTTCTCACCCAGGAAGAAATAGAATCTTATGGTGAAGGAGGTGTCCCTCCAACTCCACCCACCCTTGAACAGTTTAAAAATCAGGTAATTTTATGTTCTATGATGTGCCATCTTTAAAAATAAACTTAGAAAAGCCTGAAAGTGACTGCAAGAAAGAAATGTACCATCATGTGAATGTGTATCTAATATACTCCCTTTAAAACTTATTTCAAGTGCATTAATGTGGTTTTATATAGCAGAAATACACATTACATGTTGCATGTTTATATGGTAAGGTTTTAATTACTAGCTATGGAGAATACTCAGAGTCATAGAGTATGCTGCAAGGTTTTCAGATAAGTCAGTAGTTAAAACACACTGAATATACCCTCTACACACTTGGAATTCAAGGAAGTTGTTAAGACTGTGAAGACATCTTGAAGCAGATGATATTAGAATGGGAGCTTCAGTTAAAAGATGTTGACAAAATTGAATTCTTAACAAACACAAGATCAAAGGCAGTGTTCAAAATTGAGGTTCTGAAAAAGTAATTTGAGAAATTGCCTTTGCTTCATTACTTAGTGATGAGTAAAGCTAAAGAAGCTTTTACTGACCAAAAGGCTGCTGTCTCTTTAAAGAGAGATGACTGGTAGTGGTTCAACCAGAGGAGCATTATGACTCAGGTGAGGTGAGAGGTTGTGAAAGAGAAACCTTCATGGTGGTATCAGCTAGTGTGTGGATTGAACTCATGGGGTTGGCATCATTCTGTGTTGCAAATCAATCATCCAGCCAACTGAACTAAACCAATGTCCACCACCACACTGCCTCCTCTCTACTTGATTAGTTCATTTGCTGGCTTGTGATTCCTTCAATAGTACCACTGAAAAAAAGTGCCCAGATTGCTTGGAAATTAAATGTGATTACACATGGACCTGACCAGAATCTGGAGAGACCCAGCTAGAAATGAAGTGATATAATTAACCAAGGCTTGATGAAGCATGTCTGTTTTAGTTTTGTTTCTTGCTACTCCCCTTCTGTAACAAAATGGCAGTGAATTTCATTTTATCTGTTGTATTGGAGAAGTGTTGTGACCATGAATCACAGTGTGATTGGATCACAGTGTGTATCAAGTAGTTCTTTTGGACTTGGTTAAATGTGATTAAGAGAAGACTCAACAACAGCAGTTTACTTAAATGTGGATGTTTATTAAGTAATAATGATTATTATAATAATAAATGGAAAAGAAAGGAAAAAAGAAGCAATAAGTCTCATGCCCTTCTGCGCATCGGAGACCCCTTGATTGATGGCTAGTCTGGAGGTTTAGGTTCGTTTCTTGCACCGTTCATGATCCTGGTCCGAGGTGAAATCCAACACTCAGAACGAAACACTCTCTCTGTTACAGTGTAACAAGCAGCCAGTACAGAAAAACAAGCTACTGGTGTCATCTTCATCCCATAAAGGAATGTTCAGAGGACTCATTCAAAGTCATGCTGTTATTAAATATCATCAAATATCATCAACTTCCCCAGCCTATTTTCCCATCCTGTACAATCATAACTATGGATCACCTATATGCATATCAATCTTTAATTATCACGTGTACATTTTTTAAAAAAAGGACATAAAGCCTAAATTCAGGCATTAGTTCAGTGGTTTTTGAGACACAGAGAGAGCGAGAGAGTGAGAGAGACCCTGCAATGTCATACCCAACAAGGTCATAGAGGTCGATGGCAAGGAAACAAGCTTTCAACCCAATTTGCCCACGTTGCCCAGTTTTCACCATTAAGCCAGATAGGGGTTCGGAGGAGAATATATCCTTGGTTGTGGGGTCAGATTGCAGATGGCAGAAGTGACGGAGAATGATACGTTGAATCCGGAGGTTAGTCGGGGTGATACGTGAGGACAAGGGGGATTCTGTCTTTGTTTCTGTTGCAGGGAGGGGATGCGAGGGCAGAGGTGCGGGAAACACAAGAGATGTGGTTTTGAGCATTTTTGACCACTGAACGGGGAAGTTGTGGCCTTTGAAATAAGAGGACATCTGGGATGGTCGCCACCCAGAAACTGGAGGAGCAGCACCTCATATTCTGCCTTGGGAACCTGCAACCCAATGGTCTCAATGTGGACTTTACCAGTTTCAAAATCTCCTCAGCCCCATCCTCATCCCATGAACAACCCTCCCTCTCATCCCTGCCTCCTTCACCTGACACAACCTGTCTATCTTCTCTCCCACCCGCCCACTTCTCCCACCTCACTGACCAATCCCCACCACTGCCTACCTGCACTCACCTATCACCATCCCACCTACCTTCCCCCCGCCCTACCTGTCCTCTCTCTATTTACTTCAGAGCTCCCTTCCCCCTTCCCTATCTCTGAAGAGGGCTCCCGACCTAAAACATCACCTTTCCTGCTGCTCTGATGCTGCCTGGCCTGCTGTGTTCCTCCAGTTCCACATTGTGTTCTTTCTTATTTATGTCCAATCATAAGCTGGGTTCTTGTCCCTGCATGCAAAATTTCCTTGCAGTAACCCACTGATGCTAGTTTCTGATTCACCCTGCAATACAAGCCTGTGCTTCCAAAGGAACTTGCAAATATATTGGAGAGGTTCCATATTTGTCGAGGGATTGGCAAATGTCAGATGCCTATGTCCATGGATGAAGGATGCATGTGTCCAATTGTCATTGATTATATGCTGCAAAGCAGTTTGGAACTGTGCACTATGGAGGCTGATCGTAGCCAGCAACAAACTGCTCACCTGCTCTAACTTCCATACCGAGAACTCTTGACGTTTATCTTGTTCAGTTCATTTGGTAATATAGGGAGCTGAATATTAACAAGGAAAGTTGTGATATTAATAAAATATTCAACAAGCAGTAATTCCCCTTAATGGTCAACCTGCCACTACCTAGCTAGAAACTCACCTTACCACTTGGCAAATGTATAAAAGATGGAATGAGTTACTGTTGTGTTGAGAATGGATCCTACTGGACATCTTGTACAATTCTACCATAACAGTCATAGAGTCATAGAGATATACAACATGGAAACAGACCCTTTGGTCTAACTCATCCATGCCGACCAGACATCCCAAATACATCTAGTCCCATTTGCCAACATTTGGCCTATTTCCCTCTAAACCCTTCCTATTCAAAGACCCATGCACATGCCTTTTAAATGTTGTAAATGTACCAGCCTCCACCACTTCCTCTGGCAGCTCATTCCATGCATACACCACCCTCTGCATGAAAAAGTTGCATCTTTGATCCCTTTTAAATCTTTCCCCTTTCACGTTTAACCTATGCCCTCTAGATTTGGACTCCCCTTCCCCTGGGAAAAGACCTTATCTATTTACCTTATGCATGCCCCTCATGGTTTTATAAACCTCTATAAGGTCACCCCTCAGCCTCATCTCACCATAGCCATTTTGTTCAGACAACTACAAGATTCCGCCCAATATATTTTACTCAAAATATTGTAATTCTAATCACATGTTATCTGTAATAACTGAGGTACCAGAATGCATCTTTAATATTATGAATTATTTACCATGAAGGAAATTTTCTCAGGCATGATAATAATGTGTCATGTATAAATCTAGGCCCATAACTGTGTGGACTGAATCATTTATTGTAGATTGTGGCAGTTGCTGCCCTCCAGCATAGATTTTACCAGACCTTATAAAGTCTTTGAGAACACTAACGTTCTGATGTCCATTTAGTGAAGGAAGATAATAAATCCAGTCTTTACTTGGAATGAATTTATTTGCCGAACAAAGCAAATAGAAATATATAGTTATGACTCCATTCAACTCGTGTCAGTAAGTGTTTCTTAATACCCTTATACAAACTAAACAACTTAAGTTAATAATAAATCAATCAAATTAAATTATTATCACAAAAAATGGGCAGTAAAATAATCCTGTCCTTACCACACTACCTGGACTTGTTAATGATATGTCTCTTTACATGTGCTGAAGTAACAATCCAATCAAGTCCTCCACTTGCATGTACAAAGTTCAGTAGATAATTACCAGGGGTTTCATTTGTTTAGCCTGGTAGACAGGCACCTGTAGGATTTTGAGCTTACCTTGGGCAACTCAGTCTCATAATCTGAAGGCTCTGAGTTCAATACGCAGGGAAGGAATGTCTGCATAGTGTGGCTTTAGGGGGGCTTGTGGCGCAGTTGTAGTGTCCTCACCTGTGGATTAGGAGACTTGAGTTCATGTCCCACTTGCTCCAGATGTGTGCCATAACATGTCTGAACAGTTCCTTTAGAAATATCTATTTAGTGATGTCTCATGCTAATTGAAACCCATCCATCATCTTGTCAGGTGCCACCAACTATAGTTAGACTCATGTAACATCAGGGAAGAAATTCCAGGATTCTGACCCAGCATCAGTGAAGGAACGGGGACATATTTCCATGTCAGGATGCTGAATGGCTTGGAGGAGAACTTGCAGGTGGTGGTATCCACCGTCCTTATCCTTCTCGAGGGAAGTGGTTGTGGGTTTGGAAAGTGTTGCCTAAAGATCTTTAGCGAATTTTGGCAGTACATCTGGTAGATGGTACACACTGTTGCTACTGAGCAGCAGCGGTAGACTGAGTGGACGTTTCTGGATGTAGTGTCGATTGGAAGGCAGCTTTTCCTGGATGGTGTCAAGTTTCTTGAGTGTTATTGGAGCTGCACTTATCCAGGCAAGTGGGCAGAATTCCATTATGCTTCTGAGTTTTGTATCGTAGATGTTGGATTGTCTTTAGGGAGTCAGGAGGTGATGTTACTTGCTGCAGGATTCCCAGCGTCTGACCTTTTCTTGTAGCTACCGCATTTATACAGTTAGTCCAGTTCAATTTCTGGTCAATATTAACCCACAGGATGTTGATCATGAACGATTCAGTCATGGTAACACCATTGAATGACAAGTGACAATGGTTAGATTCTGTCGTTTTGGTGATGCTTATTGCCTGGCGTTTGTATGGTGTGAATGTAACATGCCATTTTCAGTCCAAACTAGATACTGCCCTGGCCTTGCCGCATTTGGACAAGGACTCCTTCAGTATCTGAGGACTCACGAATGTTACTGAATGTTATGTATAATTTTACACATTACTTTGATTTTTTAATTCAACTCCAAGTGTACTACACAATCCCATTGTTCTACAAAAGATGGGAAACTGCATCAAACTGCTCCTTCTCTGCCGTTGTTACAGTGCTATATTTCTGACAGAAATCACAGAAGTGTAGGAGTTTCTGCTCTACTTCTTTCTATTTCTATTTCTGCTCTACTTCTACTTCGATTTTCTTCTACCAGTGGATCAGCAGCAGCTATAATTTCCTGGCCTCAATTTTAAGTCCAAAATAATAGGAGAGAAATTTGTTTGCACAGCACCACTTCTAGTGACAATAACACCACATGGGTTTCATGGGTAGCTGGTTTTGTGTAGCATATTGCTGACAAATTGACATCTGTCTGCATAGAATTTTCAGATGAAGCATTACACAAAAAGATTTCTCAATATTTCTTGTGTTATACTTTTAAATGTATAATTTACTGTTAATTAATGGACTTATAACCTTTTTTTAAACATGTATATCTTGTGACAAGTGTTTATGCATAGATGTATTTAATATGTTTTCTTTAGATTGACTCCTATGAACAACTATATGAAGAGGTATTGAAGTTTGAGACCGTAAAGATAATAGATTCTTGGTTTAAAATTGATTGCAGACCTTTCAGGCAGGCACTCCTGAACCTAATCAAACGCTGGAGCCTTTTGTTCAAACAATACCTTATTAACCATGTAACTGACAGGTAATACCAAATACCAAAGATAATGGGATGTAATTTCAGAAATCTATTATTTTGTGGTGCATTCACTAGTAATTAAGTGTTTCATTTCCACACTTCAAGTAGGAATGTCTCCTTGAAAAAAGAAATGTGGACTTATGAACATATCATGATTCTGTAGAAGAAGGAAGATGTTGTAACACTGATTTAATAACTTTTGAGCAGTCTTTCTTCACAATGGTATTGATTGAATATAACCTTGAAAATTCCACTGACCTGTGTTGACTTTATGTCTCAGGCTACCTCAGTTTCACATGAAAAATGTATGAAAATCTCAGTGATTCCATATAAAATGTACAGAAGATTTTCTCTCATGTCTTCAGTTCTGTACAACTGATTGGTTTCACAAAATCGCAACAATGTAAATGGAAAAGTACATTTTGTTTGTGTAATCACATCTCAAAGTTAAATTTGTATGATGGAATAGTTCTGTCTTACTACAAACAGCAAAATCTGATTTTTCTCTACATATCTTTTTGTTCCCATTATGCCTTTAGGATAACATCATCAGCATATCTACAACCCTTTCCCGGCTATTTTCAGTTTGGACAAAAGGTCACTGGATTCAAAACTTTATCTCTGTTTACTACAGATACTGCCAGACCTGCTGAGTTTCTCCAGCAGAGATAAAAGGGTCTAGGCCCGAATGTCAAGTTTTCCTGCTCCTATGATGCTGCTTGACCTGCTGTGTTCATCCAGCCCCACGCTTGTTATCTCTGAGTTTCTCCAGCACTTCTGTTTTCGCTTCAGATTTCCAGCATCCACCGTTCTTTATTTTTAATTTAATTACACTTCCAATGTTAAATTCCCAGACTTGTGTTATTTGCAACAAAATGCTAACAACAGATTACATTGCTATCCTTGATACCTAATATTGCGGAAAGACTGCAGTGACACTAATAATTCCAAACATTTTTGCATTTGTTTGTTTGTGCAATGTATATATGTTATAATCATAACCCAGGTATGTTTCTAAAACGTATTTTTTACTAAGACACTGTTCCTACATCACATTTACCTGTAGCTTCATCAAGCAAGGTGCGCGTCCTTTGATGCAATGATACGGTTGAGCAGATCAGGGCCCTACTCATTAGGTTTATAAAATGCTAATCAGCTTTGACAGGGCAAATGTTGAGAAGGTGTTTCCCTTATGGAGTATATCTAGATCTGGAGGGCATTGTTTCGGAATAAGGAACACCAATTTTACATAGAGATGAAGAGGAATTTCTTTATTAATCTTTGAAACCCTTGAACCAACAGAATGTGGAGGCTGGTCATTAATTATTTGCAAGTTTGAGATAGGTAGATTATTGACATATAGTAGAGTCAAAGTTAATAGGGAACAGGCAATGAAGTGAAAATAAGGCCAAGATCTGATCAGCCGTGGTCTTGTCTTGAATGGCAGAGTTGTATAATGGGTCAGTATGGACTACATTTCTTGACCTTGTTAAATTTTTTTTCTGTCAACCTTCTTTCTATTCCTCTGGTGCAGTCTAGGAATCCATGTGAAGTTGAACTTTCTGAACTCAACCTTTCGTTACAAAGTTCAGCGTGTCATCTGCATGCATGCGCTGATGTGAGATGTTAATACCCAGGATTAGTTAAAGAGCCACAGTACACCTTATTAATGCTTTCAGCAAGTGCCCAGTTCACTAAAGGCCTGAAATTCCAGTCATTAACTTCAAATTGCAATAATTCCCAATACAACTGAATTACAATGCATTGTTTTTTTCTTTTTTCACACTTACCCATTGTCAGTGAGGCAGCAACTTTTGCAATAATTTCCTCAGTAAACTTGCTTCTGTTAATTTTTTTCTTATTCATTCATGGAATGGAGGTGTCACGAATTAATTTGGCGAGACCAGCATTCATTGCCCATCCCTAATTGCCCAGAGGACAATTAAGAGTCAAGCACGTTGCTGTGCGTCTGGAGTCACATGTAGGCCAGACCAAGTAAGGATGGCAGTTCCCTTCCCTAAAGGTCATTAGTGAACCAGATGGGTTTTTCCCAACAATTAATAATGGTTTCATGGCCATCATTAAATTCTTAATTCCACATCTTTATTGAATTAGTTTGAACCCAGGTCCCCAGAACATTACCTGGGTCTTTGGATTAACAGTCCAACATTAATACCACTAGGTCATTGCTTTCCCTTACATTTATGGCTAATTTGTGTTATCTATAGTAAGCACAGTGCCAGTGACACAATTAATTTGAAACACTGTGTTAATGACCGTAATGGGAACAGTTTATCTAGTTTCATTGCTCCATAGGTTACAACATAAACCTAACAATATTTTACCAAGCCCTGATGTGCCAATTGTGTGTATTCTTTATATTAGACTTAGAATGAAAGGTCCATTAACTAGATTTTTTCGGTAAACATGATATTACTCATTTATTATAAAACATTTCAATAAAGGTGCAGAATTTGTTATTGCACAGAATTTGTCATTCAAAAAAAAAATGTTTACCACTTTTAATAGCCCAAAACGTATGCCAATACATAAATGCTTTGGTAGAGGGAGAAAATGGATTTCTCTCTAGAGTGATTCACTTTAAAAACACACTTACTGGTCAAGGCTGGTTACTGTTGAAGGTATAGAATAATCTGAATTTGGTCAATCTGGTGGTCTTGCATGTCACCAGTCATTCACAGTTTCCATTTTGGTCTTGGCAAATGAAGTTTCCTCAGGAAATCTAATATTGGGAAGTTCCGTCATTCTCCTAAAAGTACAATTAAGTTTCATGTTGAATTTACCCAGTTTGTTGAGGGGAAAGCCTGCTAAGGACAGACTCCAAATAGAAAGAACACTCCAAACAACAGACCTTTCAAAGAAATGTAATAAAGGGGAGGTCAAACCCCATCTTTGATAACTAAAACCAAAACACCCAGAGAGATGCATCTCACCCTATAATTTGTTAAAAGATGTGTGAAATGTGGTATAACCTGCTTCTTTCCCCCAATCGGTTATAAATGAAATAAACTCCTGACACTCCCTCTACAATCAACATATAAGAATTTATTTATCTAACTTTAACAGCGAACAAATTAACTGAACTATTAAAAAGCCAAACAATTCCTCTCTAACTACTAACTATTCCCGAATAAAACAAAAGTCTAATGGTATGTTGTTCCAATAAATACAAGTCCCACTTACATAAATAAAAAAAAACTTAGTCTCTTGAGATTATAGCCAGGGACGTCTTCAGAATATTCTGTGTCTTTTCCGTTGAACTTCTGTCAGAAATGTTCTCTCTGTGAATTCTTCTGTCTTGAATATTAAGTAACAGTGCCGCGGTACCTTTATTAATTAGATAATGCCTTCTCTAAGAGCTGAGAGACATGATCTCTTATTAGATGGCAGTTGTTCCTCTCCAGGTTTTCCAAATGTCCTCATCTTTTATACCCCGATGACATTTCAATTTCTTACAATAGGATTAGTCCTATGTTGTCAAAACCATCAAATTTAAATCTAATTTTTTTGTAGCTAAGTGCCTGGTTTAAATTATTTTGTTAAATTCATACTTGTCTTGATAACAAAACAAAACTGTGGCTTGGACTGCTAACTATGCAGCCTTTGATACAAATGTTACAATTCAGATGCTCTGCGCATCCGCAAACCCACAAGCTGCCCACAGATTTTTTTTAATCTTCAAGCCTAGAAAAAGCATATCATCTTTTAAAGGGACTACACGCTGCCTTTCCCCCTATCATTTTACAAACATCAATATTTTAACAACATCAATTTCTAACGTCTTGCCTTCCAATCCACAAGTATTCTACCCAACTTCACAAGACGGTCATAAAACTGAAATAAACATGAATTATTGCAGATTCTGGAAATCTGAAATCAAAACAGAAAGCGTTGCAGAAACACAACAGGTCTGACAGCATCTTTAGAAACAGAAATTGGGTTAATGGTTCCAATCCAGAATGATTTGATGGTCAAAACTAAAATCTGGCTTGATAAATCATATTTTGCTTATTGATTTTAGCAAGATGGTTTCCCATTAAAACATAAGCATGTAATGTTGCAGATTTGCTTCTAACAACAAAACAGAAGTTTATTATCCAGAGTATCAGAAGATAAAATAGACTAAACTAAACTATTTACATATAAAACATGTTTAAAGATTTCAAAATATGAGGTAAAACTATAATCCCATTAAACACAAAAGCATCCAATTACAGTACTCAAAACACCAGAGAGATTGTCCTTTTCTATCCCACATAGCATTCAACTAATCTGTGGCTTCAACTCCTGGTTGTGAGAATCTGACAGCTTCATCCTTGATTTAACATATCACTGTGTGTGAAGTTTCTCAGCTTCAAATCACCCCTCCAGAGTTTTAAACAAACAGTTTTGGTCTGGAATTTCTTACAGTGCAGTTAGACATTTTTAACAATTCTAAACTATCTCCTCCCATTCTCAGGAGCAACTACCTTATACATCCAACATCACCCAACTGCCCTGCAGAATAGCCTAATGTACTACACTTCAGTCTGTTCACTCATTAACTCTCCCAATTATCTCTGTCATATTGTACTTTCATAGAAATCATGTCCACAGAAGAAGAGACAAGTTAATTGTTAAACACTTCTGACACACAGAAAACCTATATGCCATATGTACAAAGTTCCAAACTTTAAAATAAATGATAGTGGCCTCATAACACTGTTTATTTATTTTTCTAGTCTAAGTACTTTGGAGGCTTTCATAAAGGAGACAAATGCTGAATTATCTAAAACAGTGAAAGAAGGGGATTTGAAAGCTCTTATACAAGTAATGGGATACCTGAAAAAAATTAAAGAGCGACAAGTGACCACAGACCATATGTTTGAACCTTTGAAGCAAACCATTGAACTACTCAAGACCTATGATGTAGAGATGCCAGAAGAAGTTCACACACAATTACATGTGAGAAATAACCTTTTATTCTGTCAATATTTCTAGAGACTTTCTGTCATATCTTCAAAAATGAATTCTATGCTACGTATTGCAGTTTAGTTATTCAGTTAAAAGTTAAATAAAAATAAATCTTTGTGATAGTCTTTGATAATTTCAACTTGAAGAATGCATTCCTTCTTTTACTGGGGCCATGTTTGATTTTTACCAATCTCTCCTCTTACTCCCCTTTCTGTTTTTTGTTCTTGTCCTTGATTCCCCTTTCTCTGACTCCTCCAAAGGTTCCCATCACCCTGCCAGTTTAGTTGAAACATTCCCCAACTATTCCAGCAAATACTCCCTCAAGGCATCAATCTGAGTCCTGCCCAGATGTAACCCATCCGGATTGTACTGGTCTCACCTCCAAAAGAATTGGTCCCAGAAATCTGAAACCCCTCCCCTCATGACACACACATACACACACACACCATTTCTTTTCCCACATGTTCATCCCATATATCCTTCAATTTCTAGCCCGACTAGTGTGTGGCGCTGGTGGTAATCCTGAGAACACTACCTTTTGATGTCCTTACTAGCTTGCTTTCTAATTCCCTATATTCTGCTTGTAGGACCTCATCCTTTTTTTAACCTTTGTCATTGGTACCGATGTGCACCACGTAACCAGCTGTTCACTTTCCCCTCCAGGGTGTCCTCTAACTACTCTGAGATATCCTTGACCCTCGCAGAGGGAGGCAACATACCAAGCTGGAGTCTGGTTTTCAGCAACAGAAATGCCTATCCAGTCCCCTCACAATCGAATCCCTTATGACTATTGCAATTCCACAACCGTTGCTCCTCCCTTGTGTAGCAGAGCTAACTGTGGTGTCACAAATTTGGCTGTTGCTGTGAGAAGCCATTCTCTTCAACAGTATCCAAAGTGATGTATTTGTTTTTTTCAGGGGAATGGCCACAGGAGTTTCCTGAATTGCCTGCCTAGTCCTCTTGCTCTGCTTGGTAGTCACTCATTCCCTTTCTGCTTGTGAAGTCTTAGCCTGCAGTGTGAACATCTTTTTATATGTGCAGTGAGCAATTATCTCAGTTTCACTGATGCACCATAGTGATCCCAGCTGCTGCTCTGCTTTAAAATCTGGACTTCCACGAGCTGCATCCTGAGGGACTTTCTACACATAGATTCCTATGTGTTTCTACACATAGGAAGTGTGCTTGGCTTTCGAGATAGAGCAGGAGCACATCATCGCTTTGAACTCCCCTGCCATGACTTAACGTTTTTAAATTATGTCCCTTGCAAGATGCTTACTATCAAATAATATCAATTTCTCTAACACCCTCCTTTCCCATACCTTGTTACTACAGAATACAGTCCTTAGAAACAATAAACGACAAAAAGACAAACTCTCAAACATTTATATCATTCTTGTCACATTGTATCATAGATTATATGCCCTTGTTTTAGTTTTCAAGTCCACATATACAACATTATGTGGAAATAGTCCAGAACTAGCTCCTATCCCAACTTGCTTGGAACTGGTGACTTTCCATTTCCTTCTCCCATTTCCTCTGTTGCCAAGAAGAGCAAAATAACAATATTATACTCCATACAATCTTAAACAAACTATGAGCGATAATACTTGTAAATATTTACCTGACCTTACCTACTACTTAATAATCAAATCTCTCCCTTGGAGCCTCTACTTCTGCAGTAGGGTAAGGCCACTCAGTTTTCCTGTGATGTCACTCTTTGTTTCTTCCCAACAAGCAGGAGGACCCTTCCTAGACTGCTTCGCCACCATACGAACTGCAAGGACACCTTTCCCAGACTTCTTCACCATGATGCCAGCTGTGAAGTTAGTCTTCCCAGAGTGCCTCTCCATGACACCGACTGCAAGGACATTCTTCCCAGACTACTTCACCTTAATGCCAACTGTGAGGACACCCTTCCCAGACTGCTTCATGTTGATGCCAACTGCGAGAACGTATTTCCCAGACTGATTTTCACCATGACATCGAACGTGAATACATCATTCCCAGTCTGCTTCACCTGACACTGACTGCAAGGACACCATTTCCAGATTGCTTCACCATGACACTGACTGCAAGGACACTCTTCCCAGACGGTTTCACCATGACACTGACTGTGAGGACACCATTTCCAGACCGCTTCACTGTGACAGGCTGCAAGGACGTTCTTCGCAGAATGCTTCACCTTGATGCTGCCTGCGAGCATACTTCCCAGGTTGTTTCACTGTGATATGGATTGCAAGGACACCCTTTCCGGTTTGCTTCACTGTGAGGTTGACTGCAAGGATACCCTTTCCAGTCTCCTTCACTATTCCATAAACTGCGAGGATGTCCTTTCCACACTGCTTCACCATAATGCTAACTGCAAGGACACTCTTCCCAGACAGTTTTTGTAGCAGTTCATCTTCAAGTCACGGAAAAGATGACTGCCCTGACCAGACAATGGTGTTACTGGCCTACAACACTGCTGATGTTGATGACTATAAACCCATAGATATAGGAGTAGATGTAGGTCATTCAGCCATCGAGTATGCTCCATCATTCAATGAGATCATGGCTGGTCTGATAATCCTCAGCTCCAGTTTTCTGCCAGTCCCCCTTAGCCCATGAATCCCTTACTGATTAAAAATCTATTTCAATATTTAATATACTTAAGGAATCAACCCCAACAGTCCATTATGGTACAGAATTCCACAGATTCACTGCATGCTGAGAGAAAACTTCCTCCTCATCTCTGCCTCAAATGTGTGAATGTTATTCTGAGATTATGCCTCTGATCCTTCACTCTCCCGCAAGGTGAAACAACCTTACCCCCTCTATTCTGTCAAGTCCCTGAAGAATGTTATATATTTTAATAAGGTTAGCTCTCATTCTTCCATGTTTGAACGAGTATAGGCTCAATCTTTTCAACTTTTCCCATGAGATAGTTCCTCCATCCATGGGGCATCAACCTCGTGAACTTTCCCTGGAATACCTCCAATGCCAAGATATCTTTTCTTAGATAGGATGCTCAAAACTAATCACAATATGCCAGCTGTGGTCTGACTAGGGCCATGTATAATTTTAGCAAAATCTCCCTATTTCTTTATTTCATTTCTTTTGAAACAAAAGCCAACATTCCTTTTCATTACCCTAATACTACTGAACTTGGATGCTAGTTTTAAATGATTCATGTGTGATGACTCCCAATTCTGTCTGTTCCATAGCATTCTGCAGTCTTTCTCTAGTTAAGTAATATTCAGCTCCTCTTTTCTTCACATTATGTTTCATCTGGCAAATTTTTGCCCACTCACTTAATCTGCCTATATCCCTCTAAAACTCTTTGCGTGATCCCCACCACTTTCCCAGTATCACCCGCAAACTTGGCTATAGTACATTCACTCATTCGGTCATTAATATCAGATATTCATTTATTAATATATATTGTAGATAATTGTGACCCCAGCACAGATCCCTGAGGCACACCAATAGCTACAGGTTACTATCCTGAAAAAGTCCCCTTTATCCCGACTCTCTGTTGTCTATTATTCAGCTAATCCACTATCCATGTCATGATAATCCATTCAGCACCATGGACTCAGGTCTATTAAGTAGCCTAATGTGTGATATCTCATCAAACGCCTTCTGAAAATACATATATATTACATCCACTACTCCCCTTTGTCTATCTTGCTTGTTACCTCCTCAAGAAGTCTATTAAATATTCAGGCATAATTTTCCCTTCATAAAGCCATGCTAACTGTGCTTAATAATATCTTGCATTGCTAAATGCCCTGCTGTTGCATCTTTTATAATAGACTTTTTTTTATAATAGACGTTTTCTTGGTAACAAATATGAGGCTAACTGGCCTACAGTTACCTGCTTTCTGGGAAGTGCCAAATAACATTTATAAGAGTGATAACTAAACTAAAAACGTATAACTATCGAGGAAGGCTTGTATAATCTGGCATTTGTCTTTCCAGTAAATGACTGAGAGTTGGCATGGAAAGGGCCTTTAAAACTTTGATATTTTTGACAGGGTAAACAAAAAGAATATGTTTCCACTTGTGGGAATTCATTAACTAAGACCAATAAGATATCCAAAGATGCATTCAGTAATAAATTTAGGAGAAACACCTTTACTGACAGGATTAATGCAGAAACCTACTATATGCATGTGGTTATGTATTTCATTTAGTATAGTTGAATTTTCAGAAAACAATTAGGATCAAAAGACTAATTGGGATATTGGGTCACCAGATTAAACTGTTAGCCCAAAAGAGGTTGAAATTGAAGAGTCGAGGAGTGGAGTGTGTGGTGATGGAGGATAGTTTTGTTCATAATTAAAAGTTTAAGATTGTATGGAGTATAATATTGTTATTTTGCTCTTCTTGGCAACAGAGGAAATGGGAGAAGGAAATGGAAAGTCACCAGTTCCAAGCAAGTTGGGATAGGAGCTAGTTCTGGACTATTTCCACATAATGTTGTATATGTGGACTTGAAAACTAAAACAAGGGCATATAATCTATGATACAATGTGACAAGAATGATATAAATGTTTGAGAGTTTGTTTGAAGTGTTGAAATGCTTGTGATGTAATCCAAGGACATTGTCCCAATTTCATATATTTACATGGATCAATAAACAACTACTTGATTTATGTTACAGTTGACTTGTGTTGATTGTCTTTAGATACTCCCAAGCATTTTCCTAATGCATGGTTAGAATGTGAAGGTCACTACCACATAGTATATTGAGGGATTCAAGGGTGTAATTTCGAAACAATCCTCCAAATTTGGTCAGTAATAATTTTACCATTGACATTATGCTTTCAGCTGCCTAAACAGCTTGCAATTATCTTAATGGACTGAAACATTACAATAGACAGGAATGTTATGAAACAAAATATGACATCAACCCACAAAAGATATGTTAGGAGATACAATATCAGTAATGTAAATTTGATCAAAAATGTACGTTTCAAGGAGCCTCTCATAGGAAGAGGCAGAGGTTGAGAAGAAGTTAGGCTTAGGAAGGAATTTCAGAGGACAGATCTATCAACATGCAGCTAACAACACGGATGAAATAACTCTACAGAAGCTGGTATCCTGTCACTAAGTCACTCTTTATTTACACGTGCATTGTACTTTTCACTGCGTCAGCTTCCTCAGACCAAGATCTCAGAGTAAATAGAACCTCCGACATACCTGTTTAAATCTGTCAACCAGAGATCCTTGATTGGACCAGGTTAACAGCCCTAATTAGGGAACTCATTTTCTGTGAGGTTCACCTGGCTAGTCACATTGCAATCAGTACATCGAACAGTAATTATAGGGAATGTATAAGAGGTCTGACTTAGAGGACTGTAAGACTCATAGAGAATTATATGGCTAGAAGAAGTTACAGAGGAAGGACTGAGGAAGAAAATGTGAAGAAGGGGACAGGACAAGAAGAATTTGAAAGCAAAGATTAAAATTTAAAATTGAAGCATTATTTGACTAGGAGCCAGTGTAAGCTAGCAAGTACAAGGTAATGACCCTTCCTTACCGGACCCGAAACATTAACTCTGATTTTCTTTTCACAGAGCTGCCAGACCTACTGAGCTTTTCCAGCAACTTCTGTTTTTGTTCGTGATTTACAGCATCCGCAGTTCTTTTGGTTTTTAATGAATAAATGGGACTTTGTGTTAGTTAGTATACAAACAATAGAGTTTTGTATAAATTTAAATTTGTGGAGTTGGAGTAGGAAAACAGCCAAAAAAGCACTGGCACAGAGACATGGAGGAAGGTTGCAGCAGCAGATGAGCTGAGGCATTGGCTGAGTGCAATATTATAGCAGACGTGGATGTAGGTAATCTTTGTGGTGACAACGATATATGATTTGAAGGTATTTTGCAGTCAAAGGTAGCATCGATGATGCACCCTATTTATTACAATTACAGATGATAGCCAGGGTGAGGAATAGAACTGGTCACTGTGGAACATACTTTGTGGCAGTGAATTAAAGCAATGACTTATGAACAAAGGAATATTTTCAGTATTATCTATTCATTGAGAGGAAATTTCTGCTCATCCAGAATTTAATATTGGAAAAATGGCATGATGGTTTGGAGACAGTGGAGGGGTCAATACTTGAGCAGAGCTTTGTGTCTTGAAGTGAGTGTGTGGAAGTGAGTGTGTTTGATTAAATAAACAGGATGTGAGTTGGTTTGCACGCAGCACAAATACCACCATAGGTCTTTTGGGATTTTAATAAGTTTCCATTGTACGTATGCATTGACCTGTTGTCTTTTTGTCACAGTGCCTTATCAGAGTATGGTCTAAACTGGTTAATGTTTAATTTAAAAATGAGTAAACCTGTTGGGCTGTAAACTCCTAAGTCAGTTTCAAAGTAAATGATGAAGCAATTCTGCTATTTTATTTAATAGTTGAAATATATTTCTGATATCATATATTTAGGACCTTCCAGAACAATGGAACAACACAAAGAAAATTTCTGTTATTTGCAAACACGCTGTGGCACCTTTACAAGCCAATGAAGTCAATGTCATTAGAAGAAAGTGTCTACGATTTGAGGTAAGCCATTCTTAGAAAACTGATGACTAATGGTTATTGACATAAAATGACAATTCTTTATTTTAAACTAACTGTTTACCCAATTATTTTAAATGTGTCATGTTTGGTAAATTGGTAGCGGCATAATATTTTAAGCTTTTGTTCACCAATGTCTGTACTAGCAGTTTTAATGAGGATATGGCAAAAAAAATGAGGATTTAACCTCTCAGGTTTGTCTTGATGCCACATCACCTGAGGATTCTGTCATCTGAAGGGGCTGGATCACACAGTTTGCCTGAAACTCCTAAATCTAGGCAGTCTATCAGTTGAAGTGTTCCACTGCAGAACATCAGTTGGTTAAGGGTGGAAACAAAGTCATTCTTTCAACATTTTTATAAGCACTTACTTACAGACACAAGCATACATCTTACAATACAACAAATATAGTTTTAGTCTGGGACTATTATATTTATTTTGAAATAAACTTAGAGATTTATGACAAACTGAGTGTTCCATTTGAAAGAACACCACTAACCCAAATTAACAATAGAAATATCTAAAACTTTCAGGAAAACCGAGCAGATCAAACTAAAATGATGTTTCTCAGTGATAATGCATTTCAGTCCTCCTGGTGCCCGTGCTTTGTGGAAGTGCTGAAGGATATTAGTGGACATCTCATACTCCTTCTCTTGGGACACCTCAGAATGGCAATAACTATAGAAGGGAGGCAGAGTCAATTATATGTAATTCTAAAGGTGAATGCATAACTAATGTCCACCACCTGTCTATGATTGACCATGCTTAATATACACGTAACAGATTCCTTCTGTAAGTCAGAGACCTTATAAGTTGTGAACTAATTACCCTCAACCAACCGCTCTTTACCTGCCTTTGCACTCTTGTCGGGTTCTAAAGGACATAGCCAATAGACTGGGTCTGTGGCAAGTGGTGAGGGAGCCAACAAGAAGGAAAAACATACTTCATACCAATGTAACAAGCATGGGGCTGGATGAACACAGCAGGTCAAGCAGCATCATAGGAGCAGGAAAACTTGACGTTTCGGGCCTAAACCCTTCATCAGAAATGGGGGAGGGGAAGAGGGTTCTGAAATAAATAGGGAGAGAGGGGGAGGCGGATAGAGGATGGATAGAGGAGAGGATAGGTGGAGAGGAGGCAGACAAGTCGAAGAGGCGGGGATGGAGCCAGTAAAGGTGAGTGTAGGTAGGGGGGTAGGGAGGAGATAGGTCAGTCCAGGGAGGACGGACAGGTCAAGGGGGCGGGATGATGTTAGGGAGGTGGAGATGAGCTGGGCTGGTTTTGGGATGCGGTTGGGGGAGGGGAGATTTTGAAACTTGTGAAATCCACATTGATGCCATTGGGCTGCAGGGTTCCCAGGCTGAATATGATTTGCTGTTCCTGCAGCCTTCGGGTGGCATCACTGTGGCATTGCAGGAGGCCAAGGATGGACATGTCATCTGAGGAATGGGAGGGGGAGTTGAAATGGTTCGCGACTGGGAGGTGCAGTTGTTTGTTGCGAACTGAGCGCAGGTGTTCTGCAAAGCGGTCCCCAAGCCTCCGCTTGGTTTCCCCGATGTAGAGGAAGCCACAACGGGTACAGCGGATGCAGTATACCACATTGGCAGATGTGCAGGTGAACCTCTGCCTGATGTGGAAAGTCTTCTTGGGGCCTGGGATTGGGGTGAGGGAGGA
>JAHRHZ010000276.1:188854-291316 GCA_024137785.1 Ginglymostoma cirratum
TGATGCTGCTTGGCCTGCTGTGTTCATCCAGCTCCACACCTTGTTATCTCGGATTCTCCAGCATCTGCAGTTCCTATTATCTCTGATACAATTTTAACCAAATTCTAACTTCCTGCCCCCATCCACAAGTACTCTACCCAACTTCGTAACACCTCTCCCCTTAAGAAAAAATGAACCATCATTATGAAAAGGTGGCTTTGTTTTTTTCAAAAACCATAACTCCATTATATGACTAGATCCACAGCTCATTAACATACAGTTACACATTTTATACTACTACTATATATGTAAAAAACATTGAACACCACTGTTTCTATCTTATATAAGCATGTTTCTTTTAAATTCGCGATAAAGCATCTGCGATAATATTTTCACAACTCGCAACATGTATAATATGTAAATCAAATGCTTGCAATATGAGACTCCACTGAAATAATCTGGTGTTCTTGTCCTTAAATCTTTCCAGAAATGTGAAGGGATTGTGATCAGTTTACACAATCATCTCTGATGCATTGTTTGCAACATAAACATTAAAATGTACAAAGCCATTGCCAACTTCAATAACTCTTTTTAAATGATTTCTTTTCTGTTGGATATTGAGTTTTTTTGAAAAATAACCGATTGGCCTTTCAATTCCACAATCATCCTCCTGTAATAACACAGCTCCAACACATACATCACTTTTTTTGATGGTGACTCTGAAGGCTTTTTAAAAATTTGGCATATCTAAAACTGGTGCGGTGGTTAACAGTGCTTTTAAGTTCTCAAATGCCTCCTGGCATTGTTCTGTCCACCAAAATTTTGTGTCCATTTTTAACAAATCCGTCAATGGTGCCACCACGCTATTAAAGTTTGGTACAAATTTCCTGTAGAATCTGCTCAATCATTAGATCATAGTACCTCCTTCTTCGAGGATGATCTTGGAACTTCCTTGATGGCCTTAGTCTTCACGTTCCTTGGTGTCATCTGTTGTTATTAGAAGTTATTAGAATCCCTACAGTGTGGAAACAGGCCCTTCGGCCCAACAAGTCCACACCGACCCTTGGAACATCCCACCCAGACCCATCCCCCTAAACACTATGGGCAATTTAGCATGGCCAATCCACCTAGCCTGCACATCTTTGGACTGTGGGAGGAAACCGGAGCACCCGGAAGAAACCCACGCAGACACGGGGAGAATGTGCAAACTCCACACGACAGTTATCCGATGTTGTTACCTAAGAATGTCACTTCCACCTTTATAAACTCTGTTTTTGCCACTTTTATGACCAACTTTGCCTTCTGTAGTATTTCAAAGAGATCTGCCAAAGGCTGCATGTGATCTTTCCACAACTGCCTAAAGATCACAAAGTAATCTATGTGAATGGCACAATTAGTCAATCCTGCAACAACTCTGTTCATAAGCCTTAGAAAGGTGGCATGTGCATTTTTCATTCCAAATGGTGCTACTTTAAATTGATATAGCACATTTGGGGTTACAAAAGTAGAAACTTTGTTCACTCTGTAACAAAAGTACTTGCCAGTAACCACAAAGTAAGTCCAACTTTGTGACGTAAGTGGCTTGTCCTACTTTTTCCACGCAGTCCTTCAGCCTTGGAATTGGGTAAGAGTCAGATTTGGTCACAGCGTTGACCTTTGATAATCTACGCAGAAACATTGAGTACCATCAGGTTTGAGAATCCACACGATTGGCAAACTTCTTTCACTTTGACTCATCTCTATGATGTCTTCTTGGAGCACCGTTTCCATTTCGAATTTGAATTGAATTGAAATACAGTGTGGAAACAGGCCCTTCGGCCCAACAAGTCCACACCGACCCTTAGAGCATCCCACCCAGACCCATCCCCTTATAACCCACACACCCCTGAACACTATGGGCAATTTAGCATGGCCAATCCACCTAGCCTGCACATCTTTGGACTGTGGGAGGAAACTGGAGCACCCGGAAGAAACCCGCAGACACGGGGAGAACATGCAAACTCCACACAGACAGTCACCCAAGGCTGGAATCGAACCTGGGTCCCTGGCGCTGTGAGGCTGCAGTGCTAACCACTGAGCCACCGTGCCGCCCACCGGTCCTTCTCGACCTGCGCTGCTTTGTGAGGATTAAGTCCGTAGGGATTTTGTTTTATCAGAACAGCATTCCCCACGTCAACCTCAGGGATTATGGTGTTAGTCCTCCCCATTTTATTTCTACATATGTCCTCATCGCACTGTAGCCAGTCTTTCCATTCAGTTCTCTGCTCCTTGGACACAGAGCTCACTACCCTATCCTATTCCTTAAGGATTTTGTCATTATTCAGTTTATTCTAAGGCACATCAAAATTGACATCTTCTGGATTTGATTCCTCACTCTGAATGGCAGTAACTAATACCTGTTTCTCTGGTTCCGTATCCCTGTCATAGTAAGGTTTCATCATATTCACATAGCATACCCGATAAAGTTTTTTCCTATCTGGCATCTTCACCAGATAATTCACCTGACTGAACTTCTTCTCCTTCTGATAGGAATCACTAAACCATGCTTTGAAGTTATCTCCTGCCACTGGTAATAGCAGTAATGCTTTATCCCCGTGGGCAAATGTATGAATTTTAGATTTCTTATCTGCTTCTTGCTTCGTTAGGTGCTGTGCCACCTTCAAATGTTGTCTACCTAATTCAACTACTCTGTTTAATCTTTCTCTCACCTCAGATACATAATCCAACTTAGATCTCTGACTTTGGACTTATCAACTTTTCCTTAATTAATTTTAAAGGCCCTCTTACTTTGTGTCCGAATATCAACTCAAATGGAGTAAACTGAATTGATTCATTTGGAGCATCTCTAATGGCAAATAATAAAAATGGGATACCTTTATCCCAATCATTTGGGTAACCCTGGCAATAAGGCCTCATCATGATATTTAGGGTCTGATGCCACCTTTCTAATGCTCCCTGGGATTTGGGATGGTATGCACTTTAAATCAAGTGTTTGATGCCTAACCTATCCATGAACTCCTTAAATAATTTGGCAGTACAAGTGGATCCTTGGTCTGACTGAATCTCCCTGGTTAGCCCATAATGGATAAAGAAGGCAAGCAACTCCTCCATAACCATTTTTGCCTTGACATTTTGTGATGGAATTGCTTCCGGAAACCTGGTAGACACATCCATTATGGATAGCAAATGCTGGCTCCCACTTTTAGTTTTAGGGAGGTGTCCAACACAATCAATTATAACTCATGTAAAAGATTCTTCAAATGTGGGAATTGGCATCAAAGGCACCGGTTTTATCACTGTTTGTGGCTTTCCTATCATCTGACATGTATGACGTTTATGACGAAACTCAACCATATCTTTATGTAATCCAGGCCAATAGAAATGCTTTTGTATCATAGCCTGAGTCTTCCTCACTCCTAGATGACCTCCTACAGGTAATTTGCGTGCTACCCACAATACTTGCTGTCTGTATTCTGCTGGCAACATAATTTGGTGAACTTTCACCCATTTGTCATCTACACTAACCTGCCAAAGTGTCCATTTCTGCCTTAAGATTTTATTCTAGGGTAATAGCATTCTGGAATACATTATGATTCCTTTTCTGAGTAGGCTTTATGATATAAATCCTTTATCATCTCATCTGTTTGTTGTAACTCCATTAATCGTTCAGAACTAAACACCTCTGCTTGATTCTCCACCTGCTTAGGATTTCCTTTATCATCTCATCAAACAGGGTGTCAGCTAATTGGACCTCAACCTCATTACCTTTCTCTTTTTTTCCCCCTTCTTATTTTAGCTTATGGCTGTGGGACCTTGACACCACATGGTCAGGAAAAATTCTAGGGTGTTTTTCTTTTAACTCCACAGTTCCCTGGTTTTCTTTTGGCTTTTCCACTATAATGGGCATCACTCGCACCTGTGATCCAACTATATCATTTCCAAGAACAAACTGTATTTCCGGATTGACCAATTTTTCCATCATTCCCACTATCACTTCCCCAGTCTTGATTGGGCTTTCCAGCCTTATCTTACACAGGGCAACACGACTTCTCTCTCCATTTATTCCACAGATTATCACTTTCATGGGCAATATTTCAGAAGGAGTGCAAATATTTTCATCTGTTATTATTGGAGACTGACTAACTCCCATATCTCTCAATATTTTAACTTGTTTACCTACTCCCCTATTTACCTGAGTAAACCTTGCCCACATAGGTGAAGTCTTTGAAAAGATCAGGCGTTATCTTAGTATCCAGCCCCTGTCTAGGCTGTGCACTCGCCTGCAGCTCCTCAATTCCTTTTGTGATTTCCTTCACTTTCCTTAACGAATTCCACTGGTTTGGTTCTTTTTTTACCACATCCTTTTTCCCAGTGCCTTTTTAATCCACCAGCACTGTGACTTTGTGTGTCCCACCTTTCACTTCTTTCCACCTTCTTGGGGTTCTTTTTTCACATGTGGTAAACTGTTCTCAGCGTGGTCTACTTTTTGCTTTTCATTGAAGGATTTCCCAGTTTCCCAAGTTCTATCTCGCATCGAATGAAATTGCTGTCAGTAGCTAGATTTCGATTTCTGAACTAATGCATATTCATCTGCCATCTCTGCAGCTCTTCTCACTGTTTGAACTTTCTGTTCCTCAATATGAGTTTTTATCACTTCTTCAAGTGAGTTTTTAAATCCTCCAGCAGAATAGGCCCTCCAAGCTTCTCATATGTCTTTTCAATCTTTAATGCTCTCATCCATCTGTCAAAGTTGCTCTGTTCAATTCTTTCAAATTCGATGCAAGTCTGATCTGGTTCCTTTCTTACATTTCTGAACCATTGTCTATGTGCTTCTGGTACCAATTCATACGTAATCAAACTAGCCTGTTTACTTCTTCATATTCTCCTGACATGTCCTCTGATAGCGCTGCAAACACCTCACTAGCCCTGCCCACCAACTTAGTTTGAGTTCACATTACCCTCACAGTTCCTGTCCAGTTCACCTGTTCAGTCAATTTCTCAAACGAAATGAAAAAGTCTTCTATATTTTTTCATCAAATTTTGGTAAATTCAAAACTTGTTGTCTTGGTAAGAACTGCTGCTTGGCCTGCTAACTGTACGGCCTTTTGATACAAATGTTTTAATTTTGTATACTCTCTGTATACTTGCAAACTAGCTGCTCACAGATATCCATTTTAAGTTTCTAAGCATTGAAGAAGCACATGATCTTTTAAAGGGACCACACAATGCTTTCCCCCCACCTCCAGCATTTTTCAAACACCAAGTTCTAACTTCCTGCTTCCCAATCCACAAGTACTGTACCCAACATCGCAACTGTAGCAATACAGAAAAACCTTGTTAGCAATGATGGAGACTCATAGATCATAGAATCCCTACAGTGTAGAAACAGGCCCTTTGGCCCAACAAGTCCACGCTGACCCACAGAGCATGCCACCTGAACCCATCCCCTTTAACCCACCTAGCCTACACATCCCTGAACATTATGGGTAATTTAGTATGGCCAATTCACCTAACCTGCACATCTTTGAACTGAGGAATCTGGAGTACCTGGAAAAAAAGTCCATGTAGACACAGGGTAATGCGCAAACTCCACACAGACAGTCGCCTGAGGGTGGAATTGAACCCAGGTCTCTGGCGCTGTGAGGCAACAGTGCTGACCACTGAGCCACTGTGCTGCCATATTTAATCACAAGTTGTTATCATATCATAGAACTGGGAGGGAAAAATCTGATGAAAAGAAAGAAATGGAAGACTTACCAAGGTGAGATCTACACTGAAAGTTGCAGTTTGAGGAGAAGCTGGAATCATATATAATAGTATTATGATTGAATAAAGGTAATTACAAAGACATGAGAGTTGGCGGAGTTGGTTAAGGAATATTGTGACCCCAAACCTCCTCTAATTCTGAGATGCTATTAATTTTATTCAGCAGTTACAGAACTGGGGTAATCTGACGACATTAAGATGACTGGTGGCGGCATGTTATTTTGGGTTAACCCTTAAAGAGATGCTGAGAGACCATTTGTTCTGTGGGATTAATGATGTAATGATGCAGAAGGGCCTACTAACTGGAGCTCAACTGAACTTCGAACAAGCACGGCCGCTGGCTTTGTCATTAGAAAAGGCAGTAAATGGAGCATGTGAACTTCAGGGGCATCTCACTGGAAGTGGACACCCTCACCTGTTTGATTGAGCTTGCGGAACACCACTTGAATGTAGGCAATCACAGAGCCTCATGCAGTGCATATCCTAAGTAGAGGGATCCTAAGGCAGCCCACAGCAGAAACTCACAATAAAGCCTACCCTTGACCAAGTGGCTATAAAGTTCTTCAGAATCTGAGCTGTCAAGCCTTTGTAATTGCTGCCAGCATGCGGACTTGAGACAGCAAAGGAGTCAACAAGGCCTGACTTGAGTAAAAAAAAACTCATATGCTGGTACCCAGGAGAGTGCACACCCTGGAAAGCCCCCCTACATATGGGATGGAAAATTTAAATTGATTAGCGACATCCAAATCAGAACCGATTAAAATTAATGTTTGGTTAAATGGTCTCCCAGTTCCCATGGAGGTGATACCGGCACATCTGTATCTCTGGTTGCAGAATCTGTCTTTAACAAGATTTGTTTTGGTCTCCAACCCTCTGTGCAAGACCTCAGCCAGACTGAGAACATACACTGGGAAACCATTGCAAATTAAGTGTACGACTTTGGTTCCAATCTCCAATGCGAAGCAGTTGGTGCAGTTATCACTGATGTAAGTAAGAGGCTCAGGCCCAACCCTATTGGGGCAGAATTGGTTGAGAAAGATTCACCTAGATTGCCTCAACATTTTTTGATTAGGAAATGGCTGCCTCAGTGAAGTCCTAGTGAAATACCCAGGAGGTTTTCAAGAAGTGCTTAGGATTATCAAAGTTCAAAGTTGACCAGGAAGCAACTCTGCAATTTTGCAAGGTCTGCCTGGTTCCATTTGCCTTGTGGGCAAAAGTAAAGGAGGAACTCAGGCTGGAGAGTGAAGGAATCATCAAAAAAAAATTGTAAACTGCTTCTCACAGCTGGATAAATGCCCAATCGCATAAAGGACTTGTACACAAAGTTGGAGGGTGGGGCTGTCATTTACAAAACTGGACATGAGTCATGCCCACCTGCAATTGAGGAGTTCCAGAGGTACACCACAATTCACACCCATAAGGGCTTATTTCAATATACAAGACTGCAATTTGGGGTGTCATCACCCTGTGCCCTTTTCCAGCAGACCATGGAGAACATTTTATAAGGGTTATCACAGTTGCCATTTATCTGGATGATGTACTAATAACAGGGAAGACCAAAAAAGAGCACTTGGAGAACTTGGACATAGTGTTTAAATATTTCTCCCAGGTGGGTGCAAGCCTTAGAAGGAGAAAATGTGTTCCAGGTGTCCCAAGTGACTTACTTGGGTTACAGATTTGACAAAATGGGATTACACCTGTTGAAGATAAAATGAGGGTGATCAAAGGAGCCCTGGCTCCCATGTCTGTACCAGAGCTTAGTGTTTCCTTGGGTTAATGAATTATTACAGAAAATTCAAATGTAACCTGGCCTCCATCTTGGCACTCTTACACTTGCTATTGAAAAAGCGTCAGTCTTGAAAATGGTCACATAGCCAGGAAGCAGCCTTTAGGGAAGTGAAAAACCATCTGAGTTGTTGGCCCACTACAATCCAAAGCGAGAGGTGGTGCTGACATGCGATGCGTCCCTGTAGGGTATCAGGGTAGTGTTAGCTCACCAGCGGCCCAACAGAGAGGAACGCCCAATAGGGGATGCTTCCTGGACTTTGGCTGTTGCTGATCTTTCGTCTGAGGAGGTTCCACCAGTACCTTCGTTATGAGTGGGGAATGGCCTAACTCCTCTGATAATTCAACTAAAATACAAGCACCAATCTATTGTGATAGGATTA
The DNA here is from genome assembly GCA_024137785.1 of Ginglymostoma cirratum. Lineage (NCBI taxonomy): Eukaryota > Metazoa > Chordata > Chondrichthyes > Orectolobiformes > Ginglymostomatidae > Ginglymostoma > Ginglymostoma cirratum. Next base: position 196,768 of record JAHRHZ010000276.1, read on the forward strand.
TGGGTTCACCTCTAATAATTACCCCTGAAACGTCCAGAGAAGCTCACGTTTCCCCTCGTAATCTATTAAAAGAATGGTTAAAAGAAAGAAAATCCCTGATCTCCACTTTTACCAGTAATAAGAAGCAATTTATTTATTTAAACCAACTACAAACAAATTACCAGAATTACTAACAAATCAACAATACCCCCTTAGACTACTAACTACTTCCTAACTGTTCTAAATTCTGTTGGAATACTGTTCAGAAAACACAAGTCCCACTTAATAAACCTAATTAATAAGGGAACAATTAATTATAACTTAATTTCCCCAAATTCACACAGCCAGAATATTCCAGAAGACAGTCATCTCCGGTCTCTTCATAAACACCTTTCTTCTGCTAATTCTCTCTGTAATTTCTCCTGTGAGGACTTTGAGCTAAAATGCCGTGGTGCCTTTGGTTACTTAGATGGACTTTCTCTTGAGAGGGGAATGGTGCTAACTCTGGCAAGTGGCAGATGGCTCTCCCTGCTTTTCCAAATGCTCTCGTCTTATACACCCGTAATGACATAATCAAATTCTTATAATATGATTGATTTCAGATTGTCAACACCATCAGATTTAAATTCAGTTGGCTTTTTGTATCTAGGTGCTTCATTTAAATTAATTGACCAAATTAAAACTTGTTGTCTTGGAAAAAGTGCTGCTTGGCTGTTCTATACAAAATGTTTCCATTCAGCCACTCTCTGTGCACCTGCATTTATAAACTTCCAAGCACAGACAAGGCACAAACTCTTAAAGAGACCACAGCACTCTTTTCCCCACAATCATTTTTACCAACAAATTCTAAGTTCCTGCCTTCCAATTCATGAATACTCTACCCAACTTCATCACACCTTTATGGGTGGGAATTTGTCATAGTAACAGATCGCAAACCCCTGCTAGGGCTGCTGAAAGAAGACAAGGGGGTGCTGCCTATAGCTTCCAGTAGATTCAGCATTGTGCCTTTATTCGTAGCACATACAAGTTAGAACACTGTCCAGGAAGCCAAGTGGCTAATGCAGATGCCTTGAGCGGCCTTCTACAGGCAGGTACTCCATTGATGGGGCCTCCCTTGGAAAAGCCCATTCTACTTTTAAACTTGCTGGACACCCTTCTGGTCACCACTGACAATATCCAACCGTGGACGCAAAAAGATCCTATCCTAACAAAACTAAAACAGCTAGTAGTAATGGGGGAGACAGAAGGACCATTGCAACCAGGGTTGAAACCTTTCTTGACCCAGCAACACAAGATCACTGTAGAGGATGGCATATTCCTATGAGAACAAGGGTGATTTCCCCATGTAAAGGTTGCCCCCAGATACTGGCTGAACTCCACCAAGGTAATTCAGGGGTTTACAAGATGGAGATGCTGTCAAGAAACTATGTCTGGTGGCCAGGGTTGGATGCTGACATAGCTGCATTGGTGGGGCAGTGCCCAGAGTGCCAACAAGGACAAACAGTGCCAGCAGCGGCAGCCCCATATTCGTGAGAATGGCCTGATAAACCCTGGACCCGGTTACATGTCGACTATGCTGGTCCTTTCATGGCCTCAATTCTGGATGCCCATTTTAAGTGGTTGGACATGCATACAGTCTGCTCGGCAAACTCTGGGATGAGGATTGAGAAGCTTGGAGCATCGTTCATGATACATGGACTCCTGGAAGTATTGGTCATGGAGAATGGAATGTCATTTACCAGCAGGAATTGGAGTATTTTCTGAGGTCAAATGGCATTCGGCCCATTTGGACAGCTCCATAATATCCATTGTCCAATGGTCTGGTAGAAAGTGCAGTTCAAACGTTGAAGGCACGCTTCAAGAAGCAGCCTAAGGCGATGTGTGCTACCGAACTGTCACGGTTCCTGTTTGATTATAGGACCACCCCTCACACAAATACAGGGATAGCTCCAGCAGAGTTGCTGATGGAGAGAAGACTCCGCACCAAGTTAAACCTGATATTCCCAGACCTTTGGGGGAGAGATTTGGGGGGGAGGAGAGTGAAACAGCAGTAGAAACACCAGTGATAGCCACATGCCTCATCTAAGCAAGGGAGACAGTTTTATTCAGGGAATGAATTTTGGTGCTGGAACTGCGTAAATGTTCCTGTATTTGTACAAGGCAAGGTTGATACGAGGTCAGGTCTCTTGACTTACAAAGTTTAGGTAGGACAGGTGGTCCTGAAAAAACACGTGAATTACTTGAAAGCTGTTACCTCACAAACAGGGCAGGAGCAAAACATACCTGGCCTCTCAGAATAGCCAGAAGGCGTGTCAGAAGCTGAGAGTTCTCCCCCACCATCTAGAAAACCTCAGAGTCTAAAATGGACGCAGCCTTGATACGATTACTGCAGGAAGAAGAGGAGGAATCTCTCCTGAGATGCTCTGGATGCAAAAGACGGACTATGGTCCAGTACACGCCACCCATGTCAGAGTCTGAATCAGAGGAACCGGACCTGGAAAATGTCGCAGGAAAAGCTACAAGGGAAAGACAAGGCTTACATCCCCAAGCTTGTTGGAGGTTAGATGTAGTGATTGGAACCAGGTAGACCTTGTTGACTACAAGGTCCTTGTTTGGAGTTGTTAACCTGGGACAATCAGGAGACACTGCCAGACCAATGCTAACAGGGGATTTAGAATCTCCTCAGTTCAGGGACTGACTCCGAGCTGGCTGGCTGCAACCAGTGTACTGTACACAAATAATAAGGGAGGACTTGGTGATGGGATACTGGCCCCTGTGCAGTTATTTCACGGGTAGACGGAGCAGTGAAGAAGGGGTTGGTACCCTTGCCTTCACTGATCAGAGCATTCAGTATAGGAGTTGGGAAGTCATGTTCTGGCGTAGAAGACATTGGTGAGGCCACTTTTAGAATATTGTATACAATTCTGTTGTCCCTGCTAGAGGAAGGATGTTGTTAAACTGGAGAGGGTGCAGAAAAAAATTTTGAGGATGTTGCCAGGGTTGGAGGGTTTGAGCTATAGGGTGAGGCTGAATAGGCTGGGACTTTTCTTCCCTGAAGGGTTGGAGGCTGAGGGTTGACCTTATAGAGGTTTATAAAATCATGAGGGGCATAGATAAAATGAATAGCCAAGGTCTTTTTCCCAGGTAGGTGTGTCCAAAACTAGAGATGAATGAGGGTGGGATCTCATAGTGACTTATAAAATTCTAATAGGACTATACAGAGTAGGTGCAGGGAGGATGTTCCCGATGGTGGATGTGTTCAGAACCAGGGGTCATAGTCTGAGGATTCGGGGTAGACCATTTAGGACAGAGATGAGGAGATATTTCTTCACCCAAACAGCCTGTGAAATTCTTTATCACAGGAAGTGGTTGATGCCAAAATATTGAATGCATTCAAGAGGCGGTTAGATATAGCACTTGGGGTGAATGGGGTCAAAGGTTGTGGGTAGAAAGCAGGTTTAGGCTATTGAGTTTGAAGATCAGCCATAATTGTGAAGAATGGCAGAGCAGGCTGGAAGGGCAGAATGGCCTTCCCCGTTCCTATTTTCTATGTTCCTATGTCTAGACGGCATAGGTTTAAGTTGGGGTGGGGGGCGGAGATGATTGAAAATGGACCTGAGGGGCAACTTTGTCACACAGAGGGTGCTGCATGTACAGAATAAGCTGCCAGAGGAAGTGGTAGAAGTGGAAATAATTAATACATTTAAAAAGCAATTAGATTGGGTACATGAATGGGAACGCTTTAGAGGAATATGGGCCAAACGCTGGCAAATGGGACTAGTTCAGTTTAGGATATGAGTTGAACTGAATGGTCCATTTCCATGCTGTATAACTATGACTCTGAGAGAGATGTGGACTATTTTCTAAATGGGGAAAGGCTTTGGAAATATGAAACACAAAGGGCCTTAGGAATCCTAGTTCAGGATTCTCTTAAGGTTAACATACAGGTTCAAGTCATGTTGCAGGTATATCAAAATTTACTTTGGCCACATTTGGAATATAGTGTACAGTTCTGGTCACCACACGATAAGTCTCAATACCTATTTGCTTACTTATCTTTCGATATACCTTAGTTATCTTATCTAACTTAGTTATCATAGGTCAGGTCTTATGCATTCTATTCGCAAGATTAGATACTAACCGGCAATGAATGCAGCCACATCCCTCGCTTGACTGCTCTGTACATGCTTGGGATCCAACTTTTCCTACTTGTTAGTAATGTAAGATAAATAAGCGAAAATAATGTTTCTACATACTATAGGGTGAATAATTACATCCATTGGAAGTGGCCAAGAAATATTTGCATTGCATGACAAATCAAAAGTGCTTTAGGTATTTAATGTCTTGTCACAAAAAATCAGACATTTGTCTCTTTGCCAGTTTTCAGATCTTCGTCTTCAGCCGCTTTCACCCTGCAATTTATGCACAAAGTATTTATATTCTTGTCTGAAAATATCTACAATGATGGAGCTTTATGAAATTTACTGTCTATATCTTCTGTAACACACCCTGATCTTACCATTGATGCTTACGTGATAGGTTTCATCACAGTACATAATTCAATGCTATTTTCATTTATATATATATGTCAGTTTACCAGTTAACTGATATGAGAAGGAGAGGTTATGGCTTAGTGCTAATGGCACTAAATGAGTAATCCAGAGGCCCAAGCCATGCTCTGATGAGAGATATTCAAATTACAGTATGACAGTTAGTGGAATTTGAATTTAATAAACAAAATCTGTGTTGGAAGCTAGCCTTAGTAATGGTGTTTCACTAAAGTTGTTTGGGGAAGGAAATCTGTTGTCCTTATCTGGACTGATCTTCAAGTGACTCAGACCAATGGAAATATGATTGGCTGATAACTACTCTTTCCAATCATTTCAAGGATGCAGGCAGATGGGACTAGTTTAGTTTGGGAACATTGTTAGCATGGACTGGTTGGACCGAAGGGTCTGTTTCCATACTGTATGACTCTATTCGAAAGAGCAACAAATGCTGGACTCACCAGTGATACCTCAACCAATGAAAGAACAAAAATAAAGGAATGCTTTCGATTTGTAACTATAGTTGTTGGGATTTTCTTTTCCTCTTATCTCACAGCTAGGACTTTACAGTAGAATCTACTTTGTATGTTGATTTTTTAATTTAACTTTTTCCACAGATTAACCAACATGGCTTTAGACAAAAATTTAAAGTGAAGGCTCCTTTTAAGTTTGACAATCCAAATCCATATAAGGCTTTAGATAAGGTAATTATCAATTTATATTTTTGTCAATTGGCACCATAAAATGTCTATTCAATCATTGCTTGCATGCATCAAGAAAGCGTAGTAGATCTAGTCATGACTAAATAATCCTGGAAGGAAAATAAGATCTACATCTAACCATCAGCTTTTTGTTAACTAAAATTAATCCTTGATTTAATTCCCATTCAATTATCTTATTGCTGTTTAATGGATAAGAATTAAGAAGATTTTACAAATTGGAGCCTTGACAACTGGACTGGCTCAGTGGGTAGCTCTCTTGGGTGGGTTGGAAAACCTTGGGTTCCAGTCAAATTCCAGGACTTGACAGCTATGAAAGAATCCATCTTCTGATACAAGCCAGTGTGTACTGCTGCTGGTCACCAGACTTACTAAATAGGGATGCTATTAGAAGGAAAATCGTCTATTTGTAAATCCACTGGCTAAATAAAATAATGATGGGAGAAGAGATCACAAGAGAGGCTTTGTGCCAACTCCATGTAACATCAGGGAATCCTGAAAGTGAAAGGAAACATATAATGAACATCCAACAATAGCGAAAAGTAGTCATTGCACTTCTGTCTTAGGAATAAAAAAAAATCAAAATTTAACCCTTGGAGTTGAGTACTTCTTAGACGGAGCAATTTTTTAAAAGTAACTTTTCTGAGTGCATTAAAGAATGAGGAAGTCCAGATCTGAAATATAAAAATCTTTTGAATGTTGGGAAATCTGTTTAATGCCTTACATGGAACAACTATGTAACACCTCAATCATAAAAGTAGTCTGATTAGGGTTCTTGTGACACAGTGGTAATGTCCCTACCTCTGTGCCAGGAGGCTCTGGGTTCAAGTCCCATCTGTGCCAGAGGTGTGTAGTAACATCTCAAGCAGGTTGTTAGAAAATATCTAAAATTAGTCTGAGGGGACATTCTAACAAAAAGGGTACAGAGTTTTTGGATCAAGATTAAGCAATTAAAATATTGTACCTCAGCTCCATCAACATATTATGAATGTTAGTTTCTGACAGAACCATCCAAAATACCTTGAGTGGATTGGTCTCTATATTTTAAGACCACTTACTTTCCTTTCATTTTGGATGGTATTCCGTCTGAACTGTGCAGTTCTCTGTCAGAAGGTTATAGTTTCATTCTCCTCAGTCAAAGGAATTTATCAACTAATGCAGTAACACTCATCTCTATGTCAAATTTCAAGTTAGTTGGATGACTGTTAACCTTTGAGATCTATGTCACATCTGATATAGATGAGTCAACTATTGTCATAATCAGTCCCTGGATGATGTTCCCCAATTCACTATGGTTCTGGATGGATGCCCCAAATTGTCAAGCTCCAAGGTGAGGAGGGAGGAACTGGCTCCCCTTCATTGTTCACCTGCTCTTTATTGGTTGCAACAAGCTTGCAACAATGCAATGCACATATACACACATTAAAAATAAGTGACGAATCCAAAAATGGATAGAAAAGACATAGGGATCAGTCTTGATTTCTGTAGAAAGTAGATAATGAGACGATGTGGCATTTCTGTTGGGTAGCATTGATGTTTGTAAGCAAGCAGTTGATTTTGAGATGCTTGGCTTTACAGGTCACCTTGTGAGGGCTTTTTCCTGTTTCCTTTTGCGGTTTCACTTGCCTTCCAGCTTCCAGCTTCCAGCAAAGAGAAATAAATCCCCTTTCTTTGTACCTGCAGTGCAGGGATGATTAGGGATTTTTTACCTGTGACCCCCACAGCACGCATTTTCACACATTGACACTCACAGACCCAGATTGAAATTGGCTTTTAACACATGTTCTTGTGTATTCTTGAAAGGAAAACCATAAGAGTGTTCTTCAACACATGCTCACTATGTGGAATATAACCCACAAAAAATGTTTTCCTGCTGAGAGGAGGTAGATGTATTTCTTGCACTTCTGTCCTTTGAAGTCTCACTCTTTGAAGTTCCTTAGCACACCACTAAGTGCCACGTTCCGGTGATTCTCACAGGAAATATTTTGGTAGCCAGTGCATTCCATGCTTAGAGGTTACATTTAATTTGGGTAAATGTGAGTTATTGCATTTTAGTAAAACAAACAAAGGCTGGACTTATATAATTAAAAGTACAGCCTTGGGTAGTGTTGTATAACAGAGAGGCTCAGTGGTTCAGGGACATAATTCTTTGAAGTTTGCTTCACATATAGATAGGGTGGTTAAGAAGGCATTTAGCACACTTGCCTTCATTGCTTCAACCTTTGTGTATAGGAGTGGGATGTTACATTGAGGTTGTATAGGACGCTCATGAGGTCTCTTCCGGAGCATTCTGTCCAGTTCTAGTCACCCCGTTATAGGAAGGATATTATTAAGCTAGAGAGCGTTCAGTAGAGATTTACTAGGATGTTGCTGGGAATGGAGGGTTTGAGTTAGAAGGAGAGGCTGGATAGGCTGGGACTTCTTTCACTGGAGCATTGGAGGTTAAGGGGTGACCTTATAGAGGTTTATAGAATCATTAGGGGTATAGATAAGATGAAAAGCAGGTGTCTTTTCCCTAGGATGGGGTATTTCAAGATGGGGGCACATTTTTAAGGTGAAAGGACAAAGCTTTGAAAACTAGACATGAGAGGAAATTTTTTTACACAGAGAGTGACTCGTGTGGAATGAATTTTCAGAGGAAGTGGTGGATGTGGATACAGTTACAATGCTTAAAAGACAATTAGATAAGTACATGAGTAAGAAATGTTTGGAGGGATATGAGCCAAGTGCAGGCAGGTAAGAGTAGTTAAGTTTGGAATTATGGACAGCATTGACTGGTTGGACTGAAGGGTCTGTTTCCATGTTATATGATGCTATGACTTGATTATCAGCTAGATTGCCTTGCATGCTTTATTTAAAAAGGCACATACCTGGTTCAAACGTTCAATATTTTAATAAGTACTTTGGCATGCTGATCTGCTCTCATGACACTAGTATCCCCAGGAAATATTGATTCATGTATTCCAAAGGTTTGGCATATCCTCATATAATGATATGCATTCAAATGGAAGTACGTCTTTGTACAATATGTTTTCTTCCAAAGCTGCCTCCCCCAAGTTGTTAACCTGTTTGTGTACCTTAACAATTCTGTAGTTCAATAGTTTTCAACTTTTACACGTTCTGTGAAAATGTTCCACTTTCTTACAAAAGCTACATTTGTATGATAAAGCTGGACATTGCGACTGTTTATGAGGTTTTTAAAATCCAAATCTGAGCCTCTCAGTGGGTTTTAGTGGAGAAAGAAATGTTAGGCTGGGCAGTTTATTGCCACAAGAAGAGCTTGGGATCCCATTGTGCAAAAACCGAATTACAGCCCAGCTTAACCTTTGTATTATGAAGTGTTGCTTTGAGAGTATGCAAACTGCTCATGAGCAGGGTGAGAAAGAATGGGATGCTTATCTTCTGAGTAACTTTTCATTCTATGGTATGTGAATTTCTTTCAGCAGCATCTCTGAATTCTGGAAATGAGGAGGTTGGAACTAGGTGTCACTTGCATCCAGTGATATCCCTAACTGGCTTTTTAACATGTGCACCTAGGTGTATGTGTGTACTGCTCTCCCTCACCTCCAGGAGGCTTTGGAGATCTATATCAGAAAGGTTTTTGACATCCATTCATCTTGCAGTGTGCCATATTCTTGAAAGTTTGGTTAGTGATTTGAGTGGTTACTTCACTTTTTTTAGTCAGAATTCTTCAAAATTATATGGGAAGAAATTATAGAAAGCAGATTTTGAGCACAAATGGGTGGTCCAAGCACTGTTAACTTTTTCATCCTTTGTTCTGTAATCAACTGATATGTGCTGATTGAACTGACTTTTAAAAGGCCACCTCTCATTTATATCTATGTTAATTAATTGAACTAATATACCACAAGATGTACAATATTTATGCCTATGAATATATCACAGGCGAATTTACTCAAAATCATTATCCATACTTCCAGAGATAGCAGAAACTGCAGATGCTGGAGAATCTGAGATAACAAGGTGTAGAGCTGGATGAACACAGCAGGCCAAGCAGCATCGGAGGAGCAGGATCTTCCCTCAGTTCTCTCAACCATATATCCCTGCTTATGCACTTTTCTCCTCCATCAGTGGCATACTTCTATTTCCAAGCACCTCTTCCTCTCTTAAACTAGTTTATTTCTCCCGTGATTTAGCACCTGTACTATTATTCATTATGTTTTGAATCCAAACACTGTCTCCTATTATTAAATACTTCGAGATTGTTTTCAAGGTAGAAATAGAAATTGTTGTGGAATTTCCAAATATTAAAATGTTTTTCCCAATTCTTTTACAGGCTCAAAAGAAAATTGTTGCCATGGAAGTTGAATTGCAAGCACTATCCCAGTCAGCTGCTCTATTTGAAGTTTCTGTTCCTGATTGTAAACAGTTAAAAGCTTGCCGCAAAGAAATAGTATTATTGAAAGATCTGTGGGACATGGTTATCCTTGTAAGTTTTGCTCATTATTTGACTTCAGATTTGCAATTTTAATCATGATATAATTGGATGGACTGATCATTAGTAATTGTGATTTCTTCACAATGAAGTAGAGGTAGATGTAGATTTTAAGTGTGGATGCGGAGTTAAAGAATTTAACTGAGTGGCTTTTGGCGTGGAGCACCATGTTCAGGTAAGCACCAAATATATGCACAATGCCAATCCCTTGTGCTGGTGCTTACTAAGGTAAGGTCAAGAGATATAGTGTCACTGGGGCCTATGCTTTCCATCAGCGCTTCATTCTTTGGCTACACCATTTTCCATTAACATAAGAGTGAAGAAACAGATAATATAGTGTTTTTTCTTTCTTTATTCATTAACGGGATGAGGGTGTCACTGGCTAGGCAGCATTTATTGTCCGTATCTAATTGCCTAGAGGGCAGTTCAGAGTCAACCACATTTCTGTGGGTCTGGAGTCACATGTAGGCAAGGACGGCAGTTTCCAGGACATTAGTGAAGACGTTATCTGGATCTCTGGATCAACAGTCCAGCGATAATACCACTAGGCCATTGCCTCTCCTATAAATTCACAGTCGTCATTAGGTTCCTAAGTCCAGTCTGCACCAGCCCTCAGCTGCTCCAATGTACGTTATCTCTGGGACTCATTTCCCTGTGCTGGCCTCCGCTCTGAGACTCGCATCTCCACGCCGGCTGCCGCACTGGGACTCACTTCACCGTGCAGGCCTTCTCTCTGGGACTCGCTTCTCTGTGCCCACCTCCGCTCTGGGACTCGCTTCTCTGCACTGGCCTCCGCTCTGGGTCTCGCTTCTCTGCGCCGGCCTCCACTCTGGGACTCGCTTCTCCGCGCCGGCCTCCACTCTGGGACTCGCTTCTCCGTGCCCGCCCCTGCTCTGGGACTCGCTTCTCTGTGCCGGCCTCTGCTCGGGCACCCATTTCGCCGCGTCAGCGATCGCTCCAGGACTCACTTCCTTGTGTTTGTCTCTACTCTGGGACTTGTTTCCCCTCGCCAGCGTCCACTCCATCAATTCGCCTTTGGAACTCTCCAGATGTGGCCTCTAGTCTGGAGTTGACTCCTCCATTCCCGTCCGGGTAAGTCAAAAGTTGAAAAAAAAATGCAGAAAAGGATTTAAAAAAGGGAGAAAAAAAAAAAAGAACAGGCAGAGCAGAGGATCCCTGGCTGGAGCATCTTATTCTGCTGCCATCTTGCCAAATACGGTGTGAAGGACAAGGCTGGTAGGTGTAGGGATTGCTAGATGACTGTAGAAGCTGATGGTCTGGTCAAGAAAAAGGAGGCATATGTCAGGAATAGACAGCTGGGGTTGAGTGAATCCCTGGAGGATTATAATGTTAGCAGAAGTATACTCAAGAGGGAAATCAGGAGGGCAGTAAGGGGACATGAGATAGCTTTGGCAAATAAGGTTAAGCAGAATCCACAGAGATTCTACAAATATATTAAATGCAAAGAGTAACTTGGGATGTTATGTTACGAAGCTGGGTTGAGTAATGGTAAAGTGGAAGGCAGGAAGCTAAAATGTGTAGGTCCTTTAAGTGATTTATGCTTTGTCTGTACTTAGAAATGTTAAGAAAATGTATGTCTGTGAGCAGCAGCTTAATTTACCAGTACAGACAGCCGCAAAAAGTGAAACAGGTGTATCCAAAAAAGCCTTACAGGGGGCAAGCAAAACAGCAGTCTTGTTTTGATATTGTGACGAGTTTGAATGTGTCCAATTAATTTAAAACCAAACTCTGTAGTTCAAAGCCAGTTGAATTTAAGTCTGATGGTGTTGAAACCAATCATATTATAAGAATTTGTTTATGTCATTACGGGTATATAAAATGAGGGCATTTGGAAAATCGGGGAGAGCCATCTGCCATCTGAAAGAGAGAGCCATCCGCCACCTGCCAGATTTAGCACTATTCCCCTCTCAGAGAAAGCCCATCTAATTAATCAAAGGCACCACGGCATTTTAGCTCATGTCCTCACAGGAGAAATTATAGAGATAAAACATCACTGACAGCTGAATTAATGGAAGAAATGCATTTGTGAAGAGAGCGGAGATGACAGAATATTCCAGAAGACAGTCTGTGTGAACTTGGAGAGATTAAGTTATAATTTATCGCTTTTTATTAATTTGGTTTATATTAGTGGGACTTGTCTTTATTTAAACAGCACTCCAGTAGAATTTAGACCAGTTAGGAAGTAGATAGTAGCCTAGAGGGTAATTATTTGGTTTGTTAGTAATTCTGTTAATTTGTTCATTGTTAGGGTTAAACAAATAACTTGCTTTTTATTACTTGTAAAGTGGAGATCAGAGATTTTCTTTCTTTTAACTATTCTTTTAACAGATTACGAACAGGAAAGGCAAGTTTTTCTGAGTGTTTTGGGGCTAATTATTAGAAGGGAACCTCTAATTCCGTCATAGCAGATTGAGGCTTGTGTTTCGGTAATTATCAGAGGGGATCAGCCATTCCCTCTCTGTAACAGTTAATATTTACTGTAGAGAAGGACATGGAAGCTGGAGAACTTGGGTAAATAAATAGTGATGTCTTGAAAAGTGTCCGTTTTACAGAAGAGGAGATGCTGGAGGCCTTAAAACGTATCCCGTAGGGTTCAGTGTTGGGGCCACAGCTGTTCACTTTATATATTAATGATCTGGATGAAGGGACTGGGGGCATTCTGGCGAAGTTTGCTGATGATACGAAGTTGGGTGGACAGGCAGGTAGTGCGGAGGAGGTGGGGAGGCTGCAGAATAATTTAGACAGTTTAGGAGAGTGGTCCAGGAAATGGCTGCTGAAATTCAACGTGAGCAAGTGTGAGGTCTTGCACCTTGGAAAAAAGAATACAGGCATGGACTATTTTCTGAACGGTGAGAAAATTCATAAAGCTGAAGTACAAAGGGATCTGGGAGTGCTAGTACAGGATTCTCTGAAGGTTAACTTGCAGGTTGAGTCTGTGATTAAGAAAGCGAATGGAATGTTGTCATTTATCTCAAGAGGGTTGGAATATAAAAGCAGTGATGTGCTTCTGAAATTTTATAAAGCTCTAGTTAGGCCCCATTTAGAATACTGTGTCCAATTTTGGGCCCCACACCTCAGGAAGGACATACTGGTACTGGAGCGTGTCCAGCAGAGATTCACACGGATGATCCCTGGAATGGTAGGCCTAACATACGATGAACGGCTGAGGATCCTGGGATTGTATTCATTAGAGTTTTGAAGGTTGAGGGGAGATCTAATAGAAACTTACAAGATAATGCATGGCTTAGAAAGGGTGGACGCTGGGAAGTTGTTTCCCTTAGGTGGGCATACTAGGACCCGTGGGCACAGCCTTAGAATTAGAGGGGGTCAATTTAGAACGGAAATGAGGAGACATTTCTTCAGCCAGAGAGTGGTGGGCCTGTGGAATTCATTGCCACGGAGCGCAGTGGAGGCCGGGACGTTTAATGTCTTCAAGGCAGAGATTGATAAGTTCTTGATCTCGCAAGGAATCAAGGGCTATGGGGACAGTGCGGGTAAGTGGAGTTGAAATGCCCATCAGCCATGATTAAATGGCGGAGTGGACTCGATGGGCCGAATGGCCTTACTTCCACTCCTATGTCTTATGGTCTTATGGTCTTATGGTATAAAGGTAGATAAATCCCCTGCACCTGATCAGGTGTATCCCAGAACTCTTCAGGCTCTTTGCTGAAATATTTGTATCATCAACAGCCATAGGTGAGGTGTTGGAAGACTGAAAGTTAGCCAATGTGATGCCATTATTTAAGAAAGCCTGTAAGGAAAAGCCAGGGAACTATAGAACAGTGAGCCTGACATCAGTGGTGGATTAGTTTTTAGAAGGGATTCTGAGCGACAGGATTTACATGTATTTGGAAAAAGGACTGATTAGTGATAGTCAATATGACTCTGTGTGTAGGAAATCATGCCTCACTAACTTGATTGAGTTTTCTGAAGAGGTAACAAAGAAGATTGATGAAGGCAGAGCAGCGGATGTTGTCTATATGGACTTCAGCGAAGCGTCTGACAAGATTCCACATGGTAGATTGTTTGGTAAGGTTAGATCACATGGGATCCAGGAGGAGCTAGCCAATTGGATACAAAATTGGCTTGAAGGTAGAAGAGGTTGGTGGTAGAGGGTTATTTTTTGTACTTTGTACTAGAGGCCTGTAAACCCCTGCAAGGATCGGTGCTGGGTCCACTACTTTTCATCATTTATATAAATGCTTTGGATGTGAATATTGGAGTCATGTTTAGTAAGTTTGCAGATGACAACAAAGTTGATGGTGTAGTAGGCAGTAAAGAAGATTATCTGAGTATGATGGGATCAGAGGGGCCAATGGGTCATGAACTGGCAGATGGCAGATTAATTTAGATGAATATGAGCTGCTGCATTTTGGTAAGGTAAATCAGAGCAGGACTTATATACTTAATGGTAGGGCCTTGGGGAGTGTTGCTGAACAAAGAGACGTAGGGGTACTTGTGCACAGTTCGTTGAATGTGCAGTCGCAGGTAGGCAGGGTGGTGAAGAAGGCATTGGCGCACTTGCCTTCATTGATCAGTACATTGATAATAGGAGTTACAACATCATGTTGCAGCTGCACAGGACATTGGTGAGGACACTTTTAGAATACTGTACATAGTTTTGGTCACCCTTCTATAGGGAGGATGTTGTTAAACTTGAGAAGGTGCTGAAAAAATTTACAAGGATGTTTCTGAGACTGGAGGGTTTATGCTGTAGAGGCTGAATAAACTGGGGCTATTTTCCCTGGAGTGTCGGAGGCTGAGGGATGACTTTTTTAGAGGTTTATAAAATCATGAGGGTCATGGATAGGATGAATAGCGAAGGTCTTTGTCCTAGAGTGGGGGAATCCAAAACTAGAGGGCATAGGTTTAAGGTGAGAGGGGAAAGATTTAAAAGGAACCTGAGGGGCAACATTTCCATGCACAGGATGGTACATCTGTGGAATGAGTTGCCAGAGGAAGTGGTGGAGGCAGTTACAATTACAATATTTAAGAGACATCTGGATGAGAATGTGAATAGGAAAGGTTTAGACAGATATGGGCCAAATGTTGGCAAATGGGATTAGATCAGATTAGGATATCTGGTCGGTGAGGACGAGTTGGATCAAAAAGCTTGTATGACTCTATGACTCTAAGTCCAACCTGCTATAGACATGTTTCATTACACGTTTGAATGGGTTGATTTGAAATATCGGAAAAGGGACTTGGCAGGCTCTTGTTGTGCAGTGATGGTGTCCCTACATCTGGGTCAGAAGGCTTCAGTTCAGGTACTGACTTAGTGTTATAAAATGTCTTGGCAGGTTGAAAAAAAGCACCAAAGTGGCCTTATCATGCTGCATTTGCTGGGCAGTATTAGCCACTGTTATTAGGTGATTATAAATTTGACGCTGTGTTTATTGAAAATAGAAAGGATCTTGTGCATTTCAGTCCTGTGATCCTGATCTTTGAGCACTGTAGAGGGGAGTTGGTCAAGTTGAAGGACTTCCTCATGGGTCTGTAAGTTGCTCTGGCTAAAGTAGTCCTCAACATGTCCAGGCAGTGGGCCGTGGAGTGGGTCATAATTCCCAAATGCCTTGCTGTTTTCTGTGGTTAGTCCACAACCATGTCTCTTTGGAGGGGGTGCATGTAGTGTCCACCAGTATTGAAATAACATCACAGAGGCCAGTATCCCATCATCAAGTCATCCTTTATTTACAAGTGGAGAGTCCTTGATGCTGATTAAGCTTCCTCAGAACCAGCTGTCTGAGTGAACAGAACCTCTGACACTCCTGGTCATATCTGTCAGACAGGGCTTTTTGGTTGGACCAGATTACCACCCCAATTCAGGAAACTCATATTCTATGACGTCTAACTGGCTGACCTTGTTTCAATCACAACAAGTATCTTTCAAACTTTTAAGGAAAGCTGGGTATCATGTGGACTGGATTGCATTATTTCCCCCCAGAACACTATTTTGATTTCGTTCCTCCCCTTGTTTTCACCTCTCTTATTGATCGTTTGTTATTATCACATTGCTACTGGGCAGTGTTTGTAATTTGTTAATTCACTGATTGGATAATTTAGTGATGGATTTATTTATCTTTATATATAAATAAATAAATGGTCTTCTAGTGTCTTCAGGGCCAGAAGGTTCAAGCTCAAGTCCCACTTTGTTGGAGGTGCAAACTAAGAGGTTCAAACGAGTGGATAAATATAATTAAAGAAAGTTTCACAAGAACTCTTGTGTTTCAGTGAACATTTTGACTTATCTGTTTCTTCTCAGATTGCTGTGGAATATTTCAAACCAACACTGAACACGGGGTCTTTCATTCAATTATCAGTCAGCCTTTATTGTGCACCAATGGGAAGATAGTCTTTACTGGCAAACCAGGAGACTTCTTCAAATTACAGAGTTTCAAGCAGTACATATACTATTCTATTGTAGTTGTTGTAATGAGGTAAGCCAGCTGGACATCATAGAATATGAGTTGCCTGATTCAGGCTGTTAATCTGATCCATTCAGGGAGTCCTGGCTGACAGATAAAGAAAAAGGGGATTGTCAAAGATTCTGCCACACTGAGAGCTGACTCTGAAGGGGCAGTAGTAAAGCCAAGGATTTGTAAATAAAGTGTAAATAAAGTGACTTGGTGACGGTATACTGGCCTCTGTGGAGTTATTTCAGAATAACCGCAGTGCTGCCTACAATAGGAATTTCCAAAGGACCATTTGGGACATTATGACAATGTCACAGGATAAGCACCGTCTGAAAACTTATTAAGAAATGGAAGAAATCATTTTCACAACCAAACATCCAGACACTATCCCGTTCATCCCTGTTGCAGATCAAACTAAAATCTTTCACATAAACAAGAACCAAAAGAACTGCAGATGCTGTAAACCAGGAACAAAAACAGAAGTTGCTGGAAAGACCCTTCTGTTGAAGGGTCACTGGACCCGAAACATTAACTCTGGTTTTCTCTTCACAGATGCTGCCAGACCTGCTGAGCTTTTCCAGCAACTTCTGTTTTTGTTCTTTCACATAAACATCAGCTTTGGAGTCAAGGATACCTTACCTTGACAGAATGTATTGTTTTCAATCGTAGAAATAACATCATTACTAAGTGTCTAAATGGAGCAAACTGGAAGGATCAAATTTATAAGATAGAAGCTAAGCACTAATAATTTGCTAAAATGACTTTAGGAAATGTGTTTGTGATATTGATTACTGGAACACACTACATGTCTGCAATCAAGTTGTTTTGCTATTTTTGTACAACTTGCATCTTAGCTAATTTGTTTCTAATTGTATCTTAGCTAATTAGATCTGCCACCTCTCAATTTCAGCTTTCCATTTTTCTAAATCTAAATGTCAGATAATTACTCTAAGCAACTCCCACCTAATAATATCATATTGCTACTGTCAATTTCATATACCCTACTTTTGTATCTACTCTTCCCAAAAAAACTCTTAACAACATTGAAGGCCATTTTTAAAATCCGTACAACAAACTTCATCACAACAGAAACAAAAAGCCTGTCTAAATATAATAGTTTGAAAAATATCAAAACAAATCAATCCTACAAAATGAAAATCCTATCCACTTCCCAACACCATAACTTTACAGTAACTCAAAGACCAGAGAAATTTTTACTCAGGGTCCAAACTAGACAGTTGATTTAAGTGCTTCTTCTCAGTTCCTGTGTTGTGAGCAGTGAAGATTTTCTCCCCCTAAAATGTTAACATACCTGAGAGCTTAAATTTCCCAGTCTCTTGATAGTCTGTAGAATTCTAACCAATAACTCCTGGTCTAGAAGTTTCACAAACTAAACTCTTCCACTGATGTAACTTATTCCTTTTACTGTTCTAAATAATCTAAGAGAGTTTATATTTGGTCTGACCCCAGTCAGGTCTCCTACATACTGAGCCCAAAATCTCTTGAACTAAATTTTTAAAAACTTGCTCATCCTAGACTGTTAGAGCTAAGGGCTTAATATTTTGTTTCTCCCATTATAAACCCAACAGTATAAACAAACTTTCATTAATACTCCATGAGGTTTTAGTCACCTGACAAATACTGGATTTAAGGTTTGGTTCCAAAAAACAGACCTAGTTAATTTTTAACTCCTTCACAAAAATAGACCATTTCTGTATGGCACCCTTTGCATTGGAATGTTACATATAGATTTGGTAAGATTAATTGGAGATAAGACAGAGCTAATAAAATAATTTGAATGCTTTTATTAGAGCAAATAAAGAGGTATTGTTTCCAGTGACAGGTTAATAATAGCAGTTACGGTTTAGGGCAATTGGCGAAAGAGCAAGATATGACATGAGTGAAATGTTTTTACCTTGTAGAAAGTTAATGTATACTGCCTGAAAAGATGATGGGAACAATGAAACAGTAACATTCAAAAGTGAATTGGGTAAATACATGAGAAGTAACAAGTTACGGGAAATATAATTTAATGTAAAAAAAGAAAGTCCCTCTAAGGGCAATGTGGGTCTACCTACAGCACATGGGCTACAGTGGTTTAAGAAGGCAGCGCGCCACCACATTTTCAAGAGCAACTTGAGATGGGCAATAAATGCTGGCCAGCTACAGCCACGCGTATCCCATGAGTGAATAAAAAAAATTCTATTAATCGCATATATAATTCACTCCTTTCCTCCCTCCTGGCTTTTGGCCCAAAGATCCTTAATTTTTCATGTACCTTGTGCTAGTTTTGTTGGGAACTCAGCCCATAAGTAGATAGCCTGGTACAGCTGGTTCTTTTTAAAATTTAGAACAACGGCCAGCAACTAGTCTCATGCGTTATCAAAAAATAGTTCAGCAGTTTCAAAGACACAGAGTTAACCCTTTGATTGTACAACTCTAGCAGAAGTCAGTTATCTAATGTTTTGGCCAAACCTTTTCAAAACTTGACTATTACATAAGTATACGCAGTAAATACATCATTATTTTCACAAATTATTTCAAATTTGCAGGTTAGCTTAACCATTGAAGATTGGAAGACCACCAAGTGGAAAAACATTAGTGTGGAGAACATGGATGCGGATTGTAAGAAATTTGTGAAAGACTTGAGAACTATGGATAAAGAAATAAGAGCATGGGATGTTTATTCTGGTTTAGACAATTTAATAAAGAACACAATGACTTCATTGAAAGCTGTAAGTGAACTGCAGAACCCAGCTATAAGGGATCGTCACTGGCAACAACTTATGCAGGCAACAAAGGTACCAAACAATGAGGCATATTTTGTTTATTTATATATAAATGCAAAAAGTGTGGCCCTACAATTTCCAGTCATACGTTGCTCTTTTGAGTTATTTAAAGCACTGGACATGAAAAGCTCCTGAGATGCAATCTGACAGTCCTGTACACTTCTGCCTTATTTTTCTGCTCTTCAGGCTTAGTGACATTGGGCTGAACCTCACTAAATACAAATGAATTGTCATTTCTATCATTTGCTTGATTTGAAAACAGAATCAAGCTGAACATAGTTACAAAAGATAATCATTCTTGTTTGGCATTGATAGCCTTATTCTAGTAAATAGGTGAGGCCTTTAGGATACCTTCAGTACATTCCTGATTTTAACTGAGGCCTTTCAATGGCATAAAGTGAGGAATTTCTAGAGGAAACCTTGGAACTCCTGACGTCCTTCTTTGCTGAAGTTCTAAACGGGGAGGAATCCCAACACTGCCAAAGTCCACTTTGTAATCCTGTATGCACTATGCATGTAAACTTAACTTCTAATCTATTGAGTTCTAGGAATTTTGAGACCACTTCGTAGTTAAACTGTATAAGAAAATCCAAAGTGCTGTTTGATGATCTCAGCTGATCCATCAATATGCAGCTGTAGTAATACATCCCCAGTGCCTTTGGCTAAAGAGAGAAAAATTCTCCTGAACTTCTATTCCATTTTTTGTTACATTTGGCGGTTCTGCTGAGAAAAGTGTGTCGGAAGGACATGATTACAATTTTAATGAGGCAGAAGAGGACACTTGCAACACATACTAATGTATTTAGAAATGAAAGGGAAACTGATTTTTGCAAAGAAGAGAAATTTGATTTTAAGAAGTGCAGAGAAAATGTGAAATTATTGTTTACTTTCTTGAATTGTTTTTACAGGTCAATTTTGTGATGTCAGAAGAAACGACACTTGCAGATTTATTGAGTCTGCAATTGCATAACTTTGAGGATGAAGTACGCAACATTGTTGATAAATCTGTAAAAGAATCTGGCATGGAAAAGGTATTGGATTCATCAACTAGTTTGAGAAAGAAGATTGATGCAAACCCCTAAATACTTAGAAATTTCCATTTTCACCAGTGTGCTCATCACTCAGTAAGGGCAGATTTTAGGAATTTGCACTTTCAAGAAATAGAAAATCCAACAGGATTTGGTCACATTTCCCTGCCAATTCTTAAATTATGCATCAGGTCAAAGTTTTGCATTGGGAACGCAGATTTTTAATACCTAGTTTTATAACTAAATATTACTTAAAGGTGACTCTCTCAAAATTGATCTGGATGTGATCTGTGAGAAAACTTCTATCTTGAGCATCAAAGGCAACAGGATGGTATGTTGCCTGTTTGGCGCCAGGGTCAAGGATGTGTCAGAGTGGGTGAGAAATATTCTGAAAGGGGAGAGTGACCAGCAGGAGGTCATTGCGCACATTGATACCGTTGATATCGGTAGAGAAAGGGATGGGGTTCTACAGAGGGAATATAGGAAATTAGGCAGGAGGTTAAAAAGTAGCACCTCAAGAGTAATAATACGTGGATAACTCCTGGTGCCACGTGCTAGTGAGAAATGGAATAGGAGGATAGGGCAGATGAGTGCGTGGCTGAGTGGCTGGTGAATGAGACAAGGATTCATATTTTTGGACCACTGGGATCTCTTCTGGGGCAGAGGTGACCTGAATAAGAAGGAAGGGTTGCACCTGAATTGGAAGGAGACCAATATCCTGGTGGGGAGATTTACAGTCTTAGAGTCATAGAGTTGTACAGCTGAGAAATAGACCCTTCGGTCCAACTTGTCCATGCTGACCAGACATCCTAAGTTAATATAGTCTGACTTACCAGTATTTGGCCCATAGCCCTTGAAACATTTCCTATTCCTGTACCCATCCAGATGCCTTTTAAATGTTATTATTGCACCAGCCTCCACCACTTCCTTTAGCAGTTCATTCCATACAGGCACCACCCTCTATGTGAAAAAGTACCTCAAGTCCCTTTTGTATCTTTCCCTCTCATCTTAAACCAATGCACTCTTTGGGCTCCCCTACCCTGGGAAAAAGACTGTGGCTATTCACCCTATCGATACGCCTCATGATTTTATAAACCTCTATAAGGTCACCCTTCAGCCTCTCAGACTCCAGGGAAAGAAACCTCAGTCTATTCAGCCTCTCCCGTCAGTCCCAGCAACATTCTTGTATATCTTTTCTGCACCTAAACTGATTCCAAATCTTGTTCTTTTGAAGATCTTAAAAATGTACAACTGATCTTGTTCTTTTGAGGAATTCTACTCCCTCTCCTTTTGCTTTTGTTTATCCCTCCTAACTTGCAAATATTCTTGGATGTTCAGTTTCCAGTTTAGTTGCCCTATATTCATGTACATATGTTATGTACATTTCTGTAATGGCAGTTATATTGCACTTATTCATCTCAATTTGTGTCTTTAAATAATCAACCTTTTTGCAAATGTAATATGCATTCAAGTGGAGTGCCTTTAATTCTGCCCTTTTAATAATATTCTGCATTCTGATCCCATTTGATGTTTTTCTTCATCTGGCCTTTACTTGTGCTTGCTATTTTTCTACTTTCTTTAAACAGTTTTGCTTCAACCTGAACTCCCTCTTAGCCTCCTTTCCCCTGACAGTTTAGTTTAAATCCGTCTCAGTTACACTATCAATGTCCCTGTGAGGATGTTTGATGTACACATCCCATCTACCACAGAACTATGCCCCACGCCTCAGAAATCTGACACCCTTCCTCTTTCTTACAGCAGTTCTCCAGCTGCAAGTTCAGGCACTCAGTTCTCTTATTCCTATACCGACTAATGTGGGACTGGGAGAAATTCTGAGGTTACTGTTTTTGAGGTACTGTTATTCAGTCTCCTTCCTAACTACCTGAAATTTGCTTTCAGGATCTCAACCCCTTTCTACAAAAGTCGTTGGCACCAGTATTAACCACAATCTCTGACAGTTCTCCCTCCCCCTGAAGACTGCCCTGAAATCCATGCTATCCTTTGACCCAGCACCAGAGTGCAAGATATAATTTTGGTGTCATGTCTATGGCCACAGATATATATATATATATGGTTCTCTAACTAAAGAATTCCCTATCAATACTGCTCTGCCCCTTTTTACGTCCCTTCCAGCACAGCCATGATGTAGCTGACCTGGCTCTGACTCCACTCCTCTGAGAAACAGTTGTCCTTACCAGTATCCAAACTGAAAACCAATTAGCGAGCAAGATTATCTCAGGGGACTCCTATACTACTTGCCTGGTACTTTTAATATTCTTGGCAGCTATATTCCTCTATGCTCTTAAGCTGTCATGTGACTACTTCCCCAAATATGCTATTCACATAACTTTCAGCCATGCAGGTCATCACAGTGAATCCAGCCTCCACTTGAGTTCCAACAACCACCCACTTTATTACTATGCTATTGCTTGGCCTGTATCTACTGGAGTTATTACGTGTGCATATTAAAATTAAACATCAAAAATTTCAAATTCAAAAGGATAAATTGATTAACTTTAACAAAACAAATGTTTTTAATTCTGTATTTTACAGGTGTTGGGTCAGCTCGATAACATTTGGAGTGCAATGGAATTTGAACATGAAGTTCATGGCAGGACAGGAATTATGTTATTGAAAGGAAGTGATGATCTAGTAGAGACATTGGAGGACAATCAAGTTCAGTTGCAAAACTTAATAACTTCTAAATATATTGCATATTTCCTCAAGGAGGTCTCCAGCTGGCAGCAAAAGTTGTCCACTGCAGATGCAGTCATTTCAATCTGGTTTGAGGTTCAGAGAACTTGGGTTCACCTTGAGAGCATTTTTATCGGTTCTGAAGACATCCGTACGCAGCTGCCTGAGGACAGCAAGCGTTTTGAAGCGATTGATGTTGACTTTAAAGTATGTAGTTTTCATAACGATAACATAAAAACAGACATTCTTTAATTAGCCAGCTATTGTTCTAAATGGGTCATTTAAAGGGAGAGGCAGGCATTGGTTTTATTACTCAGAAGGCTAAACTAAATGTCTTTGGGGATATGGGTTCAAATCTGACCATAGTAGCTGGTAGAATATTAACAGAATTTGGAACTTGAAGCTAGTTTTAGTATTTGTGGCCATGAAACTATTCTTATTTTGTGAGGTTTTAGAGAGATTTGTAGCTCAGGTTGTGGATGTTGTGGTTGTTTGGCTCGCCGAGCTGGTTCGTTGTTTTTCTGCAGACATTTCATTACCTTGCTGGGTAACATCATCAGTGCAGCCTCTGATGAAGCTCTGTTGTGTTTTCCCACCTGTTATTTGAACTCTGGAGTCCTTTGAGCTGGATACCTCACTTCCGGTTTCCCTTCGCAGTGGAGTGTATACGGAGTCGAGCTCAATGTGTTTGTTGATGGCTTTCTTCGTGGAGTACCAGCCTTCTAGGAATTCCTGTGCTTGTCTCTGCCTTGCTTGTCCCAGGATCTTGGTGTTGTCCCAGTCGAGTTGGTTGTTCTCCTTGTCCATTTGGAGAGAGATGAGTGAGTATTGGTCGTGTCTTTTTGCAGCCAATTGATGTTGGTGTACCCTTGATGTTAATTTCCTTCCTGTTTGTCCGATGTAGTGTTTGTCACAGCCTCACAGTTGTCACGAATGACATCAGGAAGATGCTACACACCCTGATACACTCGTCATGCTACCTTACATCAGGAACACATCTGAACTGACCACAAGACTCATGAAACCACTGGGCATCAGAGTAGCACACAAACCCACGTCAACCCTACGACAACTGCTCACCAGAACGAAAGACCCACTACCCACTATGGACAGAATCAATGTCATATACAAGATTCCCTCCAGAGGCTGTGACAAACACTACATCAGACAAACAGGAAGGAAATTAACAACATGGGTACACAAACATCAATTGGCTGCAAAAAGACACGATCAATACTCACTCATCTCTATCCAAGTGGATAAGGAGAACAACCAATTCGACTGGGACATCGCCAAGATCCTGGGACAAGCAAGGCAGAGACAAGCACAGGAATTCCTAGAAGCCTGGTACTCCACGAAGAAAGCCATCAACAAACACATAGAGCTCGACCCCATATATACTCCACTGTGAAGGAAAACTGGAAGTGAGGTAATGCAGTTCAATGGACTCCAGAGTTCAAATAACAGGCGGGAAAACACAACAGCGCTTCATCGGAGGCTGCACTGATGATGTAACCCAGCAGGGTAATGAAACGTCTGCGGATAAACAATGAACCAGCTCGGTGAGCCAACCAACCACAATATTTTTATTTTGGTTCAGTGCAGACATTTGGTGAAGGAAATCTGAAATCCTTACATGATGTGAGTACGTCTGACTCCAAATCCATTAGTAACTCTTAACTGCCTATAGTAAGACATTCAATTCAATGTGGGTTGGGCAAGAAATACTGGCTTTAGCAGTAATGGGAACATTTCATCAAAGAAAAAGATGATAATATCCTAAAAGCTTGCAAATCATAATGAATGTTGAGAATGACCACAAATCCCTTTTGCTCATCAAATGCTCTTGTTGGGTGCAAACTAATTAATCTACAGTGTAGTGTTTCCTATGCTCCTCTTCCTTTAGCTATAGGCAGTCCCCTAGTTGCGAATAGATTATATTCTTGAATACGCTCACCTGTGCAGGCCCTTTCATGGGCTCAGAGCTCATTCGTGCATAGAACTCATTTGTTAAGCACAGGGACAATGATAGAAAAACTGCAAACATCTTTTGCATTACACAGACTCCTGGAAGTGTTGGTCACAGACAACGGGCCATCATTTACCGGCAGGGAATTTGAGTATTTCCTAAAGTCGAGTGGCATTCGGCATATAAGGACAGCTGTATACCATCCATCATCCAATGGTCGGGTGGAAAGGGCAGTCCAAACTTTGAAGGCAGGCTTAGGGAAACAGCCTACAGCTTCACTCGATACCAAACTGTCCCAGTTCCTATTTGATTATCGGACCACTCCACATGCAACTACAGGGATAGCTCCTGCAGAGTTGCTAATAGGGAGAAGACTCTACACCAGGTTACATCTGATCTTCCTGGACCTGGCCTTGAGGTGAAACAGCATCAGGAACACAAATGCCAGACACAAGACTCCTCTAAGCGAGAGAGACAGTTTACTTCAGAGGATGAATTTTGTATAGGAACCATGACATGGCCCTGCATGGATAAGAGGCATGGTCAACCTGAGGTCAGGTCATGTGACATACAAAGTTTATGTAGGTGAGGCAGTCCTGAACAAGCACGTGGACCTCATGAAAGCTGCAAACTTGCAAACGGTGCAGGAGCAAAACATACCTGGCCCCTCAGAACAGCTGGAAAGGCTGTTGGAACCCATGAGTTCTCCTCCTCCGTCTAGTGTTGAAGTAATCTCGGGGTCTGAGATGAACATGGCAGAATTCGCACGCTCAAAGCCTTTACCGCCTGAAGAAGAGGATGCATTTTTTCCGAGATGCTTTGGATGCAAGAGTTGGGCTACGATTTTGTGTGTGCCGTCCATATCTGAAGCTGAGTTGGAGGAACTGGACCCGGTGCAAAAATGCCCCAGAAGAGAACACGTGAAAAAGAATGGACCTACGTCCTCAGACTTAGAGGGAAAGGGATTTAGTGATTGTAATGCAGTCAGCCAGGTGGACCATATAGAATAGAAATTCCCTGATTGGGGCTGTTAACCTGATCCAATCAGGGAGCCCTGGCTGACAGATATAAACAGGAGTGTCAGAGGTTCTGTTGACTCTGACAGTTGGCTTGGAGAATGCCGAACCACAGTCAAGTACTATGGAGATGTAAATAAATGGTGACCTGATGATGAGCTACTGGCCTCTGTGGAGTTACTTCGCATTGGTCGGTCAGGTGATCTGCCTGACATCATTACTTTTGTCAAACTTTGTTGTGGTTTGATTCAATTGAGTGACTTGCTAGACCATTTCAGAGGGCATTTAAGAGTCAACTATATTACAATGACTTTTGAACAGTGTGTAAGTCAGACCATGTAAGGATGACAGATGTCCCTTCCTGAAAGAACATTAATGAATGAGATGAGTTTTTATGACAATGGTTTCATCCTTAACATTAAACTAGCATTTATTTTTAAATTCAAGTTAAATTCAAGTATGAATTAAATTCAAGTTCCATCATTCTTCCTGATAACATGCAAACTCATGCACAGTGAAAATTACCCGAGTCTGTGGATTACTATTTCAATGACGATATCGTTATGCCACTGCCTCTCAAACCTATGGTTCCATGCATTCTGTCAACTTCCGTTTTTGCGTAGAGATGTTATATTTGTCATGAAAATTATTCTACCTTCATCTCTCCCTTATCCCCCTTGATTTTCTTTTATTATTAGAATTTTTTTAAACAATAAATAAATATTTATTCAAAGTCTTTGCCATTTCCTTGCTTTTGATTTGTAATTCACCATGCTCATCCTCTAATGAATCAACATTTTCTTTTCTTCCTTTTTATACTCTTCTGGAAGTGTCTACTGTCTGTTCATATATTTCTTGATCATTTACTCTCAAACTCTAATTTTCCTGTTTTT
Organism: Ginglymostoma cirratum; assembly: GCA_024137785.1. Classification (NCBI taxonomy): domain Eukaryota; kingdom Metazoa; phylum Chordata; class Chondrichthyes; order Orectolobiformes; family Ginglymostomatidae; genus Ginglymostoma; species Ginglymostoma cirratum. The sequence continues at coordinate 223,292 of JAHRHZ010000276.1, forward strand.
AAAGTCATCATTGCTGGTTTCTAAAATTTACATCTCTGGCCTGGCACTAATCTGTATAAGATTATCACTTTCAATTTGAAACATCGTAGATTTAATTTTGCTGATAAATGCTACATCATTTTCATTGATTTCTTTTTCCTAAATGGAATATATCTTTGTTGAGAGTTATGGAATAACTTTTCAAATGTCTGCTTATACCTTTTGATCTGCTGGGATTGGGAGGACTGTACAGCATGTCAACATCACCGTGAAGCAGACTGAAATCTATGAAAATGGTAGTTGGAGATAAACACTAGCAATAGAAAGCTCCTTCAACCTGTTTCTTCCTGATAGAACTGAAATGTGACGTCACTGGAAAACAGTTAGGTGATTGGTGGGTGTTTCTTCCATACAATATTTGATGGCCAAATGGTTTAAATCAGGAAATGCTGTTACTTGTGAGGAGTACAGTTAGAAAATTCACTTTTAAAATATTTAACATCTTTATTAATTAAAGAGAATAAAGGTTGCTGGACAGGTGATGTGTTGCATCTGTAATATGTGGACACTGGTGCTCTCCAAGATGACCACATTTGTAGGAAATATTGTGTGCTTGAGGAAATTCAGCTCAGGGTTGCTGAACTGGTGTCTAAGCTGTGGGCATTGTGATACGTCTGGAATATAGAGAGTTACTGTGACACTCTTTTTCAGGTGACAGTCACACCCTTTAGATTAATGGCATTAAAGTTGGTCTGTGGTCAAGGAAAGGTGGGTGTCACTGGGAGTGAGGCAGGTATTGGGATCCAGAATTTAGCTTGAATGAGCCTCAACCACTGCCTTGTCCAAAAGGGACAAGATCCTTTCTCCTGGTATGGGCACAGACTGCAGGGAGGATTAGCAAACTGATCAAAGCACTGTGGTACATTCAAATGGGAGAAAGAAAAGAGAAATGTTACAGTAGCAATAGGGGATAACATAGATAAAGGAATAAATACTATTGTATCTATCTAATTATGAGATTTGTAGGAGAAGTGAACTTTGTCAGAATGGAGAATATGTTCATAGCAAAGAAATTGAGCCTGAATCTTAAGAAAAGAATGCTAAGGTGCTACAAATAAACAATTATCTTATATGCCTTGGAAATTTGAACAAATTTTCAAACAGACTATTGCTAACCTGAAAGGATTCAAAGTTTTTGAGAAGTTTTTGATAAAATAGACAGAATGAGGAAGTAAGCTGGAGAAGAGAGGAAATAGGTGCATAACAGAGAAACAAAATATAATAATTTGGCCACATTATTAAAGGAGATGATAGAAAGAGGCAATTGTGTAAGGAAATATGAGTGGAGGAGAAAATCGATGACAGATATAAACATGACTTGCAATTGACCTATGTGGTACATGTAAGAGAAATATAAGGTGGACAGAGATGGAGATTTATAGCAGGCATTGTTCTGGGAAGACGTTGACACCAACGAGCAATTGAACAAACTTTTTTCTACCACTTTAAAGTAGGAAATAATTCCTCAACAAAGTGTGGTGGGAGGAGGGAATTCACTCCCTCAAAAGGCCATAGATGCTAGTTCAATTCATAATTGTGGGAGAGTCTAGGACCAGAGGGCATAATCTCAGAATAAGGGCATTGCCCATTTAAGACAGAGATAAAAAGGAATATCTTCTGTCAGATGGGAGTGCATCATGGAATTGTTTACTGCAGATAGCTGTGGAGGTTATATTGTTAAATATATTTGAAGTTGAGAAAGACAAATTTTTAATCAGTAGAGAAGTCAAGAATCATGTGAAAAGACAGGAAAATGGATTTGAGGATTATCAGGTGAGCTATGATTTCACTGAATGAAAAAGTAGACTCAATAGACTGAATGAGATACTTCTGTTTTTGTGTTTTACAGTTTCTTTGATCAAGTTTCTGAACATCTCTTTTAATATCACCTTGTCTCATTGTCCATTTTTGTCTGAGTACAACCATGTTAAGGATTTTCAGACGTCTTTCCATCTCAAAGTTTATATAAATGAAAGCTGTTATTGCTCTTGTTTGTATTAGTTTTAAATAGCTGTCATTAGAAAATTTATTTATAAGTTTTATTCTTCAAGTGGAAATGCCTTACATGTGACACAAGCCTATCAAAAGATTTTTGGGAATTGAGTATAATTTGCGACGATGTAGCATTGCCATTTGTGAATCTTACTTTGGGAGGTATCCTTTGTATATTGACCAAGAATGGCAGAATTAAATGGAAGACTTTATAAAGTCAAATCAATATTGATTGAACTATTGCCTTTTTTTGCATTTGTGATGTGAACTTAGTTCAACTAATGTATGAAGGACAATTCCTCTTGAAGAATTAAAAATACATTGTTTGGTGGCTAATGTAGCATTTTGTACTCTGCAGGAAATCATGGCAGATGCAATAAAGACTCCAAATGTAGTTGTAGCAACAAATAAACCTGGTTTGTATGACAAATTGGAAGAAATACAGGGACGGTTAGTGGCTGCTTAATTTATCTTCTTTTTATATTACTGGAGGCTTATTTTCTTTTAGTTTTTAATTATGGCCAAGAACTGCCCAATTGCAAAACCACATCTGCAGATGCTTTTATCAGAGTTTTGAGAGCTGATTATGTATAATCTGCACCGTGCTTATTATGAACAACAGAACACGTTGCTTAATTCAGTAAGCCAAATGTGGGGTTGTACAGCCAAATCACTGCACATGCAGTTCAGTGCAAGTACTATGTTACTCAATTGCGTAGTAAGTATAGATGCCTTTTTGGACTGACAGCTGCATTTTGTTAGAGGGAAATATCACTCACATTTGCTTAGCACCAGCATGAAATGCACTGCTTAACCTGTTATTCAAATATTTGAGACACCTTGCATTTCCCTGTAATTTGAGATAAATTGGACACTTTTCACATTTGAATGTCATTATTGACCCATTTGTGAATTTGCATAAAAACAGTCAACACCAATTTGATCAGGATAGCATTGTCCTGTAGGATAGCTTCGATGTGCAAGTTAAGCTCGCAGTGTGAACAAATAACTAGGGTTCTATTAACAACATTGTTCAAATCCCAAAATGTGTATTGGCCAGTGAAGATGGGCTTGTGGTCAACAGTGGTGGAGAATCCATTGGCATGTTCGTCAACTAGCATGTTGCAGAAAGACAGCGCATTAATCTGCTTCATCTGAAAAGTGAATTTGAACAGGTGCCAGAGTGTATGATGAAGTAAAGCAAAGAACTGCAGATGATGGAAATCTGAAACGAGAACAGAAATTGCTAGAGAAACTCAGCAGGTCTGCTAGCATCTGTGGAGAGGATATATTAAGATGTGTGTATGTTGATGATGATTCAGAGAATATGAACGAATAATCTACCTACCAGAAATATGCACAGGTTGAGAGGTTAAGACTCATTTTATCAACAAACCTTTTTCTCATGGAAATAGATGAAAATGTTAACAAAGACTGGATTTATTTGGGCATACAATTTGTTATGTAAACTGAACTTGATTGTTTGAGTTGCTATTTCATAACTTCAACTGATGCACATTACTTTGCTTTGTGCCTTCACAAAAACTAAGTGTTGTAATCCACTCTTCCAGCTGTTGAATTTATGCTTCATTGATAAACTAGTGCAAAATGGGACATCACTTTTATGTGTCTTCAACAGCTCACAAATGTTTGGACATAGGAACCATGAGAATAAATTCTAACATATGTCACAAGGCAGCTTGTTCCCCTTACACATGTCCACTGAACATTTCTAGAACTTGGATTAAATAGCCTATTTTTGCACAGTTTGCTCAACAAAACATCAGGACAGCGAATGGCTCTCACTGGCCCTTCACCTTCTGTTGCTGTGCCTTTCAATCAGGCATAGAATGCCTTTGAATGAAGGGCCCTACCTGGGTACCCACAAGCTAACACAACAGAGTTTCCTGTTGGTCTCCTAATATAACCATTATATGAGATGAAGCCCTTGTGGAGACTCATTGTCCAGTTAGAGGCCTCCAGTGGAAGTGAGGCAAGAAAACTTCCCACCTAGAACTTAATAAGTTCAAGGCAGGAAGGTAGCAAGATCCCCATCTAACTAAATATCCTACTGCCATCAAAATTGCCATGGGGAAAGCATGAGATTTCACCTGCAAACATTGTCTCTCTCTCTCCGCATATATTGCAAGACCTTTTGAGTATTTCCAGCATTTTCAGTTTTTAATTTAGATTTCTAGCATCAGCAGAATTGTTTAAAGATTCCAATTTCCGATGTTTAGAAAATCCTTTTAATTTTTGTGATCTCAATTTAGTTTAACTCTTTGTGAAAAAGCCTTGGCTGAATATCTTGAGACAAAACGATTGGCCTTTCCTAGATTCTACTTTATATCTTCTGCAGACCTGCTAGATATATTATCTAATGGTAACAACCCTATGGAGGTGAGGCACTTTGATGTATATTTTCAGTATTATAATGAACAGCATTTGCAGTTCTGACCATATGTAACTTTTTCAGACAAATAAGTAAGCAAACATGTTCAATGCATAATTAGACAGTTGCCAAATTTACAATTAAGAATAACATTCCGACTTGGAAAGTCAAACTCAGTTCTAGTTGCTGTTGTGAATTCAATGTTGTGTTCTTGTCTGAAGTACTCTGAACACCACCTATTTTAATATGTTTCATAATTTACTGTTCCATATGTGTTGAAAAAATATTGATTCTACTACATGTTGTAGCCTTTTACACTGAGATAGTAGGCATTTTAAAAAATCTCTTTATAGTTTGTAAGTATCTCTGCCAAGTTTAACATTTATGGCAACTGTCTAATTGAACTTGGAAAGTTAGTGATGATATCCTTGAGGCTGGTTTCATCCAAAGTGTTGTTAGAGTGGGAGTTCCACAACCTGGACACTGAATTTATGGTGGATTTACCGTGTAGGACAGGGCAGGACGTGGACAGTTAATGCTCGGGCCCTGTGGAGTACTGCTGAACAAATAGTCCGAGGGGAGCAGGTGCATACTTCCTTGAAAGTGGAGATGCAGGTATACAGGGTGGTAAAGAAGGGGTTTGGCATGCTTATCTTCACTGGTCGGTGCATTGAGTGTAGGACCTGGGACATCATGTTAAGGCTGTGCAGGACATTGGTGTGGCAAATGAATACTGCATACAATTCTGGTCACCCTGTTATAGGAAGGATGTTGTTAAACTTGAAAAGGTGCAAAGATAATTTGCAAGGACGTTGCTGGGACTGGAGGGTTTGAGCTTTAAGGTGAGTCTGGAGGCGCTAAATAGGCTGGGGCTTTTAACCCTGGAACGTCGGAGGCCCAGGGATGACCTTATAGAGGTTTATAAAATCATGAGGGGTGCAGATAAGGTGAATACTTACTTCTGTAAGTCAATGTCCAGTGATAGATGTTCAAATCAGTTCAGTGATAGACACTCATAGACATTCAAATGTAGTGAGTGCAGTTGAGGGTGTAGCAATATACATTTATAAGTTGGAATTTAGTTCAATTTTCAGGCAAAAACAGGATTCTTTCTGGAAATCAGACTTTGAGGGAGGTCAACAGTAGAGGCAGTCTATAGCTAAGCCTGGAACTGCTTGCTGTTTTCTAGCCCAATGGTATCTCAAGGATGAATTGAAGCTATTAAAAAAATTCAGTTATATGTTTGGGGATCCAAAGTGAGTCATTTTAGTTAGTGATATGCCTTTAATGCAGCTGTCTGAAAACCATTGTGTGTCTTAGGAAATAAACTGTGAAGCTGCTAGTGACATCTTGAACATTTCACAACGTTCTTCCAGCTGCAGAGATGCATTGTTTGCAATTCCATTGTGTGGGTTTGACTAGAATGTCTACATAATGCAAGTTGGTGACATTCCAGGAGTATGATGCATTGTCGCATTGCTTTTATCCACTGGAGGTTTCTGGAACATGTTTTGTTGTTACTAGTAACCATCTTAATTTCAGCCATTGTTAATTTTATAAAAAAAGACCACATTATTTAAAACAAAACTTCTGATCACTCTTCATCCCTTTTGGATGTGAAACAGGTTATATACTATGTGGCAAGAAATTGTGCAAAATTGGTAGAATAATTTCTAACATGACATGTGCATTGTTACCTAAGAGTGTATGAATGGTTTATTGAGAAAATCTCATTATTGTGGTGATTAATATTCCTTTATATTCTAGGTGAGTCAACATTTGTCCAAGCTATTTGATAATATGGCTAAACTGAAGTTCCAATTGGACGCAGATAACAATCCAATGAAAGTTGGCATTGGCATGTACAGTAAAGAGAAGGAATATGTGCCATTTGATAAACCATGCGATTGCACTGGTCAGGTGACTGTCAATATATCAACTGCAATGGAATGATCATTTAATTAATGTGAAAGCATGTGATTATGTCGGATATCGACAGCACTCATTTGAACTGATAGAGTAATTGAAAAGTTCAGTTTCTATGCATCAATTCTGCTGCTACTAATTGGCTAGCCATTTCAACTTGCAGACAATTAGCAGCCTTTCTCTTTGAAATTTGCTTCACCACCACACCACCCCAACCACTCCTCAGATTGCAGTTAGGTCCCAGAATTAGTTCTGACATTGGGTGATGTAGATGTGTGACATTGTCCTGCTAATTGGTTGAAGACCTATTCATAGACTTGAATATACTGTTTGGGTTTTCTGTGCACAATAAGAAAGTACTAAGGATTGCTGAAACAATATTTGATTGAGGAGAAATGATGGGTATGTGAGTTCACTGTGTCTCTGGTTTCACATACTGTCTCCATCTCCCACATGCTCACATACTTTCTCCCTCACTCGTACACACATTTTTCCTTCTCCCTCCCTCTCACCTTCTACTATCCTCCCTCATACATTTCCCCCCCCACAATTTCCTTCTGTCCCATCCTCATACTCCCTTAACACCCTTAAAACCCTCCCTCACTCTATCCTCACACTATTTCTGACACCACTCCGCCTACCATTCACTTTCGCTCCTTTCCACTTTCCCTTCCTGCTGACATACATTCATTCTCGCACATGCTTACCCATGGTCTCTGACCCCAAGCATCTTGCTCCACAATTCTTGACAATTTCTTCCTGGCTACCTGAGCTAGGATGAGAGAATGTTTCACCTCAGAGTTTGTCTTCACTGTACTTGCCTGGCTAGCATTGGTCCCTTGCTGTCTCTTTCCCATCCTACGCTATGGCAAACTCACTGAGACCATTGGTCCCATTGTGCAGACCTGAAGCTTCATGAAGCTACGAGTCACACAGCTCACAGCTCCTCCTATCAGAGGCTGTTTCTCTTCCTCATTTATGGGAGACAGAATGGGAAACCGCTTCTAATTGGAGGACAATCTCCCTGCATAATCTTCCACTCATACTTCTACATTCTGAACAAAGGCTTGGCAGGCCATTTGGGAACCTCTAATGGCAAATTTTGTGGCCCTCAGCCCCTCAGTGGACAAGCATGATCTACACTGTCATGGCCCTTTTGAATTTTATTTCAATTAATCACTCTTCTCAATTCTAGGATTTATAAGCCCGGTCAACTCCAATGTTCCTTTTAAGACAATTCTCCTATGTCATTAATTAGTCTACTTAATGTTTGTTCTCCTGTTACTAAGGAAGGATGATCTTTCGTTGGCTGTGAGACCAAATGTGCACATGGTATTTAGTATTTTCAATGAAACAGTCCAAATACAAATATTACTAGAGATTTTGTTTATTAAATGTAGATTTACACAGTAATAAAGGTCATGTGCTAAAACAAGACCAATGTATTTGCCAAATAAGAAATTTTTACAATAACAAGCTCAAGCAGCTGAATGGCCTACTCCCGTTATGATATAATCGTTCACTCAATGTAATGGTACCAAATTTGGAAAATACCAAAAGGAGCTCTACTTGAGAATAATTTTCAGTCTTTTGTTCAGGGACTCAACTAAGCCTTGAACCAGCCGTTTATGTAAGGCTTGAAATTACAGTTGAGGTATGATCTATATGAACAATGAAGCGAGGTCAAAGCTCTGATTGTCCTCCTGTTTCTAAATTTTGAACTCACAAGCTTTCAGAGCTCACTCATTTTTCAGCGGTTAGTGGCACTGACACCTGAAGAAGGAATGAGGCTCCAAAAGCTTGTGTTTTCAATTGAACCTGTTTGACTATAGCCTGGTGTTATGTGATTTATGACCTTGTACACCCCAGTCTAACACCTGCACTGTACATTATGTTTGAACTGACAGCAACAGAAATATACCAAGACCCCAAAATGAAAAAAAATCTAAAAGGAAATAGTAATAAACTGACCAGACCTTCATCTAAGGAGTGAATCATTTGCCTCCTATTCTGTCATACAATAGATTACCTCCAGAGACATAGATTTGTTTTGCAACAGTGCTTTCTTTTCAAATGATTACTTTCTGATTGTGAGGGGAAGTAAGTGAACTATAAAACTCTTAAATAGATAGCAAAAAGCCATATATTTTTCAGTTAGATGGATAAGAAGAACTGTTTTCTTATTTCCATAAAACATTGTTTCCTGTGAAGGATTTGCTGGTCTGTCACTACAGTTAGCTGTTTTATTAATGTCACATATTCCGCATATTGATAAATTAGCAAGAAATCAGACTGTTTCACACTGATGATCTAACTAATCAAAAGTCCTTTGATTAGTAAACATTGATTTTCAAGGGAACAGCATTAGATGTACTGGATTTCCTTTATATCAAATATCCTAACTAGTGTAAAGTTCAGCATCAGCATTATGGGGCTACCAAATAGCCTTGATGCACTTACTCACCATTTGCCTCTACAGTTCGCTTGATTGAATTGAAACAAAGTGTAGTTAAATTCAAGCAAAGTTGTGGTTACAAGCTACAGCATCCTTTTCTGACTTCAAAGAATCAAAAAGTGTCTTGTACAGGCTGCCATAGCCCCAATATGACCACAGTCACTAGGGTTTAATGAGTTTTATAAACTCACAGCAGGCTCCTGACAGTATCCACACCAGCAAAAGCCCACTTGTTACTCCAGGAAAATATAGATGAATCTGCAATGTAATTGCTGTCTATGCTCAACAAAAGGCACGGAGCCACTTAAAAAGTAGATGGATTTCAAAGAAGTAGTTGACGCAAACTTAAAGACCTCAGTGGATGCAAAAGTCGATAATTTGGGCCAAATTGGACGGAGAGATGGCACAAATAGCCCATTCCGTGCATTCATGCAGTTTGGGATCTTCTTTCTGTTATCACTGGGCTTTATCTGGCAGTCCCAAGCTTGGAATATGTTCTCTCAGAGATGGTGATCTTGAGCTAGATGTAATTAGGCCCATTGACGATGTATACAATTTCTGTCACAATAAGGCTCTTACACACACACAAAACAAGGACAGGGTTGCTGGAGGGGCTCAGTGGGTCTGGCAGCATCTGTGGAGAGGAGGACAGAGTTGGCGTTTCGGGTCCCATGACCCTTTCTTGGTTCTGAGGGGTATCACAAGACCTGAGGTGTTGGCTCTGTTTTTTCCTTCACAGATGCTGCCACACCTGCTGGGCTTTTCCAGCAACTTTGCTTTTGTTCCTGATTTTCAGCATCTGCAGTGCTTTTAGTTTTTATACCATAAGGTTCTTCTTGCCCCTCAACCAGTTGGAGCCCTTATAAAGTTCACTTAAGGGCCTCAGTCCACCAGTATTGGGATTATCCCAACTAACAGCAGCCCTGCATCCATGTTCTCTGCTCTACAAATCAATCTGTATCAATAGCTTGTCAACTGGCGGAGGTGGGGGACTGTATGAGGCCCTCGATCAAAGCCACTCAGTGCAGGCAATGACAGGGCTACTGGGAGTCACCCCCTGTTTTTACTTCCTCTGTCCCCACTCCTCCTGTGACCCCAACCCCAAAACCCTCCCCTCTCTCCTCCGCACACCGATTCGAAAATAGGAGGCATGTTTTTAAGGTTAGAGCAGAAAGATTTAAAAGGACATGGGGCAACTTTTTTACACAGAGAGTGGTTCATGTGTGGGTAAACTGCCAGAGAAAGTGGTGGATGCAGGTGTCATTACAACGCTTAAAAACATTTGGATAAGTTCATGAATAGGAAAGGCTTGGAGGGATATGGGCCAAACGCAGGCAGGTAGGACCAGTTTAGTTTGGGAACGTGGTCAGCGTGGACTGGTTGGACCGAAGTGTCTGTTTCCATGCTGTATGACTCTATGATGTGTGATGTATGACGTATGACATACCAAAATCAGAAATCGCTGGAGAAACTCTGCCACTGTTTCAAGTCTGGCGACTCTTCTTCAGAACTTCTAGCTACTAACAGTTCTTATGCAGAGTCACCGAACTCAAAAAGTTCATTCTGCTTTCTTTCCACAGATGCTGTCAGACCTGCTGAGTTTGTGCAGCAATTTCTGTTTTTGTTTCACATCCCCAGCATTCACAATCGTTGTTTCATACTAAGGATTGCTGCACTGTCATCTATCTGATGAATTATAAAACTGCCATATCAGGTAGAATGTGAAAGATCCCATTAGTCTTTCCAAAGAAGGACAGGAGATATTTCCTGGTGTCTGGATTAACATTAATCTATCAAGCAACATTAAAATAGAAAGTTTATTTGGTGGTTATCACGTTGCTGTTTGCACAACCTTCCTAAATGTAAATTCACTGCTGAATATCTCTGTATTAAATCAGTGATTATGGCTCACTTGATTGATTAACTGTGAAACCTTTGACTTTTAAAAGGTCAGCTTCTGCAATGAAATTTTTTTTTCTTTCTAATGTTTTTGTCTCTAATTGTATTTATTTTCAACTTGTTTTTGTTATGTGTATTGCTTGCAGGTTGAAATTTGGTTGAATCGGCTATTAGACAGAATGTGTGCCACATTGCGTCATGAAATTGCTGAAGCTGTAGTAGCTTATGAAGAGAAGCCTCGAGAGCAATGGATATTTGAATACCCTGCACAGGTACAGTAAAGACAAAATGTGTTAAATATCCAGTGGTTAAATTGAGAAATTATCCATTTTGGCAGGTGAGTTACAGAGGAATCTGGATGTCCGAATGCAGAAACCACAAAAAGCTAGGTAGCAAGTACAGTAAGTAATTTGAAAAGTAAATAGAATGTTATTATATGTTAATATTATATATTATATCCATCCATATATTAGAGAGTTTGTTTGATGAGGAAAGGTTGGACAGGCTAAGCTGGCACCCATTGGAGTTTCAAATTGTAAGATGTCACTTTATTGAAACATGTAAAACCCTGAGGTATCTTGAAAGGGTGGAGTTTCCTTTTTTTGGGAAGACTCACCCAATAAGCCAGAGATAAACCAGATTTTTACTCATAAAGTCATTGGTCTTTGGAATTCTCTTCCTCAAAGGTGGTGCAAACAGCATCATTGAATATTTTTAAGGCAGCAATAGATAGCAATAGATAGATTCTTGGTAAGCAAATCTGGCAAGAAATGTGGAATTGAGTTTACAATCCAGTCAGCCAGGGTTTTATTGAACTGCAATGCATCCACGAGAGATTGAATGGCCTACTTCTGCTGTTAGATTGTATATTTGTACATGCATCTAGAAATATTATATTTGACAAATAGAAGCAACACGTAAAATAAGCTGTAGTTCACAATTAGGTACATCCAGTAAAACATAATCTTCCAAACCAGCTGTGTGAAATCACTAACCTTTGCAATGATGTCTATCTTTAATGCCAAAAATACCCAAAACATTGATTGCTCCTTTCCTCCGGATGCTGCCAGGCTTGGTGTGTTCTTCCAGACTCCTGTTTGTGTACCTTGGATTCCAGCATCTGCAGTTTTTTTTTGTCTCAAACAATATGCACATCATACAGTTGTCACATTGCCTTGCTTTTTCGAGGCAAACCTAGGAATGGTAGAATTGTACTTCAGATTCTGGCTTCTGTCGTACAAATGCTTAACTTAGAATCAACTTCATGCCCTTTTATCCCCTCTCCAAGTAATCTTAAGGAAAAATGTTTGAAAACTTTTGTTATAATGATATACTTTTTAAACATGATGTAAGGTGCATTTATACACACAAACACACACACACAAACGCACACAGACACACACACACAGACACACACACACATATTCTAGAGTTTGACGATCAAAATAGAGATATGTGTGTGTTGGAAAAGGCAGACCTGCAGGCAACTGAAGGTCAAGACACAAAGAACAGGTGATGGGTGGAGTGGCCGTACAAATGGCTGACAGCCATGACATGTACGGTTTCTTTTGTGCTGTCAAAACCACTTAAGGACCAAACACCCAAGACCCCACCTCACTCTGGCCAAGGGCGGAATGACTCTTATCAAAGTGAAAGGAACCATGAAACAATGCTGGAGGGAGCATTTCAAAGCTCCTCAATCTATCTGTTATCTATCTGAGCATCGTTGACTGCATTCCGCTGCACACTCCACACCACAAGCTCAGCAACACCCAGCCCTGCGCAAAATAGAGTTGGCTGTCGCCAGCTGAAGGACAACACAGGTGCTGGAGCAGACAATATCCCTGCTGAGGCGTTGAACTGTGAGGGCAAAGAGCTCCTGCTGCATCTACATGTTCTTGTCTGCCTTATCTGGAAGGAGGAGAGCATCCTAGCAAAGCTCTGAAATGCCACAGTTGTGAATATTTTCCAAAAAGGGACCAAGTCTGACTGTGATAACTACAGGGGAATCTCCCTACTGTTGACTGTTGGAAAAGTCTTCTTCAAGGTCCTCCTCATCTGTCTCCTCCCTGTGTCTGAGGAACTCCTCCTGGAATTGCAGCGCAGCTTCTGGCCACGGAGCGGCACCACAGACATGATTTTCCCTGCGTGACAGCTACAGGAGAAATGCAGAGAAAAGCCATCTTTGACCTTACAAGAGCCTTTGACACTGTCAACCAGGAAGCATTATGGAACATCCTTCTCTGTTTTGACTGTACCATGAAGTTTGACACCGTCCTTTGCCTGCTTCACGATGACATGGAAGTTGTGATAATGACAAATGGTAACACCACTGACCCATTCCCCATTCAGACCAGTGTCAAGCAAGTTTGCAAAATCGCCCTAACACTGTTCTCAATCTACCTCACTGCAACGCTTCACCTCATCCTCGATATGCTCCCCACAGCAGTGGAGCTAACCTATAGGTCCAGTGGGAAATTATGCAAACTCCACCGCTTTCAAACCAAAACCAACATCACCCCAACAGGTGTCATTGAGCTGCAGTTACTGGATGACGCTTGTGTACGTGCAAACTCAGAGGATGAACTCCAGACTATCATCAGCACCTTTATGGTGGTATATAAGAGCATGGGTCTCACCCTGAACATCCACAAGACAAAAGTCCTCCACCAACCTGGCCTGGCATCGTGGAGTGAACCCCCAATCATCAAGGTCCACGGGGAGGCCTTAGAGAATGTTGGTCACTTCTAGAACTTAGGAATGTCCTGTCATACAAAGTAGTCATAGATGAAGAGATCCAGCACCGCCTCCAGTGTGCTAGCACAGCTTTTGGTTACCTGAGGAAAAGGGTTTTCGAGGTCAGCAACATCAGATCTGACATGAAATTCATGGTATACAGAGCTGTGGTAGTTCTCATCCTCCTATTTGGCTCTGAGATGTTGACTGTCTACAGCAGACACCTCAAGGAGCTGAAGCAGTACCACCAATACTGCCTGAACAAGATCCTTTCTTTGATTTATTTGTGGCGTGTGAGCATCACTGGCTGACCAGCATTTATTGCCCATCCCAACTTGACCTTAAAAAGGTGGTGGCGAGCTGCTTCATTTTTTGCAGGAGCAGCAGCAGCGGGAGGAGTGAGAGCGAGGAACAGGGGGCTGCCGGGAGGTAAGTTTCCCAGTTAAAAAGTTACCTCGTGCAATCAGCGGCCTCCATTTTTTTTTTTTGCAGCAGCAGCGGGAACAGTGAGAGCGAGGACCGGGGGCTGCTAGGAGGTAAGTTCATCATTTCGGCAGCGGAGCTGAATGGGACCGGTCGAATTGTGCTCTTGGATATTGAGTGAACTGATATATTTGGGCAGTGTCAATGTGGGAGCTCAGGGACGCAGCTGGTGTCCCTGACTCCTACATGTTCAGGAAGTGTGTCCAGCTGCAGCTCTTGTTACACCGCATGACGGCTCTGGAGCTGCGGATGGACTCACTTTGGAGCATCGCGATGCTGAGGAAGTCGTGGATAGCACGTTCAGCAAATTGGTCACACTGCAGATTAGGATTGCTGAGGGAGAAAGGGAATGGGTGACCAAAAGGCAGAAAAAAAAATGCAGGAAGGCAGTGCAGGTGTCCGCTGCGGTCATCTCCCTCCAAAACAGGTATACCATTTTGGATACTGTTGGGGGAGATGGCTCATCTGGGGAAGGCAGCAGTAGCCAGGTTCATGGCACCGTGGCTGGCTCTGCTGTATAGAAGAGCGGGAAAAAGAGTGGAAGTGCTATAGTCATAGGGGATTCGATTGCAAGGGGAGTAGATAGGCAGTTCTGTGGTCGCAAACGAGACTTCCGAATGGTATATTGCCTCCCAGGTGCACGGGTCCGGGATGTCTCAGATCGACTGCAGGACATTCTGAAGGGGGAAGGTGAACAGCCAGCTGTCGTGGTGCATATAGGCACCAATGATATAGGTAAAAAACAGAATCAGGTCCTACAAGCAGAATTTAGGAAGTTAGGAGCCAAGTTAAAAAGTAGCACCTCAGAGGTAGTAATCTCCGGATTGCTACCAGTGCCACGTGCTAGTCAGAATAGAAATGAAAGAATAGGCAGGATAAATGATTGGCTTGAGAGATGGTGCAGGAGGGAGGGGTTCAGATTTTTGGGACATTGGGACCAGTTCTGGGGGAGATGGGACTATTACAAATCGGACGGTCTACACCTGGGCAGGACTGGAACCAATGTCCTAGGGGGTGCTTTTGCTAACGCTGTTGGGGAGGGTTTAAACTAATGTGGCAGGGGTATGGGACCCAAATGAGGAGGTTAGTGGACTGTAAGGAGGTAGTAACTAAAGCCTGTAAGGAACTAGATAATGAAGTCTATGTGACTAAGGGGAAGAGTAGGCAGAGAGCACAGGATGAACGCAAAGGGACAGATGGTCTGAGGTGCATTTGTTTTAATGCAAGAAGTGTAGTAGGTAAGGCAAATGAACTTAGGGCTTGGATTAGTACCTGGGAGTATGATGTTATTGCTATTACTGAGACTTGGTTGAGGGAAGGGCAAGATTGGCAACTAAATATCCCAGGATATACATGCTTCAGGCGGGATAGAGAGGGAGGTAAAAGGGGTGGAGGAGTTGCATTACTGGTCAAAGAGGATATCACAGCTGTGCTGAAGGAGGGCACTATGGAGGACTCGAGCAGTGAGGCAATATGGGCAGAGCAGGGTGTGATAACAATGTTGGGGCTGTACTACAGGCCTCCCAACAGCGAGCGTGAGATAGAGGCACAAATATGTAGACAGATTATGGAAAGATGTAGGAGCAACAGGGTGGTGGTGATGGGAGATTTTAATTTTCCCAACATTGACTGGGATTCACTTCGTGTTAGGGGTTTAGATGGAGAAGGATCTGTAAGGAGCATCCAGGAGGGTTTTCTCGAGCAGTATGTAAATACTCCAATTCGGGAAGGGGCCATACTGGACCTGGTGTTTGGGAATGAGCCCGGCCAGGTGGTTGAAGTTTCAGTAGGGGATTACTTTTGGAATAGTGATCACAATTCCGTAAGTTTTAGAGTACTGATGGACAAAGACGAGAATGGTCCTAACGGAAGGGTGCTGAATTGGGGAAGGGCAACTAAAATTCAACAGGAGCTGGGGAATGTGGATTGGGAGCAGCTGTTTGAGGGTAAATCCACATTTGATATTTGGGAGGCTTTTAAAAAGAGGTTGTCTAGAGTGCAGGACAGACAGTCCCTGTGAAAATGAGGGATAGGAAGGGCAAGATTAGGGAATCATGCATGACAGGTGAAATTGTGAGACTAGCAAAGAGGGAAAAGGAAGCATGGATAAGGTGTAGGCAACTGAAAACAGAAGAAGCTTTGGAAGAATACTGGGAAAGTAGGACTAATCTGAAATGAGGAATTAAGAGAGCTAAAAGGGGTCACGAAATATCTTTAGCAAACAGGGTTAAGGAAAATCCCGAAGCCTTTTATTCATACATAAGGAGCAAGAGGGTAATTAGAGAAAGGGTTTTCCCACTCAAGGACAAAGGAGGGAAGTTATGCGAGGAGTCAGAAAAAATGAGTGAGATTCTTAATGAGTACTTTGTGTCGGTATTCACTGAGGAGAGGGACATGACAGATGTTGAGGTTAGGGATAGATGTTTGATTACTCTTGGTCAAGTCGGCATAAGGGGGAGGGAAGTGTTGGGTATTCTAAAAGGCATTAGGGTGGACAAGTCCCCAGGTCCGGAAGGGATCTCTCCCAGGTTACTGAGGGAAGCGAGAGAGGAAATAGCTGGGGCCTTAACAGATATTTTTGCAGCATCCTTGAGCACGGGTGAGGTCCTGGAGGACTGGAGAATTGCTAATGTTGTCCCCTTGTTTAAGAAGGGAAGCAAGGGTAATCCAGGTAATCATAGACCGGTGAGCCTGACGTCAGTGGTGGGGAAGCTGCTGGAGAAGATACTGATGGATAGGATCTAGTTACATTTGGAAGAAAATGGGCTTATTAGTGAAAGGCAGCATGGTTTTGTGCAGGGATGGTCTCGTCTTACCAACTTGATAGAATTCTTTGAGGAAGTGACAAAGTTGATAGATGAGGGAAGGGCTGTGGATAACATGTACGTGGACTTCAGTAAGGCATTTAATAAGGTTCCCCATGGTAGACTGATGGAGAAAGTGAAGTTGCATGGGGTCCAGGGTGTACTAGCTAGATGGATAGAGAACTGGCTAGGCAACAGGAGGCAGAGAGTTGTAGTGGAAGGGAGTTTCTCAAAATGGAGAACTGTGACCAGCGCTGTTTCCTCAGGATCCATGTTGGGACCACTGTTGTTTATGATGTACATAAATGATCTGAAAGAACGTATAGATGGTCTGATTAGCAAGTTTGCAGATGACACTATGATTGGTGGAGTAGCAGATAGTGAAGGGGACTGTTTCTAACAGTGTTCTATATCTAGACAATTTGGTCTTTTTTCAGTTTTCAACTTTGTAACAACAGAGGAACAGCAAGCCAAACCAAATCAGTCTCAAAATCACTGGATTCGTAATGAAATTAAGACATTAAACTACTCTCAAAATTGCTCAATTGTTTCTAGCCGGATTTTACAAACAACACATCTTCGAAAAGAAATTTATGACTTAAGCAAAAATACACAATTTATTCTTAAGAAAATAACTTAAGCAGAACACAGATGAATAGCAAGGCAATCTAATTAATATCTACAATCTAAGCCCAATCTTCTTTGATCACAAACCCCCATTCACACACCAAGAGACAGATACAGTTAATGCATTTCTCTAAAAAAAATTGTAAGTTGCCAGTTTGAAAACCATTTAAAAATGAATACAAAGCATTCATGAAATCTGATAGGTTGTATTACTGACACGTTGGACTACTTCCTGATTGAATTCTGAAGTCACCAGAATACTGGGACTCTCTTCTCAGGTCTTTCAAAAAGTTGAGACAGCAAAATCAAAACCCAGATGGGCGGCTTCAAGACCAATATTGCCTCCTGCCCAAAAGCCTAGTCAAAACCAGTTTCCTCTTTGGTTTTTGTTTTACAACCATCTCTGTGGTTAACCGGTCAACACCAGTTCTTTCTTGATCAACCAATTCAACATCCAATTTGCTGCCAATCTCTGAGTTTAACAGAATCTAATGCTGAAACATCTACATTGTTCTTGCAGCAGTAATTAACCTGTCATTTATTCATAGGCCAGTTCCCAACAGCAAACATTAGCCTTTTGTTGAAAAAAAACTGAAGGACTGTAGATGCTGGACATCAGAAACAGAAGTGAAAATAGCTGGAGAAACTAAGCAGGTCTGGCAGAGGAAGTAAAGTTAATATTTTAGGTCTAGTGACCCTTCTTCAGAATTGATTGTAACTCAGAAAAGGTTGGTATAAATACTGAAGATGGGGAGGAAGGCAGTGGGGTGGAGTAAATGATAGGTGGAGATGGAACCCAGAGTCTCGATATGGGGGATAGTATTTAAAAAATTAGGGGTCTCCCATTTAAGATATTATTGAGGAGGAAGTTCTTCTTTCAGATGGTCTTTGGTCTGTGGAATTCTCTTCCCCAGAGAACAGTTGGGCTGGGACATTGAATACAGTCATGGCAGTTAGATAGCTTTTTGCCTGTCAAAGGAATCAGCAATTACAGGGGCAGAAAGGTAACTAAAATTAATACCACATTCAAATTGGCAGTTATCTTGTTGAGTGGTGGAACAGGTTTAAGGGGCAAAATGGTATACCCCTGCTTTTAATTCCTGTGTTCTTATGAAATTTTCCAATAAGACTGCAGGAAGCCTTGAATCAATTAATGTATCTTAAATCTTGCTTCAGGGAGCTGCTAGTGAGCTATTCTTCAAGATGCAGTGGTCTTGGTATATCAGATTCTTTAGGTGTGGTCAGATTGTAACAGTAGGATATTTCTAAAAAATATCAAAGGATACAACTCAGTTGTGAGATGCAAGCAGAAATATATAAAAGAAACTGTTGCAAGGTATGTCATAGTTGCCAGACAAAGAGTTTATAAATGTTTGAATAGAACATAAATAGTAAAAGGGAAATGCTGGTCAATTAAAGATAAATGCCAATAAACTGTAATTGTTAATCAGGAAATAGTCCTGTTAAGTTGGCACTTTTGTGTTCATTTTTACACTGGAGGAAGAGGACTAAGTATCAGCCTTACAAGGGAATCTAACGATAAGTCCAAGAGAAATAGCTGAATAGATTTTAGGTAAGTGGAAAAAAGTAATAGAGAAAATAACAGTACCTAAGAAAGATAAAATTCAAGTCTCGCTTGGTTTCCATCTCAGGATATAGGCAGAATCAGGTAAGCTATTGTAATGTGTAAGTCATCAATTTCTGATGCTTTCTATGTCCAGGAATTGGCTCTTTTGATTAAAAAATATTACGAATGCAACTTTGTTACTTAAGAAGAGAGAGAGGATGGAACAAAGCGCAACCCTGTTTGACTTCAGTTGTGAGGAGTTACTTAAATCTATCATGGAAGGCTGACTGAACTCTTGAAATGGTACTTGGATTTGTATTTTCGGATTCTGACTTCAAGAAAGTTCAGTTCCCTTTTTAAAACGGAAGAGATTTAGGTTACGTGAATCACTAAGATCAAATGTATAAGTATAAAATTTATTTAAAAGGCTATGGAGTGTTGACCCTCTGTATTCAAAAGTGAGGAAGCAATGCCTCACTTGTACAGAGCCATGGTCAGATCCAAATGGAGTAAATGGCCATTGTTAGCAAATGAACCTCCAGAAAGCAAGGATACAAAGTAGGAACAAAAACAAAGTAGCTGGAGAGGCTCAGCAGGTCTGGCAGCATCTGTGAAGGGAAAAAGCAGAGTTAACGTTTTGGGTCCGGTGACCCTTCCTCAGAACTGTTTTCTTCCTTCACAGATGCTGCCAGACCTGCTGAGCCTCTCCAGCAATTTTGTTTTTGTTCCTGGTTTACAGCATCCTCAGTTCTTTTGGATACAATGTAGATTCAACAGAATAATTTATGTGCACAAGTTTCTTGTGCTCCTAACAGCTTCAGATACTGCAGCTGCTATTTCTGAAACCAGTCCCACAAACTTTAATTTTATGGGCTCACCAATGGCAGAGGTTTTCTTGATTTGGTTAAAATTACATAATAATTGCAATCCTAACTGCATTTTAGAGCTGGAATATACATATTATTCATGAAGCTCCTACCAGCTAGTAGTGAGAGCGTCATCTGTTGGAAAGTAAAAGCTGATCAAATGCAAAGATTCCAAAATAAGACTGGCAAATACGCCTGACTAATTTGCACTTCTCGCAAAGCCCATTCTGACCTTGCAGAAATCTCACCTGTTAATTCCCTGTAACTTAGTTGTTTATAGATGATTGCTTATGTCGATGCATATACAGTTATGTAATGTTCACATTGTTGCAAAATTTATTTTAGGTTGCTCTGACTGGTACACAGATTGTTTGGAATGGAGAAGTTAGCGGTACATTTGCAAAACTAGAAGAAGGATATGAAAATGCTATGAAAGACTATCTGAAAAAGCAGGTCTGCTAAATTTGAGGTTTTCTTAAGTATTATTTATGAACTGGTCGCATTGTTAATTGTCTTTCAGTTCAGAGATTGAGTACAAATATGGTATTGTTCTTCTTTGTTAGTGGGAGTAATATTTGCTGAAATATTGCAGGGGATCAATAATTCCTTCAGTTTATCTAATGGAAGATGAACAGCTGCATGTTCAGGAAAAGTTGTTTGAAATAGCAATATTTTGTCCCCCTTAGTTCTTTATTGCTTCAGGGCAATAAAGAAAATTTTAATTTGCCTTCTTATCCCCTTGCTGTGCTGGTATACTAACTTTTTTTTGTTTCAAAAGGCAGAATTGTCAGATGTATTGATATCACTGGGTTCTGCAGTCTTGCGTCATTTAAATAACATTCCTGCTGAATTGGACAAGTTCTCATTTCCCTGCTGGATTGGAATGAGGGCCATGTGGATCTTATTGACGGGTTGTTAACTGGGCCAATCAGTGAACCCTGGCTGACAGATATAAATAGGAGATTTTTCACATAAGCACTGTCCTTATTGGGCTTTGCTTTTCACTGGTTCCTTGGCCACTTTGTTTTTTCCAGTGATGGAAGTATTGAATAAGATTATTTGTACAATGGTGTCTTCACTGAGTCTCTGCATTTACACACACAACATGGAAAAAAAGAAATAAAAGAGAAAAATACAAACAAAAATCAGAGAAAAAAAAAATATACAGGAGATTCAGAGAGTCTCCTCTTTCTAGGGACTGTCTCTGAGCTGGCAGGTCAGAGCCCATGTACTGCACACATGTAACTAAAGGGTGATTTGGTGATGGGAAACTGGCTTCTGTGCAGTTATTCAAAAAATAAACTGCTCCTGTGTCTACAAACACTGTGAGAAATTATCATCACATCTTGCTGCTGCAGAAAAAAGGAAAAAATAAATAAAACAGGTGATTCAGAGTCTCCTCATTCTAGAGACTGGCTCTGAGCAAGATCTCAGCCAGTCTGAAAACCTGCACTGGGGAACTATTACAGATTAAGGGTACGATCTTGGTTCCGGTCTCCTATGAGAAACAGTTGGTGCAGTTACTACTGATTGCTGTAAAAGGTTTGGGCCCAAGCTTGATGGGGCAGAATTGGTTGAGAAAGATTCACCTTCATTGGCTCAACGTTTTTCAATTAGAAAATGGCTGCCTGAGTAAAGTTTTAGTTAAATACCCAGAAGTTTTTCAGGAAGTTCTAGAGACTATGAAAGAAGCCAAGGCCATCTTACATGTTGACCAGGAAGCCATTCCACGATTCTGCAAGTCCCGCCCAGTGCCATTTGCCTTGCATGTGAACAGTAAAGCAGAAATCAGGAGGCTGGAAAGCGAAGGAATCGTCAAACCAGTACAGTTTGTAGAATGGGCAGCACTGGCCGTACCAATTGTGAAGCCTTTTGTGTGAAGTCAGTTTGCCTTTGTGGGGATTTTAAACAAATGATAAACCACCTCTTGTAGCCGGATAATTACCTAATCTCTCACACAGAGAACTTGTACACAAAACTGGTGGCGTAGGGGGTGTAGTGGTGCTGTTCTTCACAAAGCTGGACATGAGCCATGCCTACCTCCAGTTGTGGCTAAATGAGGAATCCCAGAGGTGTGCCACAATTAATACCCGTAAGGGTTTGTACCAATATAGAAGACTGCCATCTGGTTTATCATCAGCCTGTTCCCTTTTCCAGCAGATGATGGAGAACATTTTACAAGGTCTATTCCAGGTTGCCATTTATCTGAATGATATGCTAATAACCAGGAAGACTAACAAAAAGTACTTGGAGAACTTGGACAAAGTACTGAAACAATTTCCTCAGGCAGGTACATATCTTAGTGGGGAAAGATGTGTGTTCTAGGCACTTAGTGTTCCAAGTGACCTATTTGGGCTACAGAATCGACAAGACCGGGTTACACCCATCGGAAGATAAAGTGAGGGCGAAAGTGCCCCAGCTCTCATGTCTTGTACCAGAGCTTAGGTCTTTCTTAGGGTTCGTGAATTATTACTGGAAATTCACACATAACCTGGCCTCCATCTTTGCACCCTTACACCTGGTATTGAAAAAGCGTCAGCCTTGGAAATGGTCACATAACCAAGAGGTAGTATTTAGGGAAGTGAAAAAGCAGCTACCATCATCTCAGGTTTGTCCCACTACCATCCCCAGCAAGCAGTGGAGCTGACATGCAATGCCTCCCCATACGACATTGGGGTAGTGCTGGCTCACCAGGGGCCCAAAGGAGAGGACCACTGTATAGCACACGGTTCCTGGACTTTGGCTGATGTCAAATGCAATACTCCCAGATTGAAAAGGAAGGTCTGGCGGTCATCTTTGGTGTGGGAAAATTCCACCAATACCTTTAGGGACATAAATTTGTAATAGAAATATACTACTAATCTCTGCCAGGTTGACTTAAGGAAGATATGGCTATGATGCCCGTAGCTTCTGTTCAAATTCGGAGGCAGACCCTTGTTCTCAGTACGTATAATTACAAGTTGAAACACCGTCCGAGAGGCCAAGTGGCAAATGCAGGTGCCTTGAGCTGCCTCTCGCTGGCAGATACATCACCTGTGGTGTCTCCCCTGGAACAGTCAATTCTGGTTTTAAACTTTCTCGATATCCTTCCAGTCACTGCTGACAATACCTGACTGTGGACGCAAAAAGATCCTGTCCTGGCAAAACTAAAACAACTTGTGATGATGGGGAAGTAATTGGGCCCTCACAACCAGGACTGAAACTTTTCTGGAGCCGGTGAGACTAGATCACTGTAGAGGATGGCATATTACTATGGGGAACAAAAGTGATTGTCCCGAGTAAAGGTCATTGTCATATAGTGACTGAACTCCAGCAGGGTCAGCCAGGGATTTCCAAAATGAAAATGTCAGCAAGAAATTATGTCTGTTGGCCAGAATTGGACACTGACATAGCTGCATTGGTGGTGTAGTAACCTAGAGAGGCAACAAAGACAAAAATTACGCTGGCAGAAGCCCCCACATTTGTGGGAATGGCTGGGTAAACTTGGTTACATGTTGATTATGTCTGTCTTTTCACGGGCTTGATGTTCTTGGTCATTGTGGATGCCCATTCAAAATGGTTAGACATGCATAAAGCTTATTTGGCAAACTCAGGGATGACGATTGAAAAGCTGCGAGCATCGTTCGTGATATACAGACTCCTGGAAGGAAGTACTGGTCATGGACAATGAAACATGATTTAGCATTAGGGATTTCAAGTATTTCCTAAAGTTGAATGGCATCTGGCATGTTTGGACAGCTCCACACTATCCATTGCCTAATAGTCTGGTGGAAAGAGCAGTCCAAACATTGAAGTCAGGCTTAAAGAAACAGCCTACAGCTTCACTTGGTATCAAATTGTCCTGGTTCCTGTTTGATTATAGGACCACCCCTCACGCAACTACAGGGATAGCTCCAACAGAGTTGCTGATGGGGAGAAGACTCCACACCAGGTTAAACATGATATTCCTGGACCTGGGATGGAGGGTGAAATGGCAGCAGGATGGCTAATGTTGGCCACATGCCTCCTCGAAGCAAGAGAGACAGTTTACTTCAATGGATGAGGTTTGACATCAAAACCACAGAAATGACCCTGAATGAGTACAAGGTAAAGTTGATGTGAGGTCAGGTCATGTGACATACAACGTTTAGGCAGGTGAGGCAGTCCTGAACAAACATTGTGGATCACCTGAAAGCTGATACCTCACAAATGGGGCAGGAGCCAGAAAGGCTGTCAGGAACCTCAGAGTCTGAGGTGGATGCACCCTTGATACCATTACCGCCTGAAGAAGAGGAGGAAACGCTCCTGAGACGCTCCTGGCACGAGAGATGGACTATGTTCTGGAACACGCTGTGTCAGAGTCAGAGGAACTGGACTGGGGATGAAAACAACCCAAGAGAAGCTACAAGGGAAAGAACAGGCCTACATCTATAGACTTGGGGGTTGGTGGGATGTAGTGATTGGAATGAGGGCCAGTTGGATCTTATTGACTAGAAGATCCCTGTTAATCGGGCTAATCACAGGGCCCTGGCTGATAGATATAAACAGCATATTCAAAGCTTCCTCTTTCTAGGGATTGGCTCTGAGTTGGCTGGTCAGAGCTCATGTACTGTGCTCATGTAAAGAAAGGGTGACTTGGTGACAGAATACCAGTCTCTGTGCAGCTATTTTAGCAACCAAATACACCAAAGCAACAAAAACAAGATGCATAGGAAATTCGGAACATTTCCTCATTCTAGGGACTGGCTCTGAGAACCCATGTACTGTGGAGATTTAAATAAAGGGTGAGTTGGTGATGGGATGCCGACCTGTATGCAGTTATTTCACCCACATTATAGTGTATCTGCTAAATCCAGAAGTGGTCCCCGACTGAAAGACAACAGATATACAACAGAATGGAGGTCAGGACACAAAAGTCAGGAAACTAGAGGTTGGTTGATGAACGGCTGTTTCAGCAAAATGCTAAAATATGTTAAGGACAGATGATCAATGCTTCAGTAGGAGAGCATTTTGGGCTTAGTGACCATAATGCCATAAGATTTTGAGTAGTCATGGACAAAGACAAGAGTGGCGCTCCAGTGAGGGTGCTTAATTGGGCAAGGGCCAAATACATCCAAATTAGATAGGAACTGGGGAATATGGATTGGGAGCAGTTATTTGAGGGCAAATCTATGTCTGGCACGTGGGAGGCTTTTAAAGACGAGTTGATTAAGGTGCAGGACATGCTAGTCCCTGCAAAACTGAAGGATAGACATGGCAGGATTCAGGAACCAAGATTGACAAGGGAAATTGTAAGCTTAGTCAAAAGGAAAGAGGAAGCATAAAGTCTAGGCAGCTACAAACTGATAAGGCCCTTGAGAAGTATAGAGAAGTTAGGAAGGAACTTAAACTCAGAATTAGGAAGGCTAAAGGGGACCATGAAATGTCTTTAGCAAACAGGGTCAAGGAGAATCCGAAGGCTTTCTATGCATATATTAGAAGAAAGAGGGTAGCAATGGTAAGAGTAGGCCCACACAAGGACAAAGGAGGGAAGTTATGCATGGAGCTACAGGAAGTTCCAGAGATCCTTAATTCGTACTGATATTCACCCAAGAAAAGGACATGACTGATGTTGAGGTCAGGGATGAGTGTATGAGTACTCGAGAGAATGTCAATATATTGAAGGAGGAAGTTTTGCGTATCCTAATTTACATTAAGGTAGACAAGTCCCCAAATGGAATCTATCCCAGGTTTCTGCGAGAGGCTAGGGAAGAAGTAGCTGGAGAATTGGCAGATATCTTCACGTCCTCTTTGACCACAGGTGAGGTTCGAGGGGACTGGAGATTAGCCAATGTTGTTCCCTTGTTTAAGAAAGGAAGCAGGGATAATTTAGGATATTATAGGCCGGTCAGCCTGAGATCTGTGGTGGGGAAGCTCATGGAGAAGGTACTTAGGGACAAGATATATGCACAGTTGGAAGAAAATTGACTAGTTAGTGACAGGCAGCATGGTTTTGTATGGGGGAGGTCTTGTCTCACCAACCTGATTGAATTTTTTTAAAGAGGTGACAAAGATAATTGATGAAGGAAGGTCTGTGGATATAATTTATATAGAATTTAGCAAGGCATTTGATAAATTCCTATATGGCAGATTGGGGCAAAAACAAAAATGACATGGGATTAGGGGTAGGTTGGCTAGCTGGATACAAAATGGTTTGGTCATAGAAGACAGAGGGTAGCAGTGATTGGGTGTTTTTCAGAATGGAGACCAGTGACTAGTGGGGTTCCACAGGGATTGGTCTTGGGTCCTCTGTTGTTTGTAGTATATATAAATGATCCGGAGGAAAATGTGGATGGTCTGATCAGTAAGTTTGCAGATGACATGAAGTTTGATGATGTTGCTGATAGTGCTAACGATGATGAAAGGATACAACATGATATAGATAGATTGGCAACTTGGGCACAGGAGTGACAGATGGAGTTTAATCCAAACAAATGTGAAGTGGTGCATTTTGGAGGATCAAATTCAGGTGTGAATTGTACTGTAAACAGCAGAACCGTTAGGAACATTAAAGTACAGATGGATCTGGGCATGCAGGTCCATAGTTCCCTGAAAGTGATAACATTGGTGACCAAGGTGATAAAGAAGGAATATAGCATGCTTGCCTTCATTAGTCAGGCATGGAATACAAGAGTTGGCAAATCATGTTCCACCTATATAAAACCCTTGTTAGGCCGCATTTGGGGTATTTTGTGCAGTTTTGGTCATCACGTTACCAGAAGAATGTGGAAGTTTTGGAGAGGGTGCAGAGAAGGTTCACCAGGATGTTGCCTGGTCTTGAGGGCATTGGCTATGAGGAAAGGTCAAAAAGACTAAGATTGTTTCCACTGGAAAGATGGCAGCTGAGAGGAGACCTAAGAGAGATCAGCAAAATTATGAGAGGCATAGATAGGGTGGATATTCAGAGGCTTTTACCTAGGGTTGAAGTTTCAATTACAAGCGGGCACAGGTTCACGGCGAGGGGGCAAAAGTTTAAGTGAGATGTGCGAGGAAAGTTTTTCACGCAGAGAGTGGTAGAACCTGGAATGCATTGCCAGAGGAGGTAGTAGAAGCAGGCACATTGGCAACATTTAGAACATAGAACATAGAACATTACAGCACAGTACAGGCCCTTCAGCCCTCGATGTTGCGCCGACCTGTGAAACCAATCTGAAGCCCCTCTAATCTACACTATTCCATTATCATCCGTATGTTTATCCAATGACCATTTAAATGCCCTTAAAGTTGGCGAGTCTACTACTGCTGCAGGCAAGGCATTCCATGCCCTTACTACTCTCTGAGTAAAGAACCTACCTCTGACATCTGTCCTATATCTATCACCCCTCAATTTAAAGCAATGCCCCCTCGTGCTAGCCGTCACCATCCCAGGAAAAAGGCTCTCGCTGTCCACCCTATCTAATCCTCTGATCATCTTGTATGTCTCTATTCAGTCACCTCTTAACCTTCTTCTCTCTAACGAAAACAGCCTCAAGTCCCTCAGCCTTTCCTCATAAGACCTTCCCTCCATTTCAGGGAACATCCTGGTGAATCTCCTCTGCACCCTTTCCAATGCTTCCACATCCTTCTGATAATGCAGTGACCAGAACTGTACGCAATAGTCCAAGTGTGGCCGCACCAGAGTTTTGTACAGCTGCAACTTGACCTCATGGCTTCGAAACTCAATCCCTCTACCAATAAAACCTAACACACCGTACGCCTTCCTAACAACTCTATCAACCTGGGTGGCAACTTTCAGGGATCTATGCACATGGACACCGAGATCTCTCTGTTCATCCACGCTACCAAGAATCTTACCATTAGCCCTGTATTCTGTATTCCTGTTACTCCTTCCGGAGTGAATCACCTCACACTTTTCCGCATTAAACTCCATTTGCCACCTCTCAGCCCAGCTCTGCAGCTTATCTATGTCCCTCTGTAACCTGCAACATCCTTCCGCACTATCCACAACTCCACCGACTTTCGTGTCATCTGCAAATTTACTAACCCATCCTTCTACGCCCTCATCCAGGTCATTTATAAAAATGACAAACAGCAGTGGCTCCAAAACAGATCCTTGTGATACACCACTAGTAACTGAACTCCAGGATGAACATTTCCCATCAACCACCACCCTCTGTCTTCTTATAGCTAGCCAATTTCTGATCCAAACCGCTAAATCACCCTCAATCCCATGTCTCCATATTTTCTGCAATAACCTACCGTGGGGAACCTTATCAAACACTTTACTGAAATCCATATACACCACGTCAACTGCTTTACCCTCATCCACTTGTTTAGTCACCTTCTCAAAGAACTCAATAAGATTTGTGAGGCACGACCTACCCTTCACAAAACCGTGTTGACTATCCCTAATCAAATTATTCCTTTCTAGACGATTATAAATCCTCTCTGTTATAATCCTTTCCAACACTTTACCTACAATCAAAGTAAGGCTCACTGGCCTATAATTACCAGTGTTGTCTGTACTCCCCTTCTTGAACAAGGGGACAACATTTGCTATCCTCCAGTCTTCTGGCACTCTTCCTGTAGACAATGATGACATAAAGATCAAAGCCAAAGGCTCCGCAATCTCCTCCCTAGCTTCCCAGAGAATCCTAGGATAAATCCCATCTGGACCAGAGGACTTATCTATTTTCAAACTTTCCAGAATTGCTAACACCTCCTCCTTATGAACCTCAATCCTGTCTAGTCTAATAGCCTGTATCTCAGCATTCTGCTCAACAACATTGTCTTTTTCCTTTGTGAATACTGACGAAAAATATTAATTTAGTGCCTCTCCTATCTCTTTGGACTCTACGCACAACTTCCCACTACTGTCCTTGACTGGCCCTAATCTTACTCTAGTCATTCTTTTATTCCTGAAGCTTTGGAGTTTTCCTTGATCCTACCTGCCAAAAACTTCTCATGTCCCCTCCTGGCTATTCTTAGCTCTCTCTTTAGGTCCTTCCTGGCTAAAGTGTAACTCTCAAGCGCCGTAACTGAGCCTTCACGCCTCATCTTTACATAAGCCTCCTTCTTCCTCCTGACAAGAGATTCAACTTCTTTAGTAAACCACGGTTCCCTCGCTCGACCACTTTCTCCCTGCCTGACAGGTACATATTTATCAAGGACACGCAGTAGCTGTTCCTTGAACAAGCCCCACATTTCAATTGTGCCCAGCCCTTGCAGTTTCCATCCCCATCCTATGCATCCTAAATCTTGCCTAATCGCCTCATAATTGCCTTTCCCCCAGTTATAACTCTTGCCCTGCGGTATACACCTATCCCTTTCCATTGCTAAAGTAAACGTAACCGAATTGTGGTCACTATCACCGAAGTGCTCACCTACCTCCAATTCTAACACCTGGCCTGGTTCATTACCTAGTACCAATTCCAATGTTGCCTCGCCTCTTGTTGGCCTATCTACATACTGTGTCAGGAAACCCTCCTGCACACATTGGACAAAAACTGACCCATCCAAAGTACTTGAATTATAGCGTTTCCAGTCAATATTTGGAAAGTTAAAGTCCCCCATAACAACTATCCTGTTACTTTCGCTCCTATCTAGAATCATCTTTGCAATCCTTTCCTCTACATCTCTGGAACTTTTCGGAGGCCTGTAGAAAACTCCTGACAGGGTGACATCTCCTTAAGAGGTATCTGAATGGCTACATGAATAGGGAGGGAATAGAGGGATACGGACTGAATAAGGGCAGCAGGTTTGTTTTTTAGTTTAGTTACAGCATCATGATCACCACAGGCTTGGAGTGCTGAAGGGTCTGTTCCTGTGCTGTACTTCTCTTTTGTTCTTTTGTAATAAGGAGTTTATAGCAGGGCCTGTAGAAAATCTTAATGTAATCAGGCAGGCAATGTTGTCTTGTGAAAGGGAAATCTGCCAAATGTTTTGTCCAGCCACTTAACCAATCAAAGCTCTTTATGGACTGCTTATGTCTTCTTTACATCTTACTCTTCCCTCTATATAAAATATAGAGATTTCTGCAGAATACCGCAGATGCTGAAAATCTCAAACAAACACAAAATTCCAGAGAAGCTCAGCAAGTCTGGCAGCATCTGCAGAGAGTGAAACAGAGTTAATGTTTCATGTCTAATATGACTGTTCTTAAGAAAAGCAGTGTTTACTTCTCTGGTTACTCTCCTATCGATCTTTCTGATTAAGCAGTTATAACTGCCATACATTCGGTCCCTTCTTTCTAGTCATTGATCTAAATTTGAATAGTTGTGGCCTAGTGTTGATTTCTCCAACATTCTGCTTGTTACACTTAACAATATGAATAA
Organism: Ginglymostoma cirratum; assembly: GCA_024137785.1. Lineage (NCBI taxonomy): Eukaryota > Metazoa > Chordata > Chondrichthyes > Orectolobiformes > Ginglymostomatidae > Ginglymostoma > Ginglymostoma cirratum. The sequence goes on from JAHRHZ010000276.1 coordinate 253,370, forward strand.
GTCGATTTATGTCCACTCTGTTAGCTGTTAGGTAACTAATTTTCTGTGCATTCTAACTTGTATTCACCTACACCATGAGCTGTTATTTTATACCGTAATTCCTGATATGGCACCCTGTCAAAGGCCTTCTGGAAAACAAATGCATCCCATCAACAGCTTCCTTCTATTCACCTTGTTTGTATTTCCTCAAAAAACTCTAATATATTAGACATACATAATTCCCCTTTCACAAAACCAAATCGAGTGTCTGATTTTCTGTTTACTCACCAATATGCTTGAAACATGTAAAGTTTTTTTCTATTTTTTTCTTTAAGATCAGTCAACTGAACTCACTTATCACATTATTGATCGGCAACTTAACGGTGGGAGAAAGGCAAAAGATCATGACTATTTGTACAATAGAAGTACATGCTCGAGATGTTGTAAACAAAATGATTACAACTAAGGTAGGTGGCATTGTCCTTCTTTCTTTGGTATGTTTGTGTTTACTCGTTGTTTACAGAAAAACAACAAATGTTGGAATACAATGTTATTGACTATTCAATAAGCAAGAGGAACACAACTTTCTCTACATATGCCAATGTGACTCTGCATGGTGTGTACATCTCTGATGCTCAAGTAATGGCTCACTTTTGTGCCATCACTATGATTGAATATTTCTACCTCAGTAACATCACCTGACTTCAACCTGCCTCAGTCCAGCAGGTGAAATTCCAATTCCAATGTATTCACTAAAGTTTGTATCAAATGACTTCAGGGGTGAGGGGAGAAATAAAGCAGGTAATCTTACAACCCTTAAAAGATACTTTGATGTGTATTTGATGTCCACACTGGGACTAATGTAGATTTAGTGCATTTTTGTACAGACTCGATAGGCCAAAGGCCTGTTCTGTTGTGGAGGATTCTAAGAGAAGCAGCACTTTGTGCAGCTTTTCTCAGTCTTTAGACTGCGGCACTGTGAGGGGCAAGACAGAATCCCTACACTGTGGAAACAGGTCATTTGGCCCATTGAGTCCACACCAACCCTCCAAAGAGCTGCCCATCCAGACTCACCCCCTACCATATCCCTGTATTTCTCATGGCCAATTCACCTAACCTACACATCTTTTGACTGTGGGAAGAAACCAGAGCACTCAGAGGGAACCTATGCAGACACAGTGAGAATGTGCAAACTCCACATAGACAGTCACCCAAGGACGGAATCAAACCTGAGTCACTGGCTCTGTGAGGCAGCAATGCTAACCACTTAGCAACGGTGCTACACTGACACATGTCAGCTGGGAAGAGGACTGAATTTCTCTGCATCACCTTTTTCAGCAGTGCCTCGTGACTTTTTTCCAGGAATCTAAAGTGAACTTAGTTTTCTTCCGCAACATGCATTGAGAATTTAGCAGGGAGCACCAAGTGTGTGAGGCAGCTCCTGGCTGGCAGCATTTGAAGTGGTGTCCATCAGGGTTTTAAATATGGCACTGAAGCTTTGGAATCTGGAAGATCCTGACAAGCACGTCCATCTTGCTTACCATGTGATTTGCTTATTAACATGCCCAAAATCTCAGTTGCATAATTAATTAGTTAAAAAGCACTGATTTTGTAAGATAACTTACCTTGGGCCATGGCAGCAACTGGGGTCATGAAACTTACTTTTCACCACCTCCATAATTTTCAAATGGGAAAGTCTGATGCCGAATAGGTTTCAGCCATCTTGGATTTGGTAAGGTATTGGTTCAAATGAAACTACTTTTTTTCAAAGCCCAATATGTAAAAAACAACAGATGTGATATAAAATAACCGAAACATTGACTGCTCCTTTCCTCCAGATGCTGCCAGGCTTGGTGTGTTCTTCCAGACTCCTGTTTGTGTACCTTGGATTCCAGCATCTGCAGTTTTTTTTTGTCTCAAACAATATGCACATCATACAGTTGTCACATTGCCTTGCTTTTTCGAGGCAAACCTAGGAATGGTAGAATTGTACTTCAGATTCTGGCTTCTGTCGTACAAATGCTTAACTTAGAATCAACTTCATGCCCTTTTATCCCCTCTCCAAGTAATCTTAAGGAAAAATGTTTGAAAACTTTTGTTATAATGATATACTTTTTAAACATGATGTAAGGTGCATTTATACACACAAACACACACACACAAACGCACACAGACACACACACACAGACACACACACACATATTCTAGAGTTTGACGATCAAAATAGAGATATATGTGTGTTGGAAAAGGCAGACCTGCAGGCAACTGAAGGTCAAGACACAAAGAACAGGTGATGGGTGGAGTGGCCGTACAAATGGCTGACAGCCATGACATGTACGGTTTCTTTTGTGCTGTCAAAACCACTTAAGGACCAAACACCCAAGACCCCACCTCACTCTGGCCAAGGACGGAATGACTCTTATCAAAGCGAAAGGAACCATGAAACAATGCTGGAGGGAGCATTTCAAAGCTCCTCAATCTATCTGTTATCTATCTGAGCATCATTGACTGCATTCCGCTGCACACTCCATACCACAAGCTCAGCAACACCCAGCCCTGCACAAAATAGAGTTGGCTGTCGCCAGCTGAAGGACAACACAGGTGCTGGAGCAGACAATATCCCTGCTGAGGCATTGAACTGTGAGGGCAAAGAGCTCCTGCTGCATCTACATGTTCTTGTCTGCCTTATCTGGAAGGAGGAGAGCATCCTAGCAAAGCTCTGAAATGCCACAGTTGTGAATATTTTCCAAAAAGGGACCAAGTCTGACTGTGATAACTACAGGGGAATCTCCCTACTGTTGACTGTTGGAAAAGTCTTCTTCAAGGTCCTCCTCATCTGTCTCCTCCCTGTGTCTGAGGAACTCCTCCTGGAATTGCAGCGCAGCTTCTGGCCACGGAGCGGCACCACAGACATGATTTTCCCTGCGTGACAGCTACAGGAGAAATGCAGAGAAAAGCCATCTTTGACCTTACAAGAGCCTTTGACACTGTCAACCAGGAAGCATTATGGAACATCCTTCTCTGTTTTGACTGTACCATGAAGTTTGACACCGTCCTTTGCCTGCTTCACGATGACATGGAAGTTGTGATAATGACAAATGGTAACACCACTGACCCATTCCCCATTCAGACCAGTGTCAAGCAAGTTTGCAAAATCGCCCTAACACTGTTCTCAATCTACCTCACTGCAACGCTTCACCTCATCCTCGATATGCTCCCCACAGCAGTGGAGCTAACCTATAGGTCCAGTGGGAAATTATGCAAACTCCACCGCTTTCAAACCAAAACCAACATCACCCAACAGGTGTCATTGAGCTGCAGTTACTGGATGACGCTTGTGTACGTGCAAACTCAGAGGATGAACTCCAGACTATCATCAGCACCTTTATGGTGGTATATAAGAGCATGGGTCTCACCCTGAACATCCACAAGACAAAAGTCCTCCACCAACCTGGCCTGTCATGAGTTGCAATCTGCATGAGATTGCCAGTTCTCAGAACATCTGGCCCAATGTCTGAACGTGCTTCACTGAAACAATCTGAAACATGACCACAAATTGCATAAGCAGGCAATACTAGGTTAGGTTGAAAAAGAAAAGCATTGTAGATGCTGGACATCTGAAATAAAAATAAAAGGTGCTATAGATGCTCAGCAAATCTGGCAGTATATGTGAAGAGAGAAACAGAATGAATATTTTAGCAAAATGACTCTTCTTGTTGCAAGGAAGAGCCATATTGAATTTGAAACTTTGTTGGCAGTGGCGTAGTGATAATGTAATATTGGTAATAGTTAGTGAGCTAATGTTCTGTGGACATGAGTTTGAATTCAATAAAATCTGCAGATAAAAGTCAGTGTAATGGCAACCATGAAATCATTGTCAATTGTAAAAACCCAATTGGTTTACCAACGCTCTCCAGAGAAGAAAATCTGCCATTCTTACCTGGTTCGCCTACATGTAATTCCTCACCCGCAGCAAAATGGTTGACTCTTAACTCCCCCTGCCCCATGAAATGGCATTTTAAGCCAATTACTTCAAAGACAATTAAGGATGAGTAACAATTGCCAACCTTAACAGCTACACCTCTATCCCATACAAGAATACAAAATACTTTACTTCCCCACAGATGCTGCTCGACCTACTGAGTTTCTCCAGTAATCACTGTTATAGATGATCAAACAATTACACAAAATCTTAAAGGCGGAAGGGAAGGTTAAGTGATGTAGGAAGGGAATTTCTGAACTTAAGGCATTGTCATCAACGTGGAAGGATTAGTGATTCATAATCGGGGTAGCTCAAAAGAGAGAGGTGGGACCACAAAAGGATTTCAAAACAAGAATGAATGCTTTAAAATCATAGCAACAATGAAGGTCAGGAAGGAAATCAAGGTCTTTGAGAGATTGAAACTGATATTTACAGGAATATACCATGAACGAGGGAGTCCTGTAAGGTTTTGGATTAGATCCATGAAAGTTAAGAGCAAATTTGATAGTTTTAAACAATTCTCTGAATGGATAGAATAAATAAGGAGAAACTGTTTCCAGTGGCAGACAGATAAGTAATTGGAGAAGACCATTTTAAAATTATTTACATTAAAATAACAGCAACATGAAGAAGTATTGTTTCTTATGATTTGGAAGGCACTATCTGAAAAGGTGATAGAATCAGATTCAATGAAAACTTTCAAAAGAAAATTAACCCAATATTTAAAAGCAAAAAAAAACGTATAAGTCTAAGTGGAAGAACAGGGCAGTGGGACCAACAGACAATAGACTGAGTGATCTTTTTCAGTACTGTTTCATATCCTGATGCCATAGCACCCTTTTCTGGATAAAGGTAGTTTCTTAATAGCTTTAAGCAAAGCTCAATAAAATTATCCTTGAATAGTCTTCTGAAAAATATCATCAGAAATTAATCCAAAATAATAAAGGCTGCATATTACAAGAACATTGGAAATATGAGCAAAGTAGATTCTTTGATACTGCAAGCCCACCCTGCCATTTAATAAAATTGTGGTTGATACTTCACCTCAATTGCTCCTTCCCTACGCTGTTCCTACCTTTCTCGATTTCCTTATTAGACAAAAAATGATGTTTCTGTCTTCAGTATGCCTGACAGAGCATCTACAACTGTCTTGGGTAGAGAATTCCAATAGTTTGCACATTGTAGGTGAAGAAATTAGACTTAAATGAACAGCTCCTTATTCTGAATCTCTGACAGCCAGATCTCGATTCTGCAGCCACTGAACTTGTGTTATAAAGAATTTTATATGTTTTAATCTGAACTCCTCTCATTCTTCTAAATACTAGAGAATATAGGCATTGCCCACTCACTCTTTTCAAAACCCAGTCCCTTTATTCAGGAAATTGATCAAGTAACTCTTTCTTCTAATCCTTCAAAAACAAATATGCTTTCTTTCTAATGCAGATTAAATCTGTATGCAGTACTCCAGTTGATCTCTCACAAAGCCCAATTAATCATAATATGAGTTTTTTACTTCTGTGGTCTAATCCCTACATGATAAAGGCTCACATCCAATTAGTTGTATAATTGGTTTCTGAATCAGTTTGTTAACTTTCAATGATATGAATAAGAGATCATTAAGATTCCATTAGTTTCCAATATTTCTCAGTTCTTCACCCTTAAAGTGTAATTCTATTTTTGTTTTTTTCCCTACCAAAGTGAACTCAATATTTTTCCAAATCATATTAAATCTTCTACATTGTAGCCTGCTTACTTAACCTCTCTATATCCCTTTGCAGAGTCTTTGAGGCCTCCTCACAGCTTACTAATATGCTTGACTTTATATTGTCAGCTGAGGCTCAAAGAAGAGAGCATACAATGTGCAAAACACCGGGGCCAATACCCTAATAGAATATGAGTTCAAATAATTGTCACCTCTTATTTATTACCACTTCCTTCTTATTTCTTCCACCAGTGACAAAACTAGTGTGGATTGTGTAGTACTCTCAAGAGGATGGAAAGGAGCTGCACCTGATTTACATGAGCTTTTGGCTTTCCAATACTTGCTGCTTACCAAAACAAAAACCACACAAGACTTGTTGGGTTGAGCATAGACATGCATGTAGCAGGCAGAGAGGTTATTTTGATGTTGTAGTTTAAAATATTACGTGGACGACACTGTGCAATGTATTTTAAATGCCCTTCGATACATAATTCCTGTTAAGTAACTGCTCATTGTGATTGGATGGACTTTAATTTGAAACCTGTAATTTTGAAAGCCCTCATTGGAACAGTTGTCAAAATTAAATAAAAGCATTTTTAAAGGATGTGAATGTAATTGATTCTCAAGTGATAATTGCTTATCTTTTACACATGAAGGATGATTTATGTTGTTTTACAGAACCCAAGCAGCGGAACTGATGCCAATCTTTAATGAATAAATGTACACTTCATCCCCTCTGCAGCTATGGTATTGTTAGTCAAAAAATTCATAGCTTGCAACATTTCTCCAATGTGGTGTTTCATTTTTAAAATAACATTGTGTTTGGCTTTCTTTGTCTGAGAGGCTGAATGAGCTTGGGTTGTTTTCTTTGAAGTGGAGAAGGTTGAGGGAGGACCTGACAGAGGTGTATAAGATCATGAGGGTCATTGACAGAGGTAAAAAGCAGCTTTCCCCTAAGTTGGAGAGGGCATAATTTTGAGGTGAAAGGGGATTTGAGGAAATTTTTTTCACCCAGAATGATGGTGGCAGTCTGGATTGCACTGTTTGGGAAGGTAGTTGAGGCAGGTAACCTCACAACATTTAAAAAGTACATGGATGAGTACTTAAGGTGTCATAAGTTCAAGGCTGTGGGCCTACTAAAGTAGAGTGAGACTCATATAGCTTTGCTGCATTTTTGGCAGTACAGACTCGATGGGCCAAAGAGCTTCTTCTGTACTGTATGATTCTGTGATTAATTAATTAGGTTTTTATATGCATAAAGAAAGCACTTTAATAATACTGATGAATTGTGCTTGTTCACAGGTGGAGAATATCCAAGCATTTACTTGGCAGTCTCAACTAAGACATCGCTGGGATGATGAGAAGCAGCACTGTTTTGCTAACATTTGTGATGCACAGTTCAGATATTCTTATGAGTACCTAGGCAACACTCCTCGATTGGTTATTACTCCACTTACAGACAGGTATGGAAAGTTGATAGTTAATTTCTACTGGCTTTTAGTTGTAGTTTGGTCTTTGCAGATTTCTTTCAAATTGGAAAGTCTTCAGATGGGCATGTGCTGAAGAACTTTTTCCTGACTTCTATATTCTCCCAAAGATAACACTAAAACATATCACATGAATTTATGATCGCAGGCACCATTATCAGGAACTTTCCCATGTGAAGAGTTATAGAAGAATATGATATGAATTAACTCGCTCAAGAATGATTTAGTGGAACGTTTTGTAGGTGGCATGTTTAATTACTTAAAGACTTAAGCACCTATTCTGGAACTGAAAGATTGAGAATGAGATATTTCTTGGAACTGCTTCTATTCAATATGTATTCAGTTGCTAGAGGTCTAGTGGAAATCCTTTTTAAGTGTACATGATAACGTTGCTGCATTTTTGATGAAGCAATGTCTTCTGAATTCAAAGGCTGTCCAAGGAATTTTCCAGCTATGTCAGGAAATGATCAAAAAGTTAACAAAGACCGAAAGAAAGGGCCAAGAAAAAGAATACTGGGTGTGGGAAGGTGATAATCGAACTGGAAAGTAAAGCAGTTGGAGAAAATTGTTAGAAAGGAACTTAATGGATGAAAAATATCTCCGAAAGATATTTCGGAGGGATTTGGGAACAATTTCATGCCAATAGAAAGTAGAAAGATCAAGACTGCAGTCTCTGAATAAGGAGGTATAAATCGATCTAAAAGCTATTTGAAACTAATTTGGTAAGGATCAGAAAATAACAGAAAGAAGCAGCAATGAAACAAGCAAACAGTGAAATAAAAGCAATTGTTAAGTTGAAAAATCCCCAAATCTTGTAAAAACTAAATTGAGTAGAAGTGATAACGCAGCTATTAAATTGGATGTAGACTGGTCCCACTCATGCAACTTATTTGGATGGTGTGCCTAGGCATGAATTGCTACATGAGATAAGGGATGAATGTTCTGGACTTGGAAGAGATGAGAAGAAAGCTAGGTGGAGGAACTTAACTGGGTGAGAGGCCAAGATTCAGAAAGCCAACAACAAAATAAAAGTTGGCAATTAAGTTCTTTGACTTCAAAGATGATTAAATTCCCTGACCTCAAGAGTCAGGCAGCTTACTGCATGTTTTTGTAGCTCATTAAAAGTCAACTTTCTAGATTTAACTGCCCCTCTGTTAAAACTGCAATGGGTGCAATGCACTAATAATCAATCCCCTACTCTGCCAGTTTTACCATGAGTTAAAATGTGTTGATTCATATACCGACAAATGACCAATAGCTTCTCTTTCGTACTACTACCCAGAATAAAAGGACCAGTTTCCTTAATGAACTCAAAATAACCCAATTATTATGAACAAAACATACCCTTAAATTGAATGGCAAACCCTGGTTAAAACCTAAAATATGATCCATCTTTAAAACTGTATCATCTTAATCCCAGCCACAGATACATTTACACAACACAAAAAGACAAATCTCTGCACAGGTAACAAGATGTGGGGCTGGATGAACACAGCAGGCCAAGCAGCATCATAGGATCAGGAAAGCTTGACGTTTTGGGCCTAGATCCTTCATCAGAAATGGGTCTAGACCTGAAACGTCAAGCTTTCCTGCTTCTATGATGCTGCTTGGCCTGCTGTGTTCATCCAGCCCCACACCTTGTTATCTCGGATTCTCCAGCATCTGCAGTACCTTTTATCTCTGCACAGGTGATGATTTTAAGACAAAACAAAAGGGAATAAAAACCAACCGCTGTGAGCCAAGGGGCCGGAAGCAGAGGATAGAGGTGATGACTTTGCACATGCACTTGATTTCTTTTCGGCAAAGCTGAATTGCAGACAACTGCAGATCAGTTGTAAATGACCAGCTCTGAACCCAAATAACTTGTATTTGAGTCTCTGGGGATTGGTTGCTGCCAACTTTGCAAAAACATACAATAAATCCTTGTTCCGAAATTGCTTGACCCCTATATTGGTAAATTCAGGACTACCCTGACTGTCACTACCCCAGTGGCCAACATACTTAGCAGAAGATTTTTTGACTAAGGGATTCTTCAAGCATTTGCTAGCAAACCCTTTAACCAATACAGTGATATTTCTTTTGCTTTAAGTGAGCATCTCTGTCAGCATTGCTACAAGAAGAGTTTGAAGACAGCTGGTGTCCCTAAGGATAGTCGTCTCTTTTCTCAGGGCCTGTGACACAAAAGGAGTTATTTTCCCATTTCATAAAAACACTAGTAGATATCGTTCTCCGAGGTGCATTTGAGATCAAACTCACTGCCCTAATGACTATAGACACTGTTTTAATTGCAGTGCCTCCTGTTGGATTTCTGGCATACCAACAATTTTATTTCAAATGTCAAGTGAAAACATTTTGGGCGTACACCTACTGCTTTAGTGTCCAGGTTATTTCCTGGTTGGAGACTGACAAGCTTCCGAGGAAGTTTTGAAGTTTTTGAAATTCTGAGGAAGGGTCACCAGACCCAAAATGGTAACTCAGATTTTTTTCTTCACAGATGCCTGCCAGACCTGCTGAGCGTTGCCAGCAACTTCGGTTTTTGATCCTGATTTACGGCCGCTGCAGTTCTTTTGGTTTTTATTTAGCTGCCAATTATGAATTTATATCAGTTCAGTTTTAGTTTTTGAATGTTTTAGTTTTAGGAAAACAACAACTTAGATGTAAGCTTCAAATAAAATAAAGGATGAGCTAATTATCCTACTATTACTGAAAGCTATTTCAGTTAGAAGTGACAATATTATTACCTACAATAGTGATACAAAGATTTAAAGTAGGTAAGAGATACATACGCAGACAAGGATGAGAACGGTCTCTTCTATTTTTCTGGACGTACTTTTCCTGAAGATTATCCTTCTGAAATAAAGCACTGAAAACTTGAAGTTACTATTCAGCAGCTGCAATGGCTTCTGTAGTTGCATAATAAGAGCTTGCTCCCATTTGATATCTGAGCTGAACAGGCCTGGGAGAGAGTGATGGCTGTTGTGTTTCAATTCTGTGGTACTTCAGTTGTGTTTGGTAGTCAGGTTAAGTACAGCAGTCCTGGATATCTTCCTTGCTGTTCTGAGGAAAAATAGCGACTGCTTTAAGATATTCCTTTCATGGTCTCTGCACAAAATGGTTGCTCGCAACCTTTATATCAAAACCTAAAGTAGCTGCTATCCCAAACTATCAAGCTATGCTTCCACATTAAATATCAGGTTAGCCTAGGTCTGGGCGACAAACCCATCTATTGACATTAGTTGAAGTAATTAACTTTTTTACTGTCTCAGCATTTAGCTAGGATGGCCCTCAACTTGTCAGGTGTTTGGTGGGATAGAAAGAATTCTGAGGTATGAAGACCTTCAGGTAATCATTATCAAGAACTTCCTGGTTGCTTTTGAAAATGTTCATTGAATTTCAAAAGTTCACTTGTGATTTCTTTGTTGAGATGGGTACAGTCTGTACCCAATGCTACAATCCACAGAGAAAGTCATGTAACTTCTCAGAGCCATTTTGTAAGATTCCATGAGAACATTTTAAAGGCTGATTGGCTTTCTTTACAAAATATATAACATCATAACTACACCTTCTCCCCACTCCTTTTTGCTTGAACTTTTTTTTTATTCACTTGGGACTGTAGGCATCATTGGCTGGCCAGCATTTATTGCCATTCTGAGTCATCCTTGAGAAGGTGGTGGACAGCTGCCTTCTTGAATCGCTGCAGTCTGTGTGCTGTAGGTAGACCCAAAATGCTATTAGCGAGGAAATTCCAGGATTTTGACCCAGCGACGGTGAAGGAATGCTGATATATTTCCAGCGCAGGTGGTGAGTGGCTTGGAGGGGAACTTGCAGGTGGTGATGTACCCATTTTTCGGCTGCCCTTGTATTTCTAGGCGGGAGTGATCATGGCTTTGGAAGGTGCTGTCTGTGGATCTTTGATCAATTTCTGCAGTGCATCTTTCAGATAGCACACACTGTTACTACTCAGCATTGGTATTGGAGGGAATGAATTTTGTGGATGTGGTGACAATCAGATCTGAACCAAGTTCTGTATCTTCTGCCTGTTCCAATTCTGGATGAGATTAAAATGTTTAGCCAGGGTCTTCATATCCATTTTCTCACAGTAAGTTCCATCTGGTTAGTTAATGCTTTGGGTTGTTCAATTATTGCGGAGTCTATCGTTTGCCAAGATGAATCCTCCTGCTCAATGAAGCCTTTCCTATTAAAGCCAATCATTTTGTTTTCTAATATCACAAAAACTCTGATGCTATAATCCTTTTGTTTTAAAAAGAACAATTTTAACTATTAGACTTTCACTTTAGCTTCTTATTCCTGCTTTTAATGTCAGATTCAGCTCATTTTAGACCAGTTTTTTTGAATCAAACTGTTTGCAGTGAATTTAAAGCAGCCTTAATTTGTGATCTTAAGTAAACAAGATTATGCATTCACACATTCACCCCGAAAAACATGTTCATTTGCCCACCTATACACACACCGTCAAATCTTTGTGCAGGAGAACAGTGCATTTTTACAAGTAGTAAACAAAGACTAGTGTGTAGATCAAATATTTGGTTTATTATTGAAATAAAATATCATTTTGGGCAGTTCTAGGCCACATTTTCAGTCTGAAAGTGTAGTTTAGACGAGTTCAATAACTGAAGTCAGAAATCAAGATTGTTGCAGGATTTTTCAAAAGATAAGAGGTTCAACCGGCTGCCCGGACAACCCCTTGTAGTATTTTTTTTTGCTAGGTCAGTTTTTTTATGGTTGGATTTGGGATAGGAATCAGGCTGGAAGACTTATAAAATGTATACGCTTCCAGTGCCATTAAAAAATGCATAAATGTTACTAGGAGATAGTAAGGACTGCAAATGCCGGAAGTCAGAGTAGATAAAATGTGGAGCTGGAGGAGCGCAGCAGGTCAGACAGCATCTGAGGAGCAGGAAAGTCGACACTTTGGATCGGGACCCTTCATCAGGAGTGAGGAGGGGGAAGGGAGATCAGAAATAAATAGAGGGAGGGGGTGGGACTGGGGGATGGTACATGGGAAAGTGATAGGTAGATACAGGTAGGGGTTTAGAGAGCTTGGTCAATGGGAAGGGTGAGGTGGACATGTGAGAAGGAACATGGACAGGTTGTGTCAGGTCAAGGAGCAAGGATGAGAGGGAGGGCTGGACATGAGATGAGGCATGAGATTTTGAAGCTGGTGAATCCTATGTTTAGGCTATTGGGCTATAAGATCCCAAGGCGGAATATAAGGTGTTGCTGCTCCAGTTTACGTGTGGCCTCATTGTGACGTTGGAGGAGGCCCAGGATGGACATGTCACCAAGGGAGTGGGAGGGGGAGTTGAAATGGCTGGCAATGGGAAGGTGGTGTTGATTGGAACGTACAGAGCACAGATGCTCTGCGAATCATTCACCAAGTCTGCGCTTGATCTCTCTGATGTAGAGGAGACCATATCGGGAGCAACAAATGCAGTAGACCAGGTTAGAAAACATACAGGTCGAATTTGGAATGATTGTTTGGGACCTTGGATGGAGGTGAGAGGGGAGGTGTAGGGACAGGGTTAGCACTTTCTGCAGTTGCAGAAAAAGGTGCTGGGTGTGATGAAGTCTGTGGGGAGTGTGGAGCAGACGAGGGAATCGTGGAGAGAATGGTCCCTTTGGAAAGCAGATGGGGTGGGGAAGGAAATATCTCTGGTAGTGGGGTCTGATTGCAGATGGTGAAAATGATGGAGGATGATGTGTCGAATTTCGAGATTGGTGGGATGGTATGTGAGGACTGGAGGACTATATCCTTATTGTTGCTGGGGGTTTTGAGCGCAGAAATGCAGGAAATGCAGGAGATGTGATCAAGGGCAATAGGAATCATTGGAGAGGGAATTTACAGTCCTTGAAGTAGGAGGACATCGGGGATGTCTGGGAGTGGAACACTTCATCCCGGAAGCAAATGCGATGGAGGTGGAGGAATTGGGAGTATGGGATTGCAAGATGGTGGGTGGGAGGAGGTCTAGTCAAGATAACAATGGGAGATGGTGGGTTTGAAATAGATGTTGGTATTGAGTCGATTGCCGGAGAGGTCCAGGAAGGGAAGGGAGACATTGGAGATGGTCCAGGTGAATTTGAGGTCGGGATAAAAGGTGTTGGTGAAGTGGATGAACTGTTTGAGCTCGTCATGGAAGCATGAGGCAGCACCAATGCAGTCATCAATGTAGCAGAAGAAGAGGTGAGGGATGGTGCCAGTGTAACTGCGGAAGAGGGACTGTTACATGTATCCTACGAAGAGGCAAGCATAGCTGAGACCTATGTGGGTGCCTGTAGCCACACCTTCAGTTTGTAGGAAGTGGGAGGAGTTAAAGGAAAAGCTGTTGAGGGTGAGAATAAGTTTCATCAAGCAGATGAGATTGTTGGTTGAGGGGGACTGATTGGGCCTGCGGGATAGGAAGAAACAGATGCCTGTTAGGCCATCCTCAAGGGGGATACAGGTGTAGAGAGACTGAATGTCCGCAGTGAAGATGAGGTGTTGGGGGCTGGAAAATTGAAAATCTTGGAGAAGGTGGAGGGTGTAGGTAGTGTCCCAAATGTAGGTGAGGAGATCCTGGACTGGTGGGGTGGGGGTTGGGGGCTGCGGGGGAGGTTGGGCAGGTGGATAAATGGAGTTGAGGTAGGTGGAGATGAGTTCAGTGGGGCAGGAGCATGCAGAAAGAATGGGTTGACCAGGGCAGTCATGTTTGTGGATTTTGGTCAGGAGATAGAAATGGGTGGTGCAGGGTTGGGGAACTATCAGCTTGGGGGCTGTGAGCGGGAGATCTCCTGAGGTGATGAGGTTATTGATGGTCTGGGAGATGATGGTTTGGTGATCAGGGATGGGGTCATAATCGAGGGGACAGTAGGAGGACGTATCAGAGAGTCGCCATCTACAGCCCCCAATGTGATAGTTCCCCAACCCCGCACCACCCATTTCCATCTTCTACCCAAAATCCACAAACTTCATTGGTCCGGTCGACACATTGTCTCTGCCTGCTGCTACCTCACTGAAAAATCTCCAACTGCTATCTGAACATCGGTCACCTTAATCTCTCCACCTGTCTCACCTACTGCAACTTCTCCCAACGGAACGTGAAACCCTCTGCTTGCTCCGCTCCAACCCCAACCTCACCAGTAAACCCGCTGACAAGGGGGAGGGGCGTGCAGTACAATGGTAGTATTGCGTACTGACCTCTACATTGCTGAGGCCAGATGCCAACTCTGTGACACCATGAAGAGGCCCTCCATTTCTTCCTCTCCTGCAGGCCCAACCAGTCCCCTTCCATAGACATACTCATCCGCTTGATGGAACTTGTCCCCACCCTCAACAACTTTTCCGTTAACTCAACCCACTTCCTCCAAACTAAAGGGGTACAATGGGCCCCCGCATGGGTCTGAGCTACTCCTGCCTCTTCGTTGGATACGTGGAACAGTCCCTCTTCCGCAGTTACACCGGCACCATCTCGCACCACATCCTCCACTACATTGATGACTGTACAGGTGCTGCCTCCTGCTTCCATGATGAACTCAAACAGTTCATCCACTTAACCAACAGCTTTTTCCCTGACCTCAAATTCACCTGGACCATCTTCGACACCTCCCTCTGTTTCCTGGATGTCTCTGTTTCCATCTCTGGCAACCAACTCAGCACTGACATCCAGTCCAAATCTATGGACTCCTGTAGCTACCTTGACTTCACCTCCTCACATCCACCCTCTTGGGAAAATGCAATCCCATACTCCCAACTCCTCCGCCTCCACAGCATCTGCTTCTGGGATGAAGTGTTCCTCTCTCAGACATCGCCTACGTGCTCCTAATTCAAGGACCATACTTTCCTTCCCCCGTGATTCATAATGCCCTCAACTGCATCTCCTGCATTTCCTGCCCTTAACTTCTGCCCTTAAACCCCCTAGCCCCAGCAACAATAAGGATAGAGTCCCCCTGGTCCTCACAGACCTCTCTACCAATCTCCAAATCCAACACATCATCCACCGCCATTTTCACCATCAGCAATCAGACCCCACCACCAAAACGATATTTCCTTCCCCACCCCATCTGCTTTCCATAGGGACTGCTCACTCCACGACTCTTTCATCTGCTCCACACTCACCAGCAACCCTTCCACCACACCCTGCACCTTTTCCTGCAGCTGTAGAAAGTGCTACACTTCCCCCTACACCTCCCCTCTCACCTCCATCCAAGGTCCCAAACCATCATTCCAAATCTGACAGGGATTCATCTGTATGTCTTCTAATCTGGTCTACTGCATCTGTTGTTCCCAATGTGGTCTCCTCTACACCGGAGAGACCAAACGCAGACTCAGTGACCGATTTGCATAGCATCTGCGCTTTGTACATTCCAATCAATACCACCTTCTGGTTGCCAGCCGTTTGAACTCCTCCTCCCATTCCCTTGGTGACAGGTCCATCCTGGGCCTCCTCCACCGTCACAATGAAGCCACACTTAAACTGGAGCAACAACATCTTATATTCCGCCTTGGGAGCTTATAGCCCAATGGCTTCAACATAGAATTCACCAACTTCAAAATCTCCCCACCTCCAGCCTCATCCCGTGTCTAGCCCTCCCTCCCATCAACCCCCCTTGACCTGATACAATCTGTCCATCTTCCTTCTCACCTATCTGCCCCAGCCTTCCCATTGACTAATCTCCACAAACCCCTACCTGCATCCACCTATCACCATCCCACCTGCCTTCCCCCAGCCCCACTCTCCATCTTCTGTTTATTTCTGAGCTTCCTTCCCTCTCCTCAGTCCTTATGAAGGGTCCTGACCCGAAACACCGACTTTCCTGCTCCTTGGATGCTGTGCTGCTCCAGCTGCACATTTTATCGCATAACTCTTACTGCCTTGTTCTTAAAATATTCTGCAGTGTGTATTCTTTGCAGGCTGAGTATTCATTTAGGTTTCTTAGAACAGTATCGGAAACTATTTTTGGTCAGGTCACCAACCTGATTAATGCTTTTATTCACCAAGAAGCCATTGCAACACAATATATCTCAGATGGTGTTTCTTCACACTTAATTGTGATGAATTAGTTTCTTTACACTCCCCTCCTATCAAGTTACAAAGTTGGAGACATGAAGTCTGATAATTCATTGATTTTGGGTTTGGAATATTTGGAGTGAACGTCGAACAATTGCAGGTGTAATCTACAGATGAGTTCGGTCTGATCATGTTTATTCAAGTGGAAGCCCCTTTCTGCCCAGAGTAATTCAACTCAAGGTATTCAACTGTTCAGATGCTTGAGATAGCCAGTATTAAATATGTAATAGTCAGCCACATTTGGCACCCATCTTAGTAACCTGCTTAGTGTTCATTTTTAAAGGAAAGGCAGTTCCAAAAGAATAATGAACTAAATGTAGTCCAGTCTTAAATTATGAATAGGGCTTGCCTTCACTTGCCATGACCATGTCTACCAATTAGTCGATGAGCAAAATCCCTAGTTGCCTTCTGTGCTGTATGATAGTCTGTCTTCCCTTGAAACAACTTTAGTTAGTTCAATTTTCTCAGCACATTTGAAGGCTCTGTATGCAGGTAGACAGGTTTTCATCAAAGCCAATATCTTCAGGAAAAACTGGACAGCTCTGCAACATTGTAGAAACCATTTGAGATTTAGGAGAGATGGTTAATTGTGAAAGAGAGAGTCAGAGGGAATTCATAGACCCTTTCAAGATGGTTATGATGGTTAGATGATACTTAATAAAACTGGCAATTAAACTCTTGAAGCCTGTCCCTCATTATTAATCAGAATGATAAAATACTGGACTCTGAGCAGCTAATAGAAATAGACAAGGCATCTTGCACTTCAAGTACTTATTTTGTGATTAATTTCCTGTGGAACAGAAGAGCCAATAGTGGTAATATGAGGGCACACGGGACAGATCTTTTACTTCCAAAAATCACTTCACAGAATGTATACTCAGATTGGATATATGACAGAGGTTTATTAAGTGGAGAGATATAATTATTGAGGAGTGTACAAGAAAGGCAACTTGCACGTTTAAAAGAGCTAATAGCGAAGTTATCCATTTGAGGGGTTGAATGTTCGGTTGATGACCTTAAAGTGAAGCCTTGAACTGTTAGAAAGGGGTGAAAGATTGCACAGTAAGAATGCAGTGTGAGTAGGGGTGATGGACACAGAGAAGATGAGTTAAAAACACAAACAAGTACCAGAGAAGGACCATATAATTGAGAAAGTGGGTGATTTTGCAGCAGTAGACATGATCAATATAAAAGTGCAAATGAAAGCCATTGCTTGAATATATTATTCAGTGAAATGAATAAAGGGAATTAGATATTCAGAAAATATTTATCACTTATTCTGAGATACCAGATAATAGAGAACCACTTTCGTCACGTCAATAGATTTGCGCTGAAAATATCCTCTCAGATGCGCCTATAAATCGATAGCCATACTAGTTGCTAGGGGAAGTTGAGGACTGACCAGATAGTGTAGATGTTAGAGTAGCCTCTCTTGCAGCTAGTAATCTCGAAAATTATCTCAGCTGTTTTGACACAATGTCTGTTGGCGTGTAGACAAACCACATAAAAGCTGAATTTCTGCAGGGTGCTACATTTCAAAGTGTTTCAAAACCAACATAAAGGCAGCAGGTGCAGAAGGTAACTGTGGAATTTAAAAATATGCTTAAGACCTGCATTTGCTATTCAGCTGTGTTCTTTTTCTATTCATTCATGGGATGTAATCTTGGCTGACTACATTGCATTTATTGCTCAACTCTAGTTGTCCTAGAGAAGATGGTGGTGGTGGCCTTCTTGAACCACTGCAGTCCATTTTATGTAAATACACCCAAATGTTATTCAGGAGGGAACGCCAGGATTTTCACTCAGTGACACACAAGGAACTGCAGTGTATATCCAAGAGAGGATGGTGTGGAGCACGTAAGGAAACTTGCAGGAGATGGTGTTTCCATGCATCTTTAGATGATAGCTGGTGAACAGGATTTGGAGAGTCAGGAGGTGAGTTAGTCACTGTAAGATTTCTAGCCTCTGACCTGCTTTTGCAGTCACGGTATTTGTATGGTTAGCCCTATTTAGTCTCTGGTCTATAGTAATCTTCAGGATGTTGATAGTGGGGGAATTCAGTGAAGCTAATGCCATTGACCCAATGAACCTTCTTCATTTTGGTTGAGCACAAGCCAGAGACTCCCATGAATTGACAGGAATATTTGACCTTTTCCAGGATGCTTTGAAGGTATCTCTGAAACATTTCTGCTGTCCTTCTGGGAGTCTCAAACTCTGACTGAGTTCAAAATAGAATCATTGCCTTTGGAGCCAGGTGTGAGAACAATATGTTCTGCTCAGCAGAGCTGGTTTTATGTGATTATGCCCCTAGCGTTGGCCACGTATGCTTGGGAGAGAATATTATGGTTGAATCGTCTTTTCGGTGCCAGATTTGGTGGATCTTGCAAAGGCACCACTGACGATACATGTCCAGAAACTTGACATGCTGCTTCTGATTCCTATGTTTCTGAAGCATAATGGGGCATGAGGATTATTTGAGCTGATAAACCATTTCCTTAGTCTTGAGATTGAAATCCTGGTCTAAAAATACTCTTTTCCTCATTTGGCAGAAGGCTGAGTTGAAATACGGAGGCAACGATATATTTCCCTATTCATGTCTGCATTCATAAGATGGAGGCTCCAAACTATAGAAAATGGCTCACATTTTTCAGGATCTGCACTGTTAGGCTGAAAGTACCTAACGGGTTCTTTAAGGCCTGATGAAAATTAATAAATGACAAGTATGCTTCAATACATAGCAAATTTATTAGCTTAATTTACCTCAAATACAAACTAATGTGTGAATCTATTAGCTTAAACAGCCTTATATAGATGCAAACTAATGAGTCTCACTGCCTTTCAGCTCTTTGAGGACTGGCGATGGTGGTACTTTGAGCTCTATCTTAGATTCCATGGCAGTGGTCTCATGAACCCCAGTCTGATGGCGACGCTCCATGGAAGTCCCACGAGCTGGAAAGAGTCTCTAATATTAATATGATTTTGAATATAATATTAGGTGCCATCTTTGACTAGTTTTCCTAAACATTCCTTTGTGCAAAAACAGATCCATATCTCTGTGTCTTTGCATAACAATCTGCTCCCAAGCCCAGCCAAGGTTATTGAAGTTACCTTCCAGCCAAAACAGGCTGTTTTTACACTAAGCCTGTTTTTCACATATTTTCGTTCAATTGATCATTGCTATGTCAAATTAATCCTTAAGAATTGTCAAATTATACTATATCATTACATCAACATTCTTTATCACCTTCCTCACTGCAATACTGTACCTTACCTTTAGTAAATCACTAATAATGGAAATAATTTACAGAATGAACAGAAAACTATTCAACAAACACCACCCTCAATCCAGAGCTAAATCACTCAGAATTAATAATTCAGCTCCAGTATGCAAATGACACTGATGTGCACGCTCACTCAGACTGAAATTCAGATCATGTTTACTCTTTCTCTGAAACATACAAGAAAATTATCCTTTGTTATGGAAGGGGAATGGGCGAACCCCGCTGATAATTACCAAACCACAAGCTCCAATCTGCTATGACAGGAACAGGGGTTCACCTCTAATAATTACCCTGAAACACCCAGAGAGGCTCACCTTTCCCCTCGTAATCTGTTAAAAGAATGGTTAAAAGAAAGAATTCCATTTTACAAATAACAAGAAACATTTTATTTGTTTAACCCTAACAATGATCAAATTAACAGAATTACTAACAAACCAAATAATTACCCCGTAGACTACTAACTACTTCCTAACTGGTCTAACTTCTATTGGAATGCTGTTTAAATAAAGACAAGTCCCACTAATGTAAACCCAATTGATAAGAAGCAATAAGTTATAACTTAATCTCTCCAAGTTCACACAAACGGTCTTCTGGAATATTCTGTCATCTCCGTTCTCTTCACAAATGCCTTTCTTATGTTAATTATCTCTATAATTTCTCCTGTGAGGACTTTGAGGAAAAATACCATGGTGTCTTTGATTAATTAGATGGGCTTTCTCTGAGAGGGGAATGGTACTAACTCTGGCAGGTGGTGAATGGCTCTCTTTCAGATGGCTGTTGGTTCTCACCAATTTTCCAAATGCCCTCATCTTATATACCCGTAATGACATAATCAAATTCTTATAATATGATTGGTTTCAGGTTGTCAACACCATCAGTTTTTAAATTCAATTGGCTTTGAATCACTGAACTTGGTTTTAAATTAATTGGCTGAATTCAAACTTGTTTTCACCACATCAAAACAAGACTGTTGTTTTGCCTGCCACCTGTAAGGCTTTTTTGATACAACTGTTTCACTTTGAGACTGTCTGTACTGGCAACTTCAGCTGCTGCTTACAGACAGAATTTATAAAAAAAATGCATAAGTACAGACAAAGCACAAATCTTTTAAAGAAACCACACATTTTAGCTTCCTTCCATCCACTTCACAATTAATCTATCTAACTTCGTTACACCTCCCCTCTTAAGAAAAAATGAACCATCATTATGAAAAGATGGCTTTTTTTTTCTAAATCTTAACACTATTCCCACGAAATACATAGTTCAGTACTCAAAAGTTAAACCTTTTATACTAATTTGAAATCTCAACTTTTCAGATTAGGGACAAAATGCTGGGAATTGGGACTAATGTATGTTTAGGGTAGTTCTTTTTATCAGTGCAGACTCAAAGGACTCTTGAGAAGGGCCTATCCTATATGATGCTTTGATAATTCTGTGATTGTTGGGTGGATCCCAGTGTTATAGCTGTAATCAAACAGCTTGGCCAGGGGTGTGACGAGTTCTGGAGCACATATCTTTAGTATGATTGCTGGAAAGCTGTCAGGGCTCACTGCTTTTGCAGTATCAAATGCCTCCAACCATTCCTTGATATCATGTGGAGTGAATTGAATTGGCTGAAGACTGGTATCTCTGAGGCTGGGAACGTCTGGAGAAGGCCAACTTGAATGATCCACTCAACCCTTCTGGCTGAAGATTGTTGCGAATGTTCCAGCCTTATCTTTTGTACTGATGTGCTGGGCTCCCCCATCATTGAAGTTGGGGATGTTTGTGGAGTCTTCTCCACTAGACTGTTGTCTTAATTGTGCACCACCATTAATGGTTTGACGTGACAGAACTGTAGAGCTTAGATCTGATCCATTGGTTCTGGACTTGCATAGCTATGTCTATCATTTCCTGCCTATGTGGTTTGACATGCAAGTAGTCCTGTTTTGCTGCTTCACCAGGTTGACACCTCTAACAACACTCAAGAAACTTGACACCATCCAGGACTGTAGAATGGTTGATTGACACCGTGTCCAAAATCATTCACTCCAACACCAGTGACTCTCCGTAGCAACATTGCATACCATCCACAAGATGCACTGGAGAAAATCACCAAGAATCCTCAGACAGTAGCTTCCAAACCCACTACCACTTCCATTTAGAATGACAAGGGTAGCCAATACACGGGAAAACAACTACTTCTAAGTTCACTTTAAAGTCACTTACCATCCTGGCTTGGAAATGTATTGCTGTGTCTTCCATAACATTCTAGAACTCTCTGGTCATAGCATTGTCAGCCAATCTACACTAAATGAAGTGCCGAAGTTAAAGAAGTCAGCTCATCATCACCTTTTCAAGGACAACTAGGGATGGTCAATAAATGCTAGTCCAGCCAGAGATGTCCATATGCCATGCATGATTTTCTTTTCAGAAAAGAAAATTTTCTGTAGCATTCTCTGAAAGATGGACATTTATGGCACATACCTAAACAACTCAATTTTTATAATACAGGGACAATTTTCTCATTATCGTGCAATTAAAAAAAGTCATTCAATGTTTGCAGGCGTGGCTGACAAGGCCAACATTTATTTCTCATCCCTATTTGCCCAGAGGGCAGTTAAATCTCAAACTCATTGGAGTTACATGTAGTCTAGATTAGATAAGGATGGCAGATTTCATTTCTTAAAATGACTTCAGTAAATAGATGGGTTAAACAATGGTTATGTGGATGCCATTTGGCTAGGCTTTTACTTTCATTAAAAAAATTGAATTCGCTTTTCACAATCTGCCAAAGTGGGATTTAAACACATGTAAACTAATGCAATTGCTTGAGGTGCTGGAATATTATTCCAGGGATGTAACACCTACACCATCACTGTTACTGAACAGTGTTACTGTTCCCACAAAGAAAAGAGGACTATACAAGACCCATTGTTAAGCTACCGTCTTAGTGATGAAACAAATTTGGTACTTCTGGGTGATTTGTCATTGAATATCTTCAATTCAATAAAACTACCTCAATTTTATCTATTAGTTTGCATATCAATCTCAGAACATGTATTTTTTTTGGTTGAAAATCAAAAGTTCATCCTATTTTGTGCTTTGTTCAGGTGCTATATTACATTAACACAATCACTGCATCTGATTATGGGTGGTGCACCAGCAGGACCTGCAGGAACAGGAAAAACAGAGACAACCAAAGATTTAGGGAGAGCTTTAGGCATAATGGTGTATGTATTCAACTGCTCGGAACAAATGGACTACAAAGTAAGAAAAATACTCATTTACTTGCAATTTTATGGTTGAGTGCCTGTTTTCTCTGTGTGAAAATTTAGTCTCATCACATCTTCCTGCTTGATCTTAGACACTTCAGTTTTCCACAGATTCATATAACTACAGAATCTCAAAAAAAATGTGGAAGTTGTGCTTCAAGAACTAGGGCAAAAATTTCTACTTTCTAACTGCTGTGTAAATACATATTATTCAAATTTGAAATCCACTTGTTATTTTCTTTCTGAACAGTGGAAACAATCTATCATGTTATTTGTTAACCAGGAAGTCACTAGTAAAAAGAAAACTTCTCAAGTCTCTCAATAACCACAGCTGTTCATGCCAAGTCACACCCCGGAAAATCTATCCTGAAACGTTTCAATTGCTTTTGTCCTTTCCATCAAGAAATGACAAATTTATGCACATGTATGGCCTATCTAAGGCCTTTCTTACTTATTTATTCTGCATGTTCAGGTACAAAACCACAGAACCCATTTACCATTTTATTCACTTAGCACACCCAGATCCCATTCCTCTTGTAATATAGTTAAAGTCCTCATTTTATATTTTTCTGCTTTGGCTATTCTTATTTCCAAGACACATCTCATTGTTATGTTTAAGACATTGTTTAAAAGTCAAGCATCACTGCAAATTTTGTTAGGTTAGGCATAGGTCAAAGCACGTTTTCATAGTTGTGAATGATTTTCTATAATTCATGTTACAATACAAAATCTAAATTGCTTTCCCAGTTTCTCAGTTCAGATTGTTTAAATGTATAGAATAAAATAAGTTACCCAGTACCGATTACATTGGTTGACCAATCACTACAATCGTTAGAAGTTATCTTTTAATTTTATTTTATTCATTCAGAACTCCAAATGTCTCTAAGTTTCTGGGCAGCTTTCTTTTAATTTCATTAATTATTATCTTTGCTGTAATTCTATTAAGTAATTTTTGAAAATCTATATGATTCTTATCAAATATGTTTCCCTCGCTGTGTTAATTGTTCAGAGTTCTAGAAGATTAATGAAACATGACCTGTAGTTTAGAAATCTCAGTTGAGCAATCCAGAATAATTCCTTTTTGTTCTAGTATAGTGCTTCACAAAATGTTCTTATTGTGAGCCCATTTTGATGCTGAAATGTTGCTGAGACTCCAGACCTGTAAGAGTGGTTGGGAAAGAAAAGTTGTTTTATCCACAGTACTTATAAGCTAAAATTATTGTCTTTCCCATTACTATTTTATGGTAGGATTCAGGCCTACAAAATCCTGCAGTTACGTTAAAATCACTATTAAAAAATACTGTGAGATTTTAAGAGTCCCTACATCTTATTTTTCTCCATTTATGGGATGTGATATTTGCTGACTGGGTGAGCAATTTAACTCATAGGCATCACTGGTTGCCATTGAGAAGGTGATAGTGAGCTGCTTATTTATGAGTGATAAGGATGACTCAGTGGGGCAGGAACATGCCAGATTAAATACAATGTAGAGGTAATGCACTTTATCAAGAACTGTAGAGGAGCTGAATATTATTTAAATGGAGAAAGTCTGCAGAAAGCTACAGCACAGATGCATTTGACAGTCCTTGTGCATAAATCACGAAAAGTTAATATGCAAGTTCAGCAGGTCAAAGGAAGGCAGATAGATTATTGGCCTTTATTTCAAAGGAATGGAGAATAAAAGTAGGGAAGGCTTTCTAAAGCTTTCCAAAATGCAAGGCATTAGTCAGACCACAGCTGGAAAACTGTAGATAGTTTTAGGCCCCTTATCTGAGGAAAGATGTTTTGGCATTGGAGGCAGTTCAGAGGAAGTTCACTTTGATGATTCTGGTTTATGAGGTATTGTCATACGAGGAAAAGTTGTGTTGATTGGGCTTGCATGCATTTGGAGATTAGAAGAATGAAATATAGAAGATTCTAAGGGAACTTGACAGGTTCGAGGTGGATAGATTGTTTTCCTTGTGGGTGAGTCTATGACCAGAGGGTGTAATCCTGGAATAAAGGATCACCCATTTAAGACAGAGATGAGGAGAAATTTCTTCACTCGGTAGTGAATTTGTGGACTTTCAACTGCAGAGAGCTTTAGAGGTTGGGTTAAGTTTACTCAAAACTGAGAGAGACAGGTTTTTAAATCAGTGAGGAAATCAAGGGATGTGGGAAAATGGGAGAAAGGTTGAGTTAAGGATTACCAGATCAGAAATAATCTCACTAAATGGAAGAACAGACTTAATGGGTTTAAATTGTATCAGAGGTAATAGGAACTGCAGATGCGAGCTAACAAGGTGTGGGGCTGGATGAACACAGCAGGTCAAGCAGCATCATAGGAGCAGGAAAGCTTGACGTTTCGGGCCTAGACCCTTCATCAGAAATGGGGGAGGGGAAGAGGGTTCTGAAATAAATAGGGAGAGAGGGGGAGGCGGATAGAAGATGGATAGAGGAGAGGATAGGTGGAGAGGAGACAGACAAGTCAAAGAGGTGGGGATGGAGCCAGTAAAGGTGAGTGTAGGTGGGGAGGTAGGGAGGAGATAGGTCAGTCCAAGGAGGACGGACAGGTCAAGGGGGCGGAAGAGGTTAGTAGCTAGGAGATGGGGGTGGGGCTTGAGGTGTGAGGAGGGGATAGGTGAGAGGAAGAACAGGTTAGGGAGGCGGGGGCGAGCTGGGCTAGTTTTGGGATGTGGTTGGGGGAGGGGAGATTTTGAAGCTTGTGAAATCCACATTGATACCATTGGGCTGCAGGGTTCCCAGGCTAAATATGAGCTGCTGTTCCTGCAGCCTTCGGGTGGCATCATTGTGGCACTGCAGGAGAATCAGGATGGACATGTCGCCTGAGGAATGGAGGTGGAGTTGAAATGGTTCGCGACTGGGAGGTGCAATTGTTTGTTGCGACCCGAGTGCAGGTGTTCTGCAAAGCGGTCCCCAAGCCTCTGCTTGGTTTCCCCGATGTAGAGGAGGCCACAATGGGTACAGCGGATGCAGTATACCACATTGGCAGATGTGCAGTTGAACATCTGCTTGATGTGGAAAGTCTTCTTGGGGCCTGGGATGGGGGTGAGGGAGGAGATGTGGGGACAGGTGTAGCACTTCCTGCAGTTGCAGGGAAAAGTACCGGGTGTGGTGGGGCTGGAGGGGAGTGTGGAGCGGACAAGGGAGTCCCGGAGAGAGTGGTCCCTCCGGAAAGCAGACAAGGGTAGGGAGGGAAAAATGTCTTTGGTGGTGGGGTCGGATTGCAGATGGTGGAAGTGTCGGAGGATGATGTGTTGGATCCGGAGGTTGGTGGGGTGGTACGTGAGGACGAGGGGGATTCTTTTTTGGTTGTTATTGCGGGGACGGGGTGTGAGGGATGAGTTGTGGGAAATGCAGGAGACACGATCAAGGGCGTTCTCGACCACTGCAGGGGGGAGGTTGCGGTCCTTGAAGAATGAGGACATCTGAGATGTACGAGAGTGGAATGCCTCATCCTGGGAGTAGATGCGGCGGAGGCGAAGGAATTTGGGAATAGGGAATGGCATTTTTGCAGGAAGATGAGTGAGAGGAGGTGTATTCTAGGTTCCTATGGGAGTCGGTGGGCTTGAAATGGATATCGGTTTCTAGGTGGTTACCCGAGATGGAGACAGAGAGATCCAGGAAGGAGAGAGAGGTGTTAGAGATGGTCCAGGTGAACTTAAAGTTGGGGTGGAAGGTGTTGGTGAAGTGGATGAACTGTTCGAGCTCCTCGTGGGAGCACGAGGCGGCGCCGATACAGTCGTCACTGTAACGGAGGAAGAGGTTGGGTTTAGGGCCAGTGTAGGTATGAAAGAGGGATTGTTCCACATACGTTCCTCAGACGACATGTCTATCCTGGGCCTCCTGCAATGCCACAATGATGCCACCCGAAGGCTGCAGGAACAGCAAATCATATTCAGCCTGGGAACCCTGCAGCCCAATGGTATCAATGTGGACTTCACAAGCGTCAAAATCTCCCTTCCCCCAACCACATCCCAAAACCAGCCCAGCTCGTCCCCGCCTCCCTAATCTGTTCTTCCTCTCACCTATCCCCTCCTCACACCTCAAGCCGCACCCCCATCTCCTATCTACTAATCTCATCCCGCCCCCTTGACCTTTCCGTCCTCCCTGGACTGACCTATCTCCTCCCTACCTCCCCACCTACACTCACCTTTACTGGCTCCATCCCCACCTCTTTGACTTGTCTGTCTCCTCTCCACCTATCCTCTCCTCTATCCATCTTCTATCCGCCTCCCCCTCTCTCCCTATTTATTTCAGAACCTTCTTCCCATCCCCCATTTCTGATGAAGGGTCTAGGCTCGAAACGTCAAGCTTTCCTGCCTATGATGCTGCTTGGCCTGCTGTGTTCATCCAGCCCCACACCTTGTTATCTCTTATGATGGGTTTAAATGCTGTTTTTGCACCTACATTTTATGTTATGTGTAACCTCAGAATGCCATTAGGGAGGGACTTCCAGGAGATTGATCCAGGGACACTGAAGGAACAGCGATTTATTTCCAAGTCAGGATTGCAAATGGCAGTGATCCAATGAATCTGCTGCCCTTGTCCTTCTTTATTTAACAGTTCATGCGTTTGGAAAGTGCTGTATATGGAACCTTGGTGAATTTCTCCATTACATCTTGCACTGTGTTGTTGGTTCAACAACCCAAGTGGTGTCCAGTTTCTTGTGTGTTGTTAGAACTACACTGTCTAGTTAATTGGGGATACTCCATTACACTTTTGATATCTGCCTTATAGATGGTGGACAGGCTTTGGGATATGAACAAGTGAGTTAATTGGTGCAGAATTCCTAGCCTTTGTCCTGCCCTCGTAGCCATAGCATTTATGTGGTTAGCCCATTTCAGTTTCTTCTTAAGTGATCTTCAGACTGTTCTTGCATAATTCTGGAACTGGCAAAAAATCCTGACATAGTCAGCAAAGCATACTTCCCATGACTGAATTTAAAAAACCTGGAAGACCTTTGGTGTTTCATTAGAGCTGCATGTCAGACATTACTGCATTGGAGCCCACTGTACTGATTGTAATGAGGTCAACCAGGCAGACCTCATAGAATATGAGTTGCCTGATTGGGTTTGTTAATCTGGCTGACAGATAAGAACAGGAGTGTCAGACATCCTGTTCACTGAGTGTTGGCTTTGAAGGAGCTGAATCAGAGTCAAGGACTCTCCACATGTAAATAAAGGATGATTTGGTGATGTGATACTGGCCTCTGTGGAGTTATTTCGATGACAAAAAACACGCTGCTGAAGAAATTTGCTCTCAACAGCCATCTTTGAGGTGAGGTAAACATTTCTGGCATGCAATTATTTGGGAAGCTTGACTCGTTCAATCCTACTGTCAAAGACTGTGCCCAGTATGTGGAAAGAATACATTATTTTTTCTGGGCAAATGACACTGAAATGCAATGAGTAATTCTCCTGACAGCTTGTGGACCTGCAGCTTTTTTGGTTATTAGGAGCCTAGCTTTCCCTGAGGCACCAGATACTAAGACCTTTCAGCAGTTGACAGATTTAGTTAAGGAGTATTATGACACCAGGCCTGCACTATTGGTTTTACTTGGCAATTTGAGAACCAAGGGAAATTGTAATTGGGATTTTTGACTCGATTAAGACAACTGGCAGAGGCATATGAATTGCAGAGTATTCTGATGGAAATGGACGTTATGTCTCTTAAAATTAAATTTAACAGACCATATGCACTTCAATTTGTTTTAATAGCATTAGGGCAATGCTGTGCATATCTCTTTGTTGTAATGCCTATTGCTTATAAAAATGAAGTGTGACAAAAACTTTAAATGAATGAAATGAAAATAAGATTAAACTTTATTATAATTGGAAGTTAAATCATTTGGATTTTAACAGAAATTTTGAATAATGCATATTTGCACTTTTATTATTTATCATTTGTTCCTTAAGAACAATACCTATGTTTTTATCTTTCAAAGTGTGTTAACAGTTATAGAGATGATCTTTCTTCACCATATAGTCCTGCGGGAATATCTACAAGGGTTTGGCGCAAAGTGGAGCCTGGGGCTGTTTTGATGAATTCAACAGGATCTCCGTTGAAGTTTTGTCAGTGATTGCTGTGCAGGTAGCTTTTAAAATTTTTAATCATGCCTTCCCTATTCAAGAATAGTAACAATTTTTTTTGCTCAAATTCTACATTCCAATGGAAATGTACTCTAATTCACGGAAAATCACTGTCACACATGCTTTGACGGTAAAGCCATAATTTAATTCTCTGCTCAGCTGTGGCCTGGAATGTGGAGTTGGGGTGGGAGCGTTCTGTTAATTGAGTGGGCAGATGCACGGTGAAGATGCTGTCGCTGATTAAGTCCCAGGCGAGGATGTACAAAAGTGGCTTTCCTAACCAGAGTCAGTTGAAGCCCTCACAGGACACAAAGGGATCATTTAAGGGCCTCGTCACAACACTGCTGGGATTGTAATCCTGCGAGGTTCACATCCTAGTAGGAGAGTAGAGCCCTCATACATGCTGCAGATCGCATCCGTCAGGAGGTATTGGAAACCTTCAAAAGGGGAAACTAAATGCTTAAAAAAAGTAACACCAAATTCTGACCTGAAACTCTTGGGGAGTAACTTGCACCTTTCTTAGTTAGCAGCACAGCCATGTTATTTTAACCCAACTTATGGCAGTCAAAATTAGAAAATCAACTTTCTTTATACAGGCCTGATTAATTTAAGCAGGTATCTGCACAAAATTTAACAATTTCTGATGAGTCATATTATATGCTGGATCATTGTACTGTCATTTGCTTGCATCACTCTTCAGTGAATACAGCTTCCGTAGACCTAAACTTCTGCCAGAACTTCTTTTACTTTAGGAGGGAAAGAAATTAGAAAAATGCTGTCATCACTGAATGAATTTCAAGATTTTAAATAAGCTCAGATGCAAAGGAACAGATATAATAATTTTTTTTAGGATTTATGATCGCCTAGAAAGGCACAGTTTGATTTGTGATAGTCAGCGTGGATTTGAGGGGTAGATCATGCCTACAAACCTTACTGAATTCTTTGAAGAGGTGACCAAACGTTTGGATGAAGGTAGAGCAGTGGATGTGGTATACATGGATTTAAGTAAGGCATTTGATAAGGTTCCCCATGGTAGGCTCATGCAGAAGATAAGGAGGCATGGGATAGGGGGAAATGTGGCAGATTGGATTCAAAATTGGCTGACCCTTAGAAGACAAAAGGTGGTAGTGGATGGAAAATATTCAACATGGTGCTCAGTTACGAGTGGTGCACCATAAGGATCTGTTCTGGGTCCTCTTCCATTTGTGATTTTTGTAAATGATTTGGATGTAGGAGTGGAAGGGTGGATTAGTAAGTTCGCGGACGATACGAAGGTGGGTCGAGTTGTGGATAGTGCAGAGGGCTGTTCTAGGGACATTGATAGGATGCAGAGATGGGCTGAGAAGTGGCAGATGGAGTTTAACCCTGAAAAGTGTGAGGTGATTCATTTTGGAAGGACAAACTTGAAAGAAGAATACAGGGTTAAAGGAAAGATTCTTGGCAGTGTGGAGGAGCAGAGGGATCTTGGGGTTCATGCCCACAGTTCCCTGAAAGCTGCCACCCAGGTGGATAGAGTTGTTAAGAAGGCGTATGGTGTGTTAGCTTTCATTAATAGAGGGATTGAGTTCAAGAGCCGTGAAGTTATGCTCCAGCTATACAAAAGCCTGGTTTGGCCACATCTGGAGTATTGTGTCCAGTTCTGGTCGCCTCGTTACAGGAAAGATGTGGAAGCATTAGAAAAGGTGCAGAGGAGATTTACCAGGATGTTGCCTGGAATGGAGGGAAGGTCTTACGAGGAAAGGTTGAGAGATCTAGGACTTTTCTCTTTAGAACGATGAAGGATGAGAGGTGACTTTATAGAAGTGTACAAAATGATCAGGGGTATAGATAGAGTAGACAGCCAGAGACTTTTTCCTAGGGTGGAGGTAGCTATTACGAGGGGGCATAGTTTTAAAGTGAGTGGAGGTAGATATAGGGGAGACGTCAGAGGTAGGTTCTTTATTCAGAGAGTGGTCAGGATGTGGAATGCATTGCCAGAGAGGGTAGTGGAATTGGCCTCATTAGGGGCATTTAAGTGGCTATTAGACAGGCATAAGAATGATAGTATAAGGTAGGGGTGGAGGTTAGATAGACCTTGGGATTAGTGTAAAAGTTGGCACAACATTGTGGGCCGAAGGGCCTGTACTGTGCTGTACTGTTCTACGTTCTATAACTCAATTAACTTTGAGAACTACAACAAGGTTTGTTGGACCTGATCCCAAGGACTCTCCACTGAGATGAATTGAGATGGAGGCCTAGATTCCTTTAGAGCGCAATAGATGTAACCTCTTAGTGTCAATATGCAAAGTTTCTCTTGAAAATCCACAAACTTTTATCATCAGCATAAGTACAAGGTTTAGACTGATTGGGTGCCTCTGTTCTTGACAACTCAAAGCAGAATTTGAGGATCCATTTCAGGATCACCCTTCCAGAATATGAGGGTGGGGGCAATTGGTGTGCGGTGCAGATCAGTCTCAGAGTATTTCTAACATTTCAAATTGCCTCTATGTCCCATTGTAAGCTACTTCCAATAATAAATTGCTTACACCTTACTCGGATCAAACTAGGAACCAATCCTGAAACTCCCAAGTAAATTTGAGTTTCACTTGCCAGAGGATCAGGTTACCTTCTTCCATCTAGCATATCAGCTCAATAGCAATGGAATTTAAACTAGGGTTAAGAAAATACAGCCACGAGAAGAAGCTATTTAGTCCAATGCACCCATTCTGCTATTCCACAAGATCCTGGTTGACTTACGATCCAATCTACGATACAATTCCATACACCCAACATTCCCCATATTTCTTGCTACCTTTTGCCAACAATAATCTATAAATTGCAAGTTTGAATGAATAAATAACTTGTATCAGTTTATAATTTGCAGAAGAGAATTCCAAACATCACATCTTTTGTGGCAGATTTTACACAGCCCGAAGAGCCCAAACCCACCATGTGGAGTGACTGACTGACTGAGGCAGGAACTGAAGTTTTGGTGATATGGGGGAAGGGTAGTTGGTGAGGATGGTCTTTCAAGAAAAAAAAAGCTGATAGGTCTAAAGCAAGCATCCTTCTAAATGTGTTGGCTGGTAGAAGGAATTTTCAGAGTTATGGGGGTGTGGTTGATTTGTTAGGGAGGCAGGACCAGTTGAAGAAGTCTTGCAGTGTGGGCCATGGAATTGAACAATAACTTTCAGAATGTTGCGAGGAGAGCCTAGAGTTCAAGAGTAATGTCAATAAGGATGGGTGCAGGCTCAAGTCAGGAGAGCAGGGATAGTGTTTCCAATCAAATGGTAATAGAATCTAGTATAATGGGGCATGTTGAAGAATTAATGAATAAAGGACCAAAGTGATCTGGTGAAAATTGATGATTTTGAGAAGCAATGATGACATGAGGAGGGTGCAGGACAGTGGGTTCTACCACAAATCTCACAATGGCCATTTCTGAAATTTTTCAGTAGCACATGGGCTGCTGAGATTGGAGATCAAAGTGGGAAGAAACAGTATATAGTGGGTGGAATTTGGTTGTGGAAAATGGAAGGACTTGTAAATCTCACCACTCATCAATTTTGTTGGTGAAATCCATGGCAATACATGATTACAGATCGCTGTCTGCCTTCTTTGCACAGTTTATTCACTGGAATACCCGTGGTTCTTATATTTTCAACATTCCTGCAATCACAGAAGGAGAGGAAGATACAATGGATAAAACCTACCAGTCAATAAAGGCTGCTACAACAGCTGCCGGGAACACCAAAGTGGAAGGTCGGTCAGAATGCAGCCATCTTTCACATTGAAGACCAGCACTGGCATTTGGGAGCAAAGCAGTATCCGTACTACAGAGCCTCCTCTCTTATAACTGATAACATTGTCAGTTGATGGCAGGTTACATTAATTAAACACTTTCCTTGGCCCAGATTTTCAGGTGTTTCCCATTTCAGGTGGTGTGTGTGTGTGAGAGAGACAGAGAGAAAAAGAGTAAGTGAGTGTGAAGGAGAACCAGTCTGAGTAGGTTTGTGAGCGACATTGAGTTACTGTGAATGTGTAGGCCTGACTGAGACTAAGAAAGTATGTGCATTTGACACAGATATCATGTTTGGAGAACGGAAAGTGTGTGAGTGGCATTGAGAGTCTATGTGTACAGCACAGAGACTGTATGTGTACACGTGGCACCGAGAGTATGAGACCATGCAGAACTAAGAGTGTGTATGTGCGCACGGCACTGCGAGTTTGTATGTGCATGTGGCAGTGAGGGAGTGTGTGTAACACCAAGAATGTGCGTGGGTGGGAATAAGAATGTGTATGGACATGGGATTGAGAATGTGTGTGTTGTGTGACTGGGAATGTGTGTTTGAGAGCAAGTCTGTGTGCATGTGTGGCAAGAGAGGGTGTGAGTGAGAGAGAGAGAGAGAGAGTGTGAACGAGTATGAGACAGCATGTGTATGAGTGGGTGAGAGAATGTGAGAACATGAGGAGAGTATCATGTGAGACAGTATGTGAGACAGTATGTGATAGAGTGTGCAAGAGACTGTGAGAGTGTGAGACTGTGCGAGTGTATGAGAGTGAGCATGCGAGAGCGAGTGCTTGAGAGATTGTAAGCATGTGTGAAAAACTGTTTGTGAGAAGGTTTGTGCATGTTGCAGAGAGTGTGCATGAGAAAGTGCATGTGTGAGAGAGAAAATGTGAGAGACTGTGAGAAGGTGTGCTAGAGAGAGGCTGTGAGTGTGAGAGACAATGTGAGTGGGAAGGAGAGTGTGTGAATGTGGAAAGAGTGTATGAGAGAGAGTGTGTGTTTTAGAGAACGTGTTTGTATGAGAGAGTGAATGTTTGTGTGTGAGAGTATGAGATTTTGGCTTTTCTGGCTAGATCAGCTTTTCTTTAAGTTGTTACTTGGTATTAGAACAAAGAAAATTACAGCACAGGAACAGGCCCTTTGGCCCTCCAAGCCTGCACCGAGCCAGATCCTCTATCTAAACCTGTCGCCTATTTTCCAAGGATCCATATCCTTCTGCTCTCTGCCCATTCATGTATCTGTCTAGATACATCTTAAATGATGCTATCGTGCCCGCCTCTACCACCTCTGCTGGCAACGCATTCCAGGCACCCACCACCCTCTGCGTAAAGAACATTCCACGCATATCTCCCTTAAACTTTTCCCCTCTCACCTTGAAATCATGACCCCTGGTAATTGAGTCCCCCACTCTGGGGAAAAAAACTCCTTGCTATCCACCCTGTCTATACCTCTCATGATTTTGTAGGCCTCAATCAGGTCCCCCCTCAACCTCCGTTTTTCTAATATAAATAATCCTAATCTACTCAACCTCTCTCCACAGCTAGTGCCCTCCATACCAGGCAACATCCTGTTGAACCTCCTCTGCACCCTCTCCAAACGATCCACATCCTTTTGGTAATGTGGCGACCAGAACTGTACACAGTATTCCAAATGTGGTCGAACCAAAGTCCGATACAGCTGTAACATCACCTGCCAACTCTTGTACTCAATACCCCATCTGATGAATGAAAGCATGCCGTATGCCTTCTTGACCACTCTATCGACCCGCGTTGC
Source organism: Ginglymostoma cirratum (assembly GCA_024137785.1). Classification (NCBI taxonomy): domain Eukaryota; kingdom Metazoa; phylum Chordata; class Chondrichthyes; order Orectolobiformes; family Ginglymostomatidae; genus Ginglymostoma; species Ginglymostoma cirratum. The sequence continues at coordinate 287,754 of JAHRHZ010000276.1, forward strand.
CACCTGCAGGGTACAATGGACCTGAACACCCAGATCTCTCTGTGCATCAATTTTCCCCAGGGCTTTTCCATTTATCGCATAGTTCGCTCTTGAATTGGATCTTCCAAAATGCATCACCTCGCATTTGCCTGGATTGAACTCCATCTGCCATTTCTCCACCCAACTCTCCAATCTATCTATATTCTGCTGCTTTCTCCGACAGTCCCCTTCACTATCTGCTACTCCACCAATCATAGTGTCATCTGCAAACTTGCTAATCAGACCATCTATGCCTTCCTCCAGATCATTTATGTATATCACAAACAACAGTGGTCCCAACACGGATCCCTGTGGAACACCACTGGTCACAGTTCTCCATTTTGAGAAACTCCCTTCCACTACAACTCTCTGTCTCCTGTTGCCCAGCCAGTTCTCTATCCATGTAGCTAGTACACCCTGAACCCATACGACTTCACTTTCTCCATCAGCCTACCATGGGGAAACTTATCAAACACCTTACTGAAGTCCACGTATATGACATGTACAGCCCTTCCCTCATCTATCAACTTTGTCACTTCCTTAAAGAACTCTATCAAGTTGGTAAGACATGACCTTCCCTGCACAAAATCATGCTGCCTATCACTAATAAGCCCATTTTCTTCCAAATGTAAATAGATCCTATCCCTCAGTTATCTTCTCCAGCAGCTTCCCCACCACTGACGTCAGGCTCACCAATCTATAATTTCCTGGATTATCCTTGCTCCCCTTATTAAACAAGGGGACAACATTAGCAATTCTCCAGTCCTCCGGGACCTGACCCATGCTCAAGGATGCTGCAAAGATATCTGTTAAGGCCCCAGCTATTTACTCTCTTGCTTGGCTCAGTAACCTGGGATAGATCCCATCCGGACCTGGGGACTTGTCCACCGTAATGCCTTTTAGAATACCCAACACTTCCCCTCTCTTTATGCTGACTTGACCTAGAGTAATCAAACATCTATCCCTAACCTCAACATCTGTCATGTCCCTCTCCTCAGTGAATATCGACGCAAAGTACTCATTGAGAATCTCACTCATTTTCTCTGAGTCCTCGCATAACTTCCCTCCTTTGTCCTTGAGTGGGCCAACCCTTTCTCTAGTTACCCTCTTGCCCCTTATGTACGAATAAAAGTCTTTGGGATTTTCCTTAACCCTGTTTGCTAAAGATATTTCATGACCCCTTTTAGCCCTCTTAATTCCTCGTTTCAGATTGGTCCTACTTTCCCAGTATTCTTCCAAAGCTTCTTCTGTTTTCAGTTGCCTACACCTTATGCATGCTTCCTTTTCCCTCTTTGCTAGTCTCACAATTTCACCTGTCATGCATGATTCCCTAATCTTGCCCTACCTATCCCTCATTTTCGCAGGGACATGTCTGTCCTGCACTCTAGACAACCTCTCTTTAAAAGCCTCCCACATATCAAATGTGGATTTACCCTCAAACAGCTGCTCCCAATCCACATTCCCCAGCTCCTGTTGAATTTTGCTATAGCTGGCCTTCCCCCAATTCAGCACTCTTCCTTTAGGACCACTCTCGTCTTTATTCATCAGTATTCTAAAACTTACGGAATTGTGATCACCATTCCGAAAGCAATCCCCTACTGCAACTTCAACCACCTGGCCGGGCTCATTCCCAAACACCAGGTCCAGTATGGCCACTTCCTGAGTTGGATTATTTACATACTGCTCTAGAAAACCCTCCTGGATGCTCCTTACAGATTCTGCTCCATCTAAACCCCTAACACTAAGTGAACCCCAGTCAATGTTGGGAAAATTAAAATCTCCCATCACCACCACCCTGTTGCTCCTACATCTTTCCATAATCTGTCTACATATTTGTGCCTCTATCTCACGCTCGCTGTTGGGAGGCCTGTAGTACAGCCCCAACATTGTTACCACACCCTTCCTATTTCTGAGCTCTGCCCATATTGCCTCACTGCTCAAGTTCTCCATAGTGTCCTCCTTCAGCACAGCTGTGATATCCTCTTTGACCAGCAATGCAACTCCTCCACCCCTTTTACCTCCCTCTCTATCCCGCCTGAAGCATGTATATCCTGGGATATTTAGTTGCCAATCTTGCCCTTCCCTCAACCAAGTCTCAGTAATAGCAATAAAATCGTACTCCCAGGTACTAATCCAAGCCCTAAGTTCATCTGCCTTACCTACAACACTTCTCGCATTAAAACAAATGCACCTCAGATCACCTGTCCCTCTATGTTCATCCTGTGCTCTCTGCCTACTCTTCCCCTTCGTCACACAGACTTCATTATCTAGTTCCTTACAGGCTTTAGTTACTACCTCCTTACTGTCCACTAACCTTCTCATTTGGTTCCCATACCCCTGCCACATTAGTTTAAACCCTCCCCAACAGCGTTAGCAAAAGCAGCCCCTAGGACATTGGTTCCAGTCCTGCCCAGGTGTAGACCGTCCGATTTGTAATAGTCCCACCTCCCCCAGAACTGGTCCCAATGTCCCAAAAATCTGATCTCCTCCCTCCTGCACCAGCTGTCAAGCCACTCATTTATCCTGCCTATTCTTTCATGTCTACTCTGACTAGCACGTGGCACTGGTAGCAACCTCAAGATTACTACCTCTGAGGTCCTACTTTTTAACTTGGCCCCTAACTCCCTAAATTCTGCTTGTTGGACTTCATTCTGTTTTTGACCTATATCATTGGTGCCTATATGCACCACGACAGCTGGCTGTTCACCCTCCCCCTTCAGAATGTCCTGCAGTTGATCTGAGACATTGCTGACCTGTGCACCTGAGAGGCAACATACCATTCGGGAGTCACGTTTTCGACCACAGAACCGCCTACCTACTCCCCTTACGATCGAATCCCCAATGACTATAGCCCTTCCACTCTTTTTCCCGCCCTTCTGTACAGCAGAGCCAGCCACGGTGCCATGAACCTGGCTACTGCTGCCTTCCCCTAATGAGCGATCTCCCCCAACAGTATCCAAAATGGTATACCTGTTTTGCAGGGAGATGACTGCAGGGAACGCCTGCACTGCCTTCCTGCACTTTTTCTGCCTTTTGGTCACCCATTCCCTTTCTCCCTCAGCGACCCTAATCTGCGGTGTGACCAATTTGCTGAACGTGCTATCCACGACTTCCTCAGCTCTGGAGCTGCGGATGCTCCAAAGTGAGTCCGTCCGCAGCTCCAGAGCTGTCCTGCGGTCCAACAACAGCTGCAGCTGGACACACTTCCTGCACGTATAGGAGTTAGGGACATCAGCCGCGTCCCTGAGCTCCCACATTGAGCAAGAGGAGCATAACACTGGTCTGGGATCTCCTGCCATTTTTACTTTTTAACTTAACTTTGTCCTGCCATAATATCAAATACTAGACAAATGAAGTGAAAAAATTTGTACCGAATCACTCTACTTACCAGCACACCATAAAAAAAAGAAAAACACTTACCATATCAACACAGCAGAGTTAACAAGCATGGGGCTGGATGAACACAGCAGGTCAAGCAGCATCATAGGAGCAGGAAAACTTGACGTTTCAGGCCTAAACCCTTCATCAGAAAATCATTTTCTGAT
>JAHRHZ010000276.1:291716-335204 GCA_024137785.1 Ginglymostoma cirratum
ATCAGAAAATGATTTTCTGATGAAGGGTTTAGGCCTGAAACGTCAAGTTTTCCTGCTCCTATGATGCTGCTTGACCTGCTGTGTTCATCCAGCCCCATGCTTGTTATCTTGGATTCTCCAGCATCTGCAGTACCTTTTATCTCCAACACAGCAGAGTCTTTTTTCTTGGTCAGAGGAGGAGGGCAGGTGGGAGACAGTCCACCTGTAGTGTCTTGGGTTTAGCCACTGCCCAGATATATTAGTTCACTCACGTTCCGAGAGTGCAATGCGACAACTCCCACTCAACTCTGCTGCCGAAATGAAGAACTTACCTCCCGGCAGGCCTCTGGTCCTCGCTCTCACTGCTCCCGCTGCTGCTGCTGTTGCAAAAAATGGAGTTGGAGTGAATTCAATTGGTTGAAAACTGGCAACTGCAATGCTGGGAACCTCAGTGAAATGCCAAGAGGAATCACTGACTCGACAATTCTGGTTGAAGACGGATGCAATTGTGTCAGCTTTGTCTTTTGCATTGATGTGCCAAGCTCTCCTATCATTGAGGATGGAGATTTTCGCAAAGCATATACTTCCTGTTAGTTATTTAATTGTTCATCACCATTCACAACTGGATGTGGTAGGACTGCAAAATTTCGATCTGATCCATAGGTTGTGGGATCACTTAGCCTTGTCTATTACGTGCGGGATCTGCTGTTTAACATGCAAGTAGTCCTGTGCAATGCTTCACCAGTTTGACATTTCATCTTTTTAGTTATGCCTGGTGACACTCCTGGCTTTCATCTTACACTCTTCATTGAACATGTAAAGAGAAAGATAATTTAAAAGATGATACAAGGTTTGACATAGGTTACTTTTCAGGCCATTAACTTTTTATCAAGGTCATCAATCTCAAATGTTAACTTGGTTTTCTGGATGTTGCTGGGTGAACATTTCCAGTTTTTTTCTGCTGTTATTTTAGATTTGTAACTTGTGCAGTATTTTGCTTTTGTGTTAAAATAGGTGGTTTTTGCAGGTGAAGTGTATCCAGGATGCAATACGTGACAAGAAAAAACAATTTAATTTTCTGGGAGAAAATATTGTCCTTATCCCTACAGTTGGCATTTTCATCACAATGAACCCAGGCTACGCAGGACGGACAGAACTTCCAGAAAATCTGAAGGCATTATTCCGGTACTGTAACTGACTATTTAGTTTTAATATGGTTCTGTAGATTTGCTGTACATTAAATGTGTATATATATATGTTACATATGTATAATATATTGAAATCAGAATGTAGGCTATCAAAAATGATAGCTGCTGTAGAATTTCCAAAATCATTTTTCTGCCACTCTGATAGGTGATGTTTTAATAGAACATTGCCTTTTTAGCCTAAATAAATGAGGTATTGTGCTTCATTGACATACTACCACATTGTGCTGTCTTGTCCTCTTCCTCTCAGTAACTGAAGTTTTATCGTTTGCACCATAAAGTTTTAAACAAAATAATAGACTCAAAACCACATCATGATAATTAATACATCTATGAAACTTACTTTAGATTCATTCCTATCTTCCATACAATTAACATTATTTAATTTCCAAGTCCCAGTCTCTCCCAAATGCCAGGGTTTGAACTTTGTATTTTGGGCAACACTGTGATGGAGTTTTATAGGTCCTTTCAAATTGGCTTCAGTGGCAGGAGAAGGTGCATAAAATCAGAACGGAGGACAACAGACTGGGATCTGAAAGACAGTAAGAACTGCCGATGCTGGGGTCTGAGATAACACAGTGTGGATCTGGAGGAATACAGCAGGCCAGGCAGCATCAGAGGAGCAGGAAAGCTGACATTTCAGGTCAGGACCCTTCTTCAGAAATGGTGGAGGGGAAGGGGGCTCTGAAATAAATAGAGAGGGGGAGGGCGGTGATAGCAGGTAGATAGTGGAGCGGATAGGGTGGAAGAGAAGACGGACAGGTCAAGGAGGTGGAGATGAAGCTAGTAAAGGTGAGTGTAGGTATGTAGTGGTGGGGATTGGTCAGTGAGGTGGGGGGAACGGATAGGTGGGCAGGATAAGGAGGCAGGGATGAAGCTAGTAAAGGTGAGTGTAGGTAGGTAGTGGTGGACATTGGTCAGTGAAGTGGGAGGAGCGGATAGGTGGGCAGGTTAAGGAGGCAGGGACGAAGCTAGTAAAGGTGAGTGTAGGTAGGTAGTGGTGGACATTGGTCAGTGAGGTGGGAGGAGCGGATAGGTGGGAGGGAAGATGGAATGGTCAATGAGGTGGGGATGAGGGGGGGTGCTGGTCTTGGGATAAGGTCGGGGGTGGGGAGATTTTGAAGGTGGTAAAGTCCACATTGAGACCATTGGGTTGTATGCTTCCAAGGCAGAATATGAGGTGCTGTTCCTCCAGTTTCCAGGTGGCATCATTGTGACACTGGAGGAGGCCCAGGATGGACATGTTGTCCAGGGAGTGGGATGGGGAGTTGAAGTGGTTCACGACTGGGAGGTGTTGTCGTTTGTCGCAAACCAAGCGTAGGTGCTCTAGGGATCTGACATCTTAATGTTGTTTCCCAATATCACTGACAACAGCCAGCTTGGAGGGCAGACCTTGCATGTCAATGCACTCAGCGTACAATTGAGGCAATTAACAGGTGTATTAACAACAATTTTACAATGAATTTAAATCTTTTTTAGCGGTGCCTGTGATTCACAAAGATCTAGATCCTTGACTTGTAAAATGAAGCAATTTGGAGCTGACTGCTGACTCCCTTCAGCAGCAATTGAGAGTACCAGCATGAGGAGATTGCAGAGCCTTTGGCTTTGATCTTTATGTCATCATTGTCTACAGGAATAGTGCCAGAAGACTGGAGGATAGCAAATGTTGTCCCCTTGTTCAAGAAGGGGAGTAGAGACAACCCTGGTAATTATAGACCAGTGAGCCTTACTTCGGTTGTGGGTAAAGTGTTGGAAAGGATTATAACAGAGAGGATTTATAATCATCTAGAAAGGAATAATTTGATTAGGGATAGTCAACACAGTTTTGTGAAGGGTAGGTCATACCTCACAAACCTTATTGAGTTCTTTGAGAAGGTGACTAAACAAGTGGATGAGGGTAAAGCGGTTGATGTGGTGTATATGGATTTCAGTAAAGTGTTTGATAAGGTTCCCCATGGTCGGCTACTGCAGAAAATTCGGAGGCGTGGGATTGAGGGTTTGGATCAGAAATTGGCTAGCTGTAAGAAGACAGAGGGTGGTGGTTGATGGGAAATGTTCATCCTGGAGTTCAGTTACTAGTGGTGTATCGCAAGGATCTGTTTTGGGGCCACTGCTGTTCGTCATTTTTATAAATGATCTGGATGAGGGCATAGAAGGATGGGTTAGTAAATTTGCGGATGACACTAAAGTCGGTGGAGTTGTGGATAGTGCGGAAGGATGTTGCAGGTTACAGAGGGACATAGATAAGCTGCAGAGCTGGGCTGAGAGGTGGCAAATGGAGTTTAATGCGGAAAAGTGTGAGGTGATTCACTTTGGAAGGAGTAACAGGAATATAGAGTACTGGGCTAATGGTAAGATTCTTGGTAGCGTGGACGAACAGAGAGATCTCTGTGTCCATGTGCATAGATCCCTGAAAGTTGCCACCCAAGTTGATAGGGTTGTTAAGAAGGTGTACTGTGTGTTAGGTTTTATTGGTAGAGGGATTGAGTTTCGGAGCCATGAGGTCATGTTGCAGCTGTACAAAACTCTGGTGCAGCCACACTTGGAGTATTGAGTACAGTTCTGGTCACCGCATTATAGGAAGGATGTGGAAGCATTGGAAAGGATGTAGAGGAGATTTACCAGGATGTTGCCTGGTATGGAGGGGAGGTCTTATGAGGAAAGGCTGAGGGACTTGAGGCTGTTTTCGTTAGAGAGAAGAAGGTTAAGAGGTGACTGAATAGAGACATACAAGATGATCAGAGGATTAGATAGGGTGGACTGTGAGAGCCTTTTTCCTGGGATGGTGACGGCTAGCATGAGGGGACATAGCTTTAAATTGAGGGGCGATAGACATAGGACAGATGTCAGAGGTAGGTTCTTTACTCAGAGAGTAGTAAGGGCATGGAATGCCTTGCCTGCAGCAGTAGTAGACTCGCCAACTTTAAGGGCATTTAAATGGTCATTGGATAGACATATGGATGATAATGGAATAGTGTAGGTTAGATGGGCTTCAGATTGGTTTCACAGGTCGGAGCATTATCGAGGGCCGAAGGGCCTGTACTGCGCTGTAATGTTCTATGTTCTATGTTCTATATGCAGGGAACAACATGAACAGCAATAAATGGAGCCAGGGTTAAGGTTTAGGGGTAGATATCATGCTAACATTTGAGGACATTGTTACCATCAGGGTAGTGGCCCTCGAGCAATTGAAATGGATGAGGAAAAGGTAGTTTCCATTTTCATAGAAGGTCTTACATATGGTCAGAGACAACCTACCATGGATTTAATTCAGAGACAACAGAGTGTGGAGCTGGAGGCACACAGCAGGCCAGGAAGCATAAGAGGAGCAGGAAAGTTGACGTTTTGGGCCGGGACCTTCCAGCTCCACACTGTGTTATCTTTGACTCCAGCATCTTCAGTTCTTACCGTCTCTGAATGGATTGAATTCACTCAGATTTCAGGGCTCATTTTGAGGAGAAACAGCAGAAAGGGAGGGTGGCTCAGACACAGGCAGCAGGAATTTTTAAGCAACCCGAGGACAACAGAAGAGATTACCTTATGGTGGATACACTGGAAAAGGGAACAGAACACCATGTGAACAGTATCCTTTTTAGAGATGAAACAATTCTCATAAGCATCCACTATCTGAGGTTCACTCATCTGTAAATATCCATGTAGTGTTTCTGAAGACTGTACTTGTCCATCACGTCTGTATGCCAGGCTACAGGGTGACCATGACCCTCTGGGAATTGTTGGGTTGCAAATACCAATTACATTGAATTTTACAGTGACGCTAAACTTCTATGTTTTTGGATCTTTCTAATGATCCACTGAACCCTTGTAGGATGTTGTAGTCTTCCATGCATTGACGCATCCAGATGTGCATTAGTACTCTGCTAAAAACAGTCATCAGGTTCAGAATCATTGTTGATTTCCGCAAGTTTGGGTTTGATCAATGGCACGCATATGGCCAGCAAACCTCCCACAGATAAGCCATCAACGTTTATCACCATGAAGGAATTCCATTTACATAGTGTATAACTGATCTTTTTGATTTGGTTTATTATTGTCACATGTACTCAAGTGCAGTGAACCATTTTGTTTTGTGTGCAGTCCGGGTAGATCATAACATACAAAGATCATAGGGTAATTAAACTGTGCAAAGAAAACAGAGTTATGGCTGCAAAGAAGGTGCACAAAAAGCAACATCAACACTAGATTTGAACTTTGAGAGGTCCATTCAGAAGTCTAATATCAGCGGGGAAGAAGCTGTTCTTGAAACTGTTGGTATGTGTGTTTAAGCTTTTGCATCTAGATCGGAAGGGATTATAACCAGGGTGGGACGGGTCTTTGATAGCTTTGACTACCTTTCTGAGGCAATAGGAAGTGTAGATGAAAGGTTGGTTCGCATGATGGACTGGGCTGTGTTCACAATTCTCTGTAGTTTCTTGCAGTTCAGGCTCTCACTTAAGTCCCAAATATGCCTTGTTCCACCCACAGGAAATAAAACTCATTCATACAGCCTCAACTAGTCTGCAAATTATTAATTACGAGGATCATTAAAATACTGATGCTAAAGCCATAGATGAGAACCTGACCAATTATGAAGTATATAAAAACATTGTTATGCAAACTTATAATAGCGCAATATACTGAACATCACTCAACAGAGGGACCTAGAGGTTAAAATACATAATTCTTTGAAGTTTGCATCACATATTGACAGGGTGATAAAGAAGGCATTTAGTACTTCATTGCCTTCATTGCTCAGACCTTTGAGTATAGGAGTTGGACATCAAATTAAGGTTTTATAAGACATTGGTGAGGCTTCATCTGGATGACTGTGTGCACTTCTAGTGGCCTTGTTATCAGAAGGATATTATTAAGCTGTAGAGGATTCAGAAGAGATTTACCAGGACGTTGCTGCAATGGAAGTTTTGAAATCTAAGGAGAGGCTGGTCAGGCTGGGACATTTTACACTGAAGCGTAGGAGGTTGAGGAGTGATCTTACAAAGGTTTATCAAACCATGAGGGTATAGATAAAGTGCATGGCAGGTGATTTTTCTCTAGGGTTGGGTATTCCAAGTTTAGGGGCATATTCTTAAGGTGAGAGGAGAAAGATTTAAAAACAACATGAGTGTGGCATAGTTTTTCTGAGGAAGGGTCACCAGACCCAAAACGTTAACTCTGATTTTTTCTTCACAGATGCTACCAGATCTGCTGAGTTTTTCCAGCACCTTCTGTTTTTGTTCCTGATTTACAGCATCCACAGTTCTTTCGGAACTAGTTTAGTTTTGGATTATCGTCAGTATGGAGTGGTTGGACCAAAGGGCCTGTTTTCTTGCTATTTGACTCTATGACTCTGTGACTCAGCCTAAACAGGCTTCTGTATAAATATTTCATCAAATTCACAATCCTCTTCATCTCTGTCTTAACTGTGTGATCCTTTATTCTGGAATTATGCCACTGGTCCTAGATTTTCTCACAAGGGGAAACAACGTTTTTACACCGACACTATCACGCTTCTCATTCTTCCATATTCCACTTCAGACTGGAAGCATAAGCCCAACCTAATCAAACCTACTCTGGACTGCCTCCAATGCCACTTTATCTTTCCTTAGATGAAGGTTGCAAGATGTCTCAATACTCCAACTATGATCTGAATGGTGCTTTACATAGTTTTAGCAAAACTTCCCTACTTTTAAAGTTGCTTCCCTTTGAAACATTCCATTTCATTTACCTTCCCTATTATCCATTAAACTTGGTTAGTAGCTTTTGTGATTCATGGAAGACAACTCCCAAATCCCTCTGTTTTGTAGCTTTGTGCTGCCTTTGTCCATTTGAATAATGTTCAGCTCCTCAATTCTTCATGGCACAGTGCATTTTCACACATTTCCCTACATTGTATTCCATCTGACATGTTATTGGCCACTGACTTAACCTGTCTGGATTCCTCTAAAGGGTTTTTGTCATCCTCACTACTTTCCTTCCCACCTATTTTTGTTTCATCTGCAAATCCAGCTATGGTACATTCACTTTTCTCAACCAGACAATTAATACATTTGTAAATAATTGTGGCCCCAGTGCTGATCCCTGCAGCACATCACTAGTTACAGGTTGCCTTCCTGAAAATGCCTCCATATACCAACTCTCTGTCTCTGATTAGTGAGCCAATCTAATATCCATGCTAATATACTACCATGTATTCTTATTAAGTAAGCTAATGTGAGGCACTTTATCAAACGCCTTCTGAAAATATACATATATTGCATTCACCGTTTTCCCTGCATATTTCCTGCTTGTTACCTCCTCAAAGAATTTGAATGCGGAATACAGGGTTAATGGCAGGATTCTTGGCAGTGTGGAGGAACAGAGGGATCTTGGGGTCCACGTCCATAGATTCCTCAGAGTTGCTACCCAAGTTAATAGAGTTGTAAAGAAGGTGTGTGCTGTGTTAGCTTTCATTGGCAGGAGAATTGAGTTTAAGAGCCGTGAGGTTATGCTGCAGCTCTATAAAACCGTGGTTAGACTACACTTAGAATATTGTGTTCACTCCTGGTCGCCTCATTATAGGAAGGATGCGGAGGAGATTTACCAGGATACTGCCGGGACTGGAGGGCATGTCTTATGAGGAAAGGTTGAGGGAGCTAGGGCTTTTTCCATTGGATCAAAGAAGGATGAAAGGTGACTTGATAGAGGTGTACAAGATGATGAGAGGCATAGATAGAGTAGATATCCAGAGACTTTTTCCCAGGGCAGAAATGACTATTACTAGGGAGCATAATTTTAAGATGATTGGAGGAAGGTATGAAGGAGATGTCAGAGGTAGGTTCTTTACACAGGGAGTGGTGGGTGCGTGGAATGTGCTGCCAGCTGTCAGATACATTAGAGACATTTTAGTGACTCTTTGATAGGCACATGGATGATAGTATAATGTAGGGTATGCAGGGTAGTTTGATCTTAGTAGGATAATAGGTCGGCACATCACGGGCCGAAGGGCCAGTACTGTGCTGTACTGTTCTATGTTCTAATTCTAATAAATTCACGAGTCTACACAATAGTGTTGAAGGAATTCATGGACTAATTTGATTGGACTATATGACAGTCCATGGCACTAGTCACTCTCTCGATGAAATAAAACATCATCCCTCAGATGCTTAATGTGGATTCTCTTGATTGCTTTCAACATCAAAATTTCGAACTGAAGACCTGTCAGTACATCACTAATTGTTTGCTGCTACTGAATGATTCTCCTCTTTAATGACAATCCCTAAGATATAACATTTGTGACCAGCTGACTAAAACTTGTTGAAGGCTGTGCTTTATGACATATCATCTCCATTGCTAATATTGCACTCTAACACCCTCCATCCTCGTAGTGTGTCCGTCACTAATTGCAGGTCCAACTACATACCTTACTTTAGCGGAACTCAGATAAACAACAAGAAATCTGATTAATAGCTACAAATTCAAGTCCAATCTTCTATGATCACAGAGCCTGATTGATAGGGTCCTCAGCTACACCCAACCCATCTCCCACACATTAGTCCCCAACCCCTCTCTTCCCCCCCACAGCACTGATAGGTCCCCCAGTCCTGGCCTACAACCCACCGGCATCCACATCTAAAGAATCATTACCTGCTATTTCCATTACCTCCAGCTGGATGCTACCACCAGACACAAATTGCGCCCTCTTCTGTTATCAACCTTCCACAGGGACTGTTCCTGCTGGGACACCTTGGTTGCTCCTCCTCCAGCCCCAACACCGCTCCACACCCCGGTGGCACCTACGCATGTAGTTGAAGAAAGTGTAAATGCTGCCCATTTACTTCCTTCCTCCTCACAATCCAAGGCCCCAGACGCAAGTGAAGCAGTGATTTCACTGCACTTCACTCAATCTAGTCTACTGTACTTGCTGCTGACAATGTAGTCTGCTGTACTTTGCGGAAATGAAACACAGACTGGCCAACCACTTTGCAGAACACCTATGTTCTGTCTGCAAAAATGACCCTGAGCTTCCTGTTGTCTGCCACATCAATATACCACTGTGTTCCCTGGCCAACATTTCTGTCTCAGGCCTGCTGCAGTACTCCAGTGAAATTCAACACAAGCTGGAAGGACAGCATCTCATTTTCCATTTGAGGACCTCGCAGCATTCAGGACTCAAAATCGAGTTCAATGATTTTATGGCCTGAGCACCTTCACCTTAACCCAATCTAGCCCTTGTCATCACATGGGCTGCTTCCACAGACAGCTCATTGTCAGTCATTAATGCTCCCCATTAGCAGTTATTGATTTTCACAGGCTGATCTACCAGACTGACCTTTACCCATTCCTTTGTCTGTCCAATTATTTTTCTTTATCTATGGGCTTCATCTCTCTCTGGCCTTATTCCTCCCACCTTCGCCCCACTGCATCTTCAGCATATTTACCAACATTTTCTTAACTAAAGTGAGTTCTGAAGAAAGGTCCCTGGACCCAAAACATTAGGATTGGTCCTCCCTCGATTGACCAATTCAACACCCAACCAGTTGGGTGTCCTTGAGCATAGTAACATCTCAGTGCCAAATCATCCACATTGTCCTCAGATCAATAATTAAATTGCATTATTTTTCCAGACTAGTTCCCAACAGAAAACATCTGTCTATGTTCTGTTCTCTTTTGAAACAAAGTTCAAACTTCAATTCCCCACTTCAACTCACAGTTCCACATCAAAAATGAGGAAAATAAAGGAAAATATGATGGTCTTAATGGCCTGCTAACTTTCAGGAATTGGTGTACAAGGATATCCAGGTCTTGTGACACCTTCCCCTTTCCCAATTTATCACCATCTATTTAATAATCACCTTCCTGTTTTTGCTACCAAAGTGAATCCGAAGTGAATAACCTGAGATTTTTCTGTATTGTACTTCATTTGCCCACACACTCAACTTGTCCAAATCATACTGAAGCATCTCTGAATCCTCCTTACAGTTCAACCCCAACGCCCCCACCCAGCTTTATGTCATTTGCAAACTTGGAGATATTACATTAATTCCCTCAGCTAAGTCATTGATATATATTGTGAATAATTGGAGTTCAAGCACTGATCCCCGCGATACCCGACTGGTCACTAGTCAATGACCCATTTCTTCCTACTATTTGTTTTGTGCCTGCCAACCACATCTCTATCCATGTCAGTATTCGACCCCATTATCTTATCTATACCTATCTTATCATTTTACGTGTGTAATGTACAGCCTGTTGTGTGTTTTATAGTTTTTTTGTGTTTTCAAAGGTAAGTCTTATTATTTACATCTCTTCTTTTTAGACCCTGTGCTATGGTAGTACCAGACTTTGAGTTAATTTGTGAAATCATGTTGGTTGCTGAAGGCTTCATTGATGCCAGACTACTTGCTAGAAAATTTATTACTCTTTACACATTATGTAAAGAGCTCCTTTCTAAACAGGTAACTTCAATTAATTGTTTATTGCAGTGGATTCAACCTCCTACACAAAAACTGAAAAAGTGCTTTGCATTAATTTGTAGTTAAAATAAGGTACTAATTTAAATTTCTTTTGTTAATAATGCTATATTCCCTGATCTATAATTGTTTATTAACCGCAATGGATAGCAATTATAGTAAATGACGTGCCTTTCCATTTATAACCCCTTTGCCTTTTCTAAATAGACAAAGTCAAAGAACTATACGACAAAGAAAAAAATTGATCTGATATATGTCTGCTATCTTTTTGAAAGAGCTACCTGTTAGCCTTGCTGCCCTGCTTTTTACTCAGAGCCCTGCAAAATTTCTCATTCTAATGTTATATTCCCTTTTCGAAGTTATATTTAAAAAACTGTTCATCTGGACAGTGTATTTTGGATGCGACAACTCAGTATTGAAAATATGCTTCCCCTCTGTGATGAAATCTGCTTTCAAAGTTTGCAAGTGTTTGATGCAGGCTCTAACTGAAAATGCAAACTGAGAAAGGAAACAGAAAGCATTGAAAGGAAATTGACCCTCCCAGCTTCCAAGGAAACAACAAAAACTGCAACTAAAATCTGCAAACCGAGATGAATTATATGTGACCCACCAACCCTATTCATGCTAGCTTATTTGAAAACAGGGTGGGGCAAATGAAATAAAGAGGTTGGTTACCCCACTGTCTTCTCACCAAATACCAAGCACTCCATCATGTTATCACTAGCTATAGGAATATTGAGGTCCTTTTTTACGGACCTTATCCTGCCTCTGACACTTTAATACATGCAGCTTAAGAGGTGGAAGAAAGGCAACAAGCCTGAAAGGTTTCACTGGATAGGTTGAAGGCAGACAGGAAGTGGGTATACCTACTTTGAAGAATGTCTCCGTTGCCCATCAGTGATGGATGCCCTACCCCCCCAAGATCATACCTGCCCTTGTTTCCTCTGTCCCCAGTCAGTAAACCCAATCTCACATCCCCCTCTTTTTCCTTTGTTGCATCACGAGAAGGTGCCTGACCAAAATACCAGAACTTAACTTAAGCACAGGAGACATATTCAATTGTTTGTGGCACTCCTTTTAAGTCCCAGCAATGGAACAACTCTTGTTCTAATGCTGCTGAGTAAATAGAGATGCTGGTCAATCAGACTGGGTTGATATCCCACTCTTGTCTTATTAAGGTAGCCTCCAGCATGTCAGCAATGCAGGATATTAGGATTTAGAGTCAGTAAGATTCGGACTCACATCTCTGACCTGAGTAGTGGTCAGCATTTTATTAGTTCAAAAGAACCATTTGATAACATTATGAACAACACTTTCCATCACTTTGCAAATGAAAGTAAATTGTGGTATTTATTTGTGGAACTGAATTTGTTCATACTTAGGCAATTTTCTACCATTTTGGGGTAGATGCCCACACTGTAGTATGTTAGTTCTAAAGCAAAAACCTTCAGCACGCAGATGGAATATTGTTGAGTCCATAATTTTGATTATAACCAATGCACTTTGTCTTCTCTTTATCAGTTGCAGTGAATCAGCCTGTAGACTGATATCTGTGACTCAAGGAGCCTAGGAGGAGGCCAAGATCACTTTTTGCTGAAGATGATTGCAAAAGCTTCAGCCTTGTCTTTGGCATTTAAGTGCTGCACTCCACCATCATTAATATTATCAGAATGTGGATATTCATGGAGCATTTTCCTCCGTTGATTGAGAGTTTTGGCCTGATCATCTGCTTGCAGGATCACTGAAATTTGCTTTATAGTATATTGTTTCTGCACACACACAGCCCTATGTTTAAGCTTCCCCGGGTAGACACCTTATCTTTAAGTAAACCTTGTGCTGCAGTCTGCATGCTGTTCCACACTCCTTATTAACTAGGTTTGGTTCCTTTGCTTGCTGGTAATTTTGAAGTGAGGTTACAGCTAGTCCATGAGGTTACACATTGTGTTCAAATACAATTCTTTACTGATGATGGTCTAGCGTTTGTTATCAATGGTGAGTTTTGAACGGCTTAATATTCTCCATCTATCTCATTTAGCATCATTATACTACCACATAACACCATTGAGGATATCCTCAGTTTGAAGACCTTTCTGTATTATAAAGAATCTCTTCCACTCTCAGGGACTATGGGTTTGTGCACATGGAAGATGTGGAAGCAACAGGGGGAGTAATCTCCTACCTGAATAACAATTCTGTGAAATACATGGACTGTTGACTGAAACCTGGCTAACTGAGTCCATTTTAAGGAGGGTCATGAAGAAATCAGAGATTTAGGATGATTAAGACTCCCATTAAAAAATGTTAGTGATTAAAATGGTTGTCTACTTTATTTCGCAATCAATAGCTATCATTAATTTGAAAGGACTCCAAAAAATGATACCAAATACGTAACGTCATTTTATCTCACAGGACCACTATGATTGGGGATTGCGGGCTATCAAGTCTGTGTTAGTTGTGGCTGGCTCGTTAAAAAGAGGAGATCCAACTCGTCCTGAAGATCAGGTTCTTATGAGAGCTTTGAGAGACTTTAATATTCCAAAGATAGTTACAGATGATTTGCCTGTGTTTATGGGACTCATTGGAGATCTATTCCCAGCACTAGATGTGCCAAGAAAGAGAGATTTCGATTTTGAACAGGTAATACAAACATATAGACCAGCTATAATTCATGTGCTTAGTTTTCAAATATTTTGCAAAATACTAACAAATAAGCCCACTGATACACTAATTAGATATGTATTCTGCATTCATATATAGATTCTAATTCACACCATTAAAGTCATATCATGTATTAGAAGCAATAAAATGCAGGAATCATTCCTTTAATGTTGCTTTTAAAGGACATTACACACTATCACCATAAATTCACATACGAAGGGCACTGGGAACATTGCGCATGTGAAACACGTAAATTCTTCTTGCACCCACCAAACAGTACATCTTGTTATTCCCTTGTGTATTTTGGTTGAGTGTCAGCTTGGCTTAGTTTATGTTGAATCAAAAGGTTAGCCATTCAAACTCCACTCCAGAACAGATGCTTCAGAATGCTGGACTGGTTACATGATTCATTTCGAATTGCTATTTCCAGGTTACTTGTTGATTAGATCCTTCTCTGCCTCTTCACCTCTATTTCACTTCTTTTTCACTTTGTCACTTCATATAACTTCAAATTAATGTGGGAAAATATGAGGTTATGTACTTTGTCGGGAAGAATAGATGAATTTAAATAGAGAAAACTGCAGCACAGAGAGATTTGGGAGTTCTGATGCATGAATCATAAAGTTCCAGCATATAAGTTCAACTGGTAATAGAATAAAATAGACTAGCAATGTATTGTTGCTTGTATTTATAAAAATACAGTGAGACGTATATAAGTCACCGCAATTTGGCACCATTTAAGTACAGAATTTATGAAAAAAAGTTGAGACAAAGTAAGGATAAAATTCATCTTTTGTTCCATCTACGGCAATCTGGATTTCTAAAGTGGCTATGGGATGCCGCCACTGAAGCTGCCCCTGAGGCCACAAAGCAAGGATTTCCAGACCAGACCCATCACGCTGCCACCGCCAAAACCGGTATCGAAGCCACTACATCACCACCATAGCAAGGGGGGTTAGACCGGATCCACCAAGTTGCTGAAGCCATCACTCAAGCCATTGCCACTTCAGTCACCGCTTAAAGCTGCCATAGCCACGAAGAACGAATTGGAACCACCATGGTCTGGGATTGAGCCTTTGTAGCTATTTAAGGCTGAGAAAGATAGATTCTTCATCAGTAGGGGAATCAGGGGTTACTGAGAAAAGGCAGCAAGTGAATGTGAGAAATATCAGATCAGCTATGATACTAGTAAATGGCAGAACAGGCCTGAAGGACTGAACAGCCCACTCCTGTTCCTATTTCTTATGATCTTTTTATGTCTTATTTCCTTGTCACCAGGACTTTTGCAGTTTATCCCTTTCAGCCACCCTCTTCCTGTGTCCCTCTCTATCTCAAAATATTGATTTTAATGTTTCTATATTTAACAACATCATGTGGAATTGAAATGCCATTGCTTTGCTATTTATAATCCAAATGTACGGGTAAGATGATTTGTTGTCAGATGTTTCATGTTTTTGTTTTCTTTCACTTTGATAGATCTTCCTATGTTTGTGTAGGTTGTTAGGCAGTCAATACTAGAACTCCATCTACAACCTGAAGATAGCTTTGTTCTGAAAGTAATTCAGCTAGAGGAAATACTTCAAGTACGTCACTCAGTCTTTGTTGTTGGCAATGCTGGAACTGGAAAATCACAGGTAAATATTTTTGTGGAATATTTGACGCTATGAATTAGTGATTTTGTCATATATAAAAGACCTTTCTGTATGCTAAGTGCAACAATGTGTTCGGACATCAAATTCATTCTCAACACTTCAGTATACCAAATGACAACTAACAAGTCACATAATTATTGGCTTACAACTGTGGTTTAATGAGGTGGTACAATAATGGTTTAAAAACAAATATCTATTTGGTAGCAGGGAAGGCAAAATTGTTATGTGTCAAGCACAAAGTGACCTAGTGTGGATTAGGATGTTCATCATACTCATTTAACTAGTGAGTCTTGTTGAACAGTTAATCTGAGTTGTATTATATCACTACAATGTTTTGCAGGTTACATAAATATGAGTTAAATTACTGCAGACTGTTAGAAGCTCACTAGCCCCATGTGTGTCTCCTACAAGCTCTTCCTTTACTCTGATCAAGTTGCCATGATGTCATCAGAGTATGTGTTGATTACTTCACTTAATCTTCTTCAACTCTTTTTCTCCACATAATTATTATATTGTTATAGATTTACCATTGTCCCATTTCCCACAAGCCTTTGACTTTACAAATTCAGACAATTTGGCAGTTTCCCTATTCTACTTGAACGTACCCAGTTCAAACTTGGAACAGTCATAGTTTGTTGGATAGAAAGTAATTGAACAGGATTACCTTCCTGATGGCTGAGGTTGTCGGTCCGTCCTGAACTTGTGGGTCTTTAACTGCTCATATTTCAGTCTCGAAGGACTTATGACGTACATTTATTCTTTACAACTGTCAATGCGGTCTCTGCTCAATTAGGTGATCCTTTCCTTTCTGCTTTCTTTGAATATTGTATGTTGTTTGTTTTCTCTTAGTGATGTTTTCTGGGGAGTTGTGTGCACCAATCTTCAATATGTGTTAGTGGAATTGAATCTCATTCTAGCTGTAGATAGACTAATTCTTTGAACTTCTTGAATATTTTGGACTTCTTGCTTCCTTCTCAATTATTAAATTGTTGATGAAACCAGCTCGTTCATTTCCTCAATTGTGTTACTTGGCAATAAATGTTTACTTATATGATACAACTTGGTGTTGTTGGGAATTCTTCTTTGGAAGGTGAAGAGATTGGATATTTTGGTTGAAGGTTTCCCATTCTAGTCACCTCAGTACCTAATTTTAGTCTTGAATATGTCAGAAATAGTTGTTCATTCTGCTTAATTTAGTTCCAGATCTATCTGTTATCTGAATATCACCGTATATCATCTCAAGTGATGTAGACGGTATGGTTTTTGTCTCTTTGCTTGCATTTCATTTTAAAATTTGTTGCAACTGGAATTTGAACCCTTCAGTTGAAAACACTTCAGCCAAGCTACCTCTTGTCACCTCTTCCATCTCTTTATGGTAATTAACAACTTTTTTTTACTGCAAAGCAAAAAATTTCAGGAAATTCTGCTTTTTGTTTAGGTTCCATCACAAGTATATAGAACACTGCAAAATTTTCTGCAGGGTTTTCCTTGACATTTTGTTGCTTAACCTGCTCCACTTTTGAATGAGATTAAGGTCAATATAAGCTCTTCTACTCTTCTTTGTTGTGAACTAAATATCGGTTTTCTAGTATTTGGTGTTCCCTACATTGGAAAGTCGCTTGTTACGTTTACCTTTACCATTAAATAGGATACCCCCAGATGAAGTAGATGATCTTCCTTCATTAATGTAAGCATGTTGTGACAACCAAAGTTCCCTATCTGACAGTACCATGACACTTACTCTTGCGTCTGATATGAAATTCACAAGATGCCAATTAACATAAACATCTGCCTGTCAAAATATTTGGTCTGGGTCACTGACTTCCTTGAGATAAACTTATCTTTTACTGGAAACTGTTTGACCTCATTTAGCTAATTATGTGGATAGTTCTTTGATCTTCTACCTATCTGTGGTTGTATGTTGCTTTAGTGCATTTTCTGAAAATGACCTACTTTTTATAACAAAAGCTTTCAGTTTTAAAATCTCAGCATTTTTCATGTCTGTGATGTTTCTTTGCTCCACAACAAGGGCAAGGATTTCTAGTGTCCGATGTCTGTCCTGCCTACTGCATTATCCTGTCTTATTTGTCTTTTGCGGGTTTGTGCCTTCAGAAATTAATACATTTGTAGATATCCTGGGTCAAGATTTATTGTTTCTTAGGATTGATCTATTTTCCTTCTGGACCTCTGCTTCACTCCCCACTCTCTAGAGTTAGATTTTCTTTGAAAGTTAATGCAAATGACCAAGACTTCCAGTCATGCCTTTAACAATCCAACTTCTTATGAATTTTGACTTGAAGTTACCACAGTTGCAATGCTCCACTGGCCTGTAGGGATCATTAATTAGATCATCTATGCATTCACCTGGATCATAGAATCTCTACAGCATGGAAGCAGGCCATTCAAGTCCACACCGACTCTCCGAAGAGCATCCCACCCAGACTCATCCCTTATCCTATCCCTGCATTTCCCACCCTAGACACTGTGGGCAATTTTGCATGGCCAGTCCACCTCATCTGCACATCTTTAGACCACGGGAGGAAACCGGAGTACCTGGAGGAAACCCACACAGACAGGGGAGAATGCGTAAGCTCCACACAGACAGTCACTCAAGGCTGGAATTGAACTCAGGTCGCTGGTGCTGTGAGGCAGCAGTACTAACCACTGAGCCATCATGCCACCCCTATTGCACTCCTTTGTTGCATCTTGCCTTTCAAACTTTTATTAGTTCTTTTGTTGAAATAACTGTCAAAGGCTTTCAATACCTTCTCAAACTCCACGATTTCTAGGACTACTTCCTTAAATTCTCTGGGATGTAGGTTCTCAGGGCCCAGTGATTTATTAGCCGCCAATCCTATCCAACACAATTTCCTTTACTACATTGCTCTCACTAAACCCTCTGTCCCCCAACATTTCTGTATGTATTTCATTGGTCAGCTATTTCTATGTTCCTTGATATAAATTCCCCTATTTCTGAATGTAAGGAACCTACATTTAACTTTCACATTTCAAATTTAACTTACACATTTCTCTTCACATCCTATGGAAACATTTACAGGCACTTTCCAATGTTCCCTGCAAACTTATCTTTGTACTCCATTTTCCCTTTCTTAACCAATCTCTTTGTCTGCCTTTGTTGAATTTTAAACTTCTCCCAAAGCTAAGGTCTGTTGGTTTATCTGGCTAACTAGTATGCCTCTTCCTTGAATTTAACACTATCTCTGATTTCCTTGTAAGCTAAGTTGGCTATCTTTCTCATTTTACTTTAGCGACTGTTTACCTATGCAGTCTTTGAATGTTTTCCATTGCCTTTACACCTTATATCAATGTAGTTTCCTCTATTTAGATTCAAGACCACAGTTCATAGAGTCAACTATGTCATATTCCATCATGATAAGGAATTCTATCATATTATAATCACTTATTCTGAAGAGGTCTAGCACAACTGGATTGCCAATTATTTCTTTCTCATTACACATTATCCAGTTTACTATGATTAATTCTCTAGATGGTGCCTCAATTTATTGGTCCAAACACCACCCTGTAAACCACAGGAATTCTTCCTCTACATTATTGTTCCTAAGTCATTTTTCCCAATCTATATGCAGATTAAAGTCACCCATAATTGCAGGTATTCCTTTGTTACATGTTTCCTGTTACTAATTTTCTATCTAATGCCATTCCCAAAAACATGCCTACAGTTTGTGGGTCCATATATAATTCCCACTAACATTTTTTACCGTTTGGGTGTTTCTCAGCTCTCTCCATTTGGATTTCACATTGTCAGGACTAATATCCTTCCTCACTCTTATCCTAATTTCCTCTTCTACCTGTTGCTGCTTTCCCCTGAGAGGCAATTCCTCTCAACAGTACCCAAAACAATATATCTTTTTGCAAGAGAATAGCTAAAGGAGACTCCTGCACTACCAACCTCGTCGTCTTACACTGCCCGGTGGCTACCCATTCTCTTCCTGCTGGTGGAGTCTTAACCTGGGGTGTGACCACTTGTCTGTATGTGCTACCCATGCTATCCATCCCTTCCTGCCACGTGAAACTTCCTCAGTTGCCACTCCAGTTCCAAACCCCAGCTTCCAAGAGCTGCAGTTGTAGAGACATTTCTTACACATGCTGGGCCAGTCACTGGAAATCTTCAAGGCTTCCTACATAGAGCAGGAAGAGCTCTTCAGCCATGACTTACCCCTTTTAAATTAAACCTTTTAGAAGATGTTTAATACCATGTAGTATCAACAACTCACTGGTCTTTATTCCATAGTCCTCATTATTATGGAATATAATCCTTACAAACTATAAACCACACACAAAAGCCAAAAACAAAAAAATACCTCTTTCCCTCTGCACCAAAATCCCACTGAGCTCAAATTCACAGAAGAGCAGACTTTAATTTTGTTTCAGAGATAGTAGGAACTGCAGATGCTGGAGAATCTGAGATAACAAGGTGTAGAGCTGGATGAACACAGGAGGCCAAGCAGCAGCAGAGGAGCAGGAAAGCTGATGTTTTGGGCCTAGACTCTTCTTCAGAAAAAGGGTCTAGGCCCGAAACATCAGCTTTCCTGCTCCTCTGCTGCTTGGCCTGCTGTGTTCATCCAGCTCTACACCTTGTTATCTCTTACTCTAATTTTGTCTCAGTCACGATGTGCTGTCTCCCAACTGCTCATGTAAAGCTTACTGATGAATTACTAAGAATTATTCCTCATGTACCCATGAACTTAAGAGTCTGAATTTTAAATAAACTGACCTTTAGGAAATATTGATGAGGAGATAGGAGATAGGGACAGTTAGGCAATTAGTGAGGGACAGGCTTCTCAATAACATATGAAGGATATAGAATTTGGGTTACATCCCCGACCACAGTGAAATTTTAACCTCTCACTGTGCATGTACTATTGAAAGTTTGTTGGTAGCAGAGTGAGAAGTAAGGCATTGGCTTAAGAGGCTTTGGTGAGCAGTGGCTCAACAAAAAGTACAGATAAACTCAGGTGAAGTCCTTTTAACTTGCCTGTTTAGTCTTAGAGCATTTGAGATGGTAGTTTGGGCAGTGTCATGCTCCTTCTGCAGGATGTGGGAACTCAGCCATTCCCCTCGAAAACTAAGTATAATGTTTTGGATACTGTTGGAGGGGGATGACCATTCAGGGAAAAGCAGCAGGAGCCAGGCCCGTTGCACTACGACTGGCTGTGGGGCACAGCGGGAAAAGGTAAAAGTAAACAGGACCTTACTGATAGGAGACTCAATAGTTAGAGGGACAGACAGGAGATTCTGTGGCCGCAGGTGGGAATCCAGGATGTGTTGCTTCCGGATGCCAGGGTCCAGGATGTCTTGGAGCAGCTGCAGAACGTTGTCAGGGGGGAGGAATGGCGGCCAGAAGTCATTATGGAGAACTAGGAAAAAAAGTTAAAAACCAGGACTTTGATGGTGGTATTCTCTGGATTACTTCCAGTGCCACATGCTAGTGAGGGTAAGAACAGGAGGATAAAGCAGATGAATGGCTAAAGATTTGGTGCAGGGGGCAGAGGTGACCTGTTCAAGAGGGACGGGTTTCACCTGAACTGGAGGGGGACCAGTATCCTGGCAGGCAGATTTGCTAGTTCTGCAAGTGAGGGTTTAAACTAGATTGGCGGGGGATGAGATCTTGAACAGTAGGGAGGCAAGTGCGAGGCTGGCAGAAGATACAGTAATCAGAAATAACAAGTTGAAGAGGCAGGTCATCCTGCAACAGGACAGGGAGCGAGGTTTGCCTGTTGGATTAAATTGCATCTATTTCAATGCAAGTGGGTTGACAGGTAAGGCCGATGAACTCAGGGTGTGGATAGGTACGTGGGGCTGGGATATCATAGCCATTAAAGAAACATGGCTAAAAGAGGGACAGGACTGGCAGTTTAATATGGCAGGGTATGGGTGTGTTAGGTGGGACAGAGGGAGAGGAAAGAGGGGAGGGAGAGTTGCATTTTTGATTAAGGGGAGTAACACAGCAGTAGTCAGAGATGAAATAACTGAGGGATCATTCAGTGAGGATTTGTGAGTGGAGCTAAGAAATACGAAGGGGATGGTGATGTTATTGGGGTTGTGCTATAGGCCCCCAAATAGTCAACAGGAATTCGATAAACAAATAGGTTGCGGAGACTTGCAGGAGAAGTAGGGTTGTCATAAATTAAGCTTTTAATTTTCCTAACATAGACTGGGATTGCCATAGTGTAACGGGGCTTAGATGGGGTAGAATTTGTTAAATGTGTTCAGGAAAGTTTCCTCAAGCAGTATATAACGGGTCCTACTCGAGAAGGGGCAAAACTCGACCTAATCTTGAGAAATAGGGCAGGACAGGCTACTGAGGTAACAGTGGGGGAGCACTTTGGGACTGGTGACCATAGTTCTATTAATTTTAAAATGGAGAAGGACAAAGTTGGTCCACAGGTTCAAGTTCTAAATTGGGGCAAGGTGAATTTTGATGGAAAGAGAAAGGAAACTTGCAGGGCTTGATTGGAGTAGTTTGTTTGTAGGCAAAGGAACCTCTGGCAAGTGGGAGGCCTTTAAAAGTGTGATAGCTAGAGTTCAAGGTCTAAATGTTTCTGTGAGGGTGAAGGGCAAAGTTGGCAGGAGTAGGGAACACTGGATGACAAGAGATATTGAGACTTTGACCAGAAAAAAGGTGGCATGTCTCAAGAACAGGCAGCTGGGATCAAGGGAATCCCTGGAGCTATAAATGGGATACAGGAGTTTACTGAAGAAGGAAATCAGGAAGGTGAAAAGGGGGCATGAGATAGCTTTGGCTGAGAAGATTAGGGTGAATCCAAAGAGGTTCTTTAAGTATAGTAATGGAAAAAGAATAACTCAAGAGAGAATAGGACCCCTCAAGGGGTATGTGTAGAATCGCAGGAGGTCCTCAATGAATATTTCTCCACTGTGTTTACAGTGGAGAAAGACATGAAGACTTTGGAACATGGGGAAGTTAGTGGCAATATCTTGGGGATAGTCCATATCACAGTAGAGGAGGTGTTGGAAGTATTAGAATGCATGAAGGTGGGTAAATCTCCTTGTCCATTTCAGATGTATCTAAGAACACTGCAAGAGCCTAGAGAAGAAATTGCAGGGTCCCTGGGTGATATATTTGCATCATTGTTAGCATGGGTGACGTCCCAGAAGACTGGAATGTTGTGCCTGTATTCAAGAAGGGCTGCAAAGAAGAACCTGGGAATTATAGACCAGTGAGCTTAACATCTGTGGTAGGTAAGTCACTTGAGAAGATTCTGAGGGATAAGATGTAAATGCATTTAGAAAGACAGGGTTTGATTAGGAGTAGTCAGCATCGCTTTGAGTGTGGGAGATAATGCCTCGCAAATTTGTTTGAGTTCTTTGATGAAGTGACCAGGAAATTTGTTGAGGGCAGGGCGGTAGTCCTAGTCGATTTCAGTGAGGCCTTTGATAGTTCCCACATGGTAGGCTGCTCTGGAAAGTTAGATGCATGGAATCCAGGGAGTGTTGGCAAATTGGATACACAATTGGCTTGATGGTAGGAAGCAGAGAATAATCGTGGAAGGATACTTGTCGGATTGGAGGCCTGTGACTAGTGGTGTGCCAGTCGCTGCTGGGCCCATTGCTGTATGTTACCTATAACAATGACTTGGATGAGAATGTACAAGGCATGAATAGTAAGTTTGCAGATGACACTAACATAGGTGGTATCATGGACAGTGAGGAAGGTTATCAGAAATTGCAGCAGGACCTTGATCAGCTGGGGTGGTGAGCCTAGAAATGGCAAGTTGAGTTTTACACAGATAAGTGTGAGGTGTTGCATTTTGGAAAATCAAATCAAGGTACAATTTCATGGTGAATGGTACAGCCTTAAGGACTGTAGTGGAACAGGGGGACCTTAGAGTTCAGGTGCATGGTTCTCTGAAAGTGGAGTCACAGGTAAACAGGGCAATAAAGGAGGCTTTTGGCCTTCATCAGTCAGGGCATTGAGCATAGACATAATGTTGCAGTTGTACAGGACATTGGTGAAGGTGCACTTGGAGCATTGTGTTCAGTTTTGGTCACCTTGCTATAGGGCGGATGTTATTAAACCAGAAAGAGTGCGGAAGAAATTTACAAGGATGTTGCCAGGACTCAATGGACTGTGTAATAGGGAAAGGTTGGACAAGCTAGGACTTTTAGAGCATAGGAGACTGAGGAGATATCTTTTAGAAGTGTATAAGAACATGGGGATAGGACAAATGTGCTCAGTCTTTTTCCCAGGGTTGGGGAATCGAGGACTAGAGGGCATCAGTTTAAGGTAAGATGGGCAAGAATACATGGGAACCTGAGGGGCAACTTTTTTACACAGAGGGTGGTACGCTTATGGAATGAGCTACCAGCAGAAGTGGTTGAGGTGGGATCATTAACAACATTTAAAAGGCATTTGGACGAATACACGGAAAGGAAAGGTTTAGAAGGATATGGGCCAAGTGCAGGGAAATGGGGTTAGCGTGGATGGACATTTTGGTCAGCATGAACCAGTTTGGGCTGAAGTGCCTGCCTCTGTGCTGTAGGATTCTATGATTCTATGTGACATCACTGATTGTTCCCTGTTTGGAAGCCAGCTTAATTGACAAAACTGTTTCCAATCTGATCTGGAACCAGTCAGCATGTTTAAAAAAACAAGTTAAATCGACCTCTGGTAGGGAGGGGTAAGGCAGTGACGGTGGTTAGGGATGTTTGTCAGCCTCAAATGGAGGAGCTCGGGTAAGGAATCAGAGATCGGGAGAAAGAGTGGTCAGGTGTCCGGAGAATGAGGTCAGACAACTTAGTTGAAGAAAATTAGGCGTGCGATGACAAATAAAGCAGGAGCCTTTGAATTCAGAAGATTAACAGTGACGGTTCGAGGGCTGGTGCATGGTGTACACATTGCCCAGGAAAACAAGCCTCATTAACACATTCAAAATGCAATCTACTCCTTTGAAGTGAATCAGTCGCCAATGCACTTTCCTGGCCTAGTTAAGGACAGATTCGTGGGTTTGGGGTTACCACTTGCATCCTTCTTTTTAGTGGCTAATTGTTTAAACAGTGCTCCCACCTCAAGTTTCACCTAGAAGAGGAAACATCCTTTCCATGTTCACCTTGTCAAGACCATTAGGAAAGACCAGTCAGGATCTTACAAAATACAGTCAAATCACCCGTCACTCTTCTATATCTATCTGAGAACTCCTTATGCCTTCTTTGCAACATACTTTCTGACCCATCTTTTTGTGTCATTTGCAAATTTATCTATCATGACTGTACTACCCTCATTTAAATCATCAACTTAAATTATAAAAAGATGAGGCCCGATCGTAGACCCACACACGACTCCACTCTTCAGGTTCTGTCAATCATGCAAAGACCCAATTATGTATGTTCTCCATTTGGAAGGGAGTGCACTGGTCAGGTAATGTTGCTCCGATGAATCTGCTGCCCTTGGTCTTCTAGATGGTGTTCATGAATTTTGAATGTGCTGTTGAAGGAACATTGGTAAGTTGTTGCAATACATCTTGCATATGCTCCAAACTTGTGTTACTCAGCATTGGCATTAGGGGGAGTAAATGGAAGGCAGGCCATTGACATCTGCTCCACCTGACCTAACCTAGTTTCTCCACACCCCGTCTAATTTCCCCCAACCAAAAGAAAACATTTTATCCACAAAAGGGACACCCTACATCACAAAACAGCTGGAAAATCCAAAGCCCAGTTTCACCAAAACATTCAACACTCAACCAGACTTCTAAATACAGAGTCACTGATCACCCTGAGTTCAACCTCATATCCACATATTCCAAACCTTCCACAATTGTGAAAAACTCAGTGTGCTTTTTTTTCACTTGTATTACTGTCTCTTCATCTAATTATTCAATTCCAAAAACTTAAGGGACTCTGATTCATTTTTACTCCCTGATTAGAGGTAGCTGACGTCTGAGGCATCTTAGGTTTTTACTTTAAAGGTGTCCCAGAGCCGAAGGCAGCGTTCAAAAGTACTGTTCATTTTTTGATCATTTTTTTCATTATCCATCTTTTAAGGCACTGTTTGTATCCTCAAAAAAGACTTAGTGTACAGTAGCATGCTATGTGATTTGATGTTTTAGTTGAATCCCTAATAATCTTATTAGAAAATCTTGAAAGTGTTTAATTGTGTGTGAAAGGAATTGTTATGTGGGAAGCTGGATACCAAACTGAAGCCTGTGTTCGCAAAGCAAGTAAACTGTGAGGTGTGCATTATACTATGTTGCCTACTCTGGTCAGGATATGGAGCTTCTTGCAGATTTGTTCTTCAGTACTCTGGGTGAGAACTAACTTCCTTCCATGTGGAAAGAGAGGTAACTGTAAATGACTTGATGATTGCAACATATAGGAGTGTGTTGATCCTATTTTCAACACTCCCAGGAAGCTTGGAGGTTTAACTTAATCAGATTATGTCTTCTTTTCCAGCAAATTTCTACACAGCGCTGCCTTGTGTGTGCAGGTGACACTTAAGCATTTGTAATTTTATCCAAGTATTATAAAAATATAACACATAATAAAATAATTCTAGAGAGAAATCAAAGTGCCAAGCAGTATATTCATGTTTTACTCTTAAAATAAAACAAAGAACTGTGGATGCTGGAGATCTGAAACAAAAATAGAAATTGCTGGAGAAACTCCATAGTTCTGGCAGTATCTGTGAGAAAAAAATCAGAGTTAATATTTTTAGTCCACTATCTCCATCAAATATCTTCATCAAAGCCATTCTGATCAATATTTCATCAAAACTCAAACATTAACTCTTTTTTCCCCACAAATGCTGCCAGACCTGCTCAATTTCTCCAGCAATTTCTGTTTTACTGCTCGGCAGCAATGTTCGGTTGAAAAGTACAATCCAAATAGGAATCTTAAAAAAAACAGAGAACTTCTCCCTCTAGAGGTTATATTAAGAAAATGCAACAATGGTGTAAATTATTGATTGATTTCCATGCCTAAATATGGACCTATTGCTCCAGTACATTGCTTTTTTAACGATATCTTAAAATAAGTCCTTCTAGTACTAACAGCTGTAAAATTGTAAATTTTTGATGACTATTTATAAAATCAGCTCCTGAATTAATGCTAATATTGTAGCATTTGAATAAATTTTTAACCAGACTGTTTTTTGTTTCACTTTGTAGGTGATGCTATCTTTGAAAACTACCTATTTGAAGATGAAGCGAAAAGCCATTAGTGTAGATCTTGATCCTAAAGCTGTGACTTGCGATGAGCTGTTTGGAATCATTAACCCAGCCACGAGGGAATGGAAAGATGGTAATCAATTTCTTACCATGCACCTATATGATTAGGAACAAAAATGGAAAATGACATCCCTACATTGTCAGTTGCTGTGCTAAAGGAAATCTATAGAATCCATGATAACAAGGTGTAGAGCTGGATGAACACAGCAAGCCAAGCAGCATCAGAGGAGCAGGAAAGCTGATGTTTCGGGTCTAGACCCTTCTTCAGAAATGGGGGAGGGGTAGGGGATTATGAAATTAATAAGGAGAAAGGGGGAGGTGGATAGAAGATGGATAAAGGAGAAGATAGGTGGAGAGGAGACAGACAGATCAAGGAGGCAGGGTTGGAGCCAGTAAAGGTGAATGTAGGTGCGGAGTTAGGGAGAGGATATGTCATTCCAGGGAGGATGGACAGGTCAAGGAGGCGGGATGAGGCTAGTAGGTAGGAGATGGGGGTGGGGCTTGAGGTAGGAGGAATGGATAGGTGGGAGGACAGGTTAGGGAGGCGGGTACAAGCTGGGCTGGTTTTGGGATGCGGTCAGGGGAGGGGAGATTTTGAAGCTTGTGAAGTCCATGTTGATACCATTGGGCTGCAGGGTTCCCAAGCAAAATGAGATGCTGTTCCTGCAACCTTCGGGTGGCATCGCTGTGGCACTGCAGGAGGCCTGGGATGGACATGTCGTCCGAGGAGTGGGAGGGGGAGTTGAACTTGTTCGCGACTGGGACGTGCAGTTGTTTGTTGCGAACCGAGCATAGGTGTTCCACAAAGCGGTCCCCACGCCTCCGCTTGGTTTCCCCGATGTAGAGGAGGCCACAACAGGAACAGTGGATACAGTATACCACATTAGCAGACGTGCAGGTGAACGTCTGTTTGATGTGGAAGGTCTTCTTAGGGCCTGTGATGGCGGTGAGGGGAGAGGTGTAGGGGCAGGTGTAGCACTGCCTGCAGTTGCAGGGAAAAGTGCCGGGTGTGGTGGGGCTGGTGGGGAGTGTGGAGCGGACAAGGGAGTCACGGAGAGAGTGGTCCCTCTGGAAAGCAGGTAAGGGTGGGGTGGGAAACATGTCTTTGGTGGTGCGCTCGGATTGCAGATGGCGGAAGTGTCGGAGGGTGATGCGTTGGATCCAGAGGTTGGTGGGGTGGTACGTGAGGACAAGGGGGATTCTGTTTTGGTTGTTATTGGGGGGATGGGGTGTGAGGGATGAATTGTGGGACACGCGAGAGACACTGCCGAGGGCGTTTTCGACCACTGTGGAGGGGAAGATGCGGTCCTTGAAAAACGAGGACATCTGGGATGATGCATTTCCCGCAACTCATTTCTTGAGACCAATCCCTTCAAAACACATCAAGGAGATAGCTTAGATCCTAAGCTATTTTATCTTATTTAAAGGCAAGTGCAACACACATTGTGTTCCAAATGTGATTCGACTACTAGGCTTTTATTCTGACACCACAGTTAAAATACAAACAAAAAGAGAAGAATTGACATAACTTTAATTCTTTGAAATACTTTACTACACATCAACTGTTCCAATATAACAGCATCCCATAAACACACCCTTGACAAAGACAAATTCAGTAAAACAGATTTCCCTCTCTTGCTATATCCTCCAGTCCAGGAGAAGGAACACTGACAGAATGAATCTCGCAGCAGAGAGAGAGTTGTATCTCGCAACTTCAACTCCAAAACCCCCAACTTCAACAACTGAAAGCAAAACTAAAACCCTGGGTCTGTGTGAGCCTTACTCTCTGTCCTCATGCTTCTTTGGTCTAATTTTACAAAAAAAGCTATTTACTCTGTTTTCCATGGAGCGGATACCTTGACACCAGGTTTACAACACCTCTCTTCAGAGAACTAGGACAGACAAATCCCTCTTAAAGGCACATATCATTACAGTTAATGTCTAGTGAGCAATGTAAATTGTACATAATTGCTATCATGCAATAACTTACATCTTGTTAAGACAACAGCGTCTTCTTGTTAAGACTTAACAGTGCTCAATCCCTTTATTATCTAAATAAAGTAGGCTTTTAGACCCAGTCAATAATGATGATTCATGGCAATGCACTTTTACCCACAAATACCACATGGTGATCAGTATCGGGTATCATTGTTTGACACAACAAGGTACAGCTAGAAAGAATTCCATTGAACCCAGGAGAATAAATTTCCAAAAGACCACGTGAGTTTAATGACTTTACTACTCTCTAGCCCTTGAACAAGCAAGCAGGAGAAACCCCAGAAAGATCAATGGAGGCAAAACAGAATTCCAGGCTAAAACCTTTACTTCAGTCCTAATAAGAAGCATTGAAGGAGCAGTGTGGACTAGGAAGTGCTTGATGACTAGTCATACATGGCACTTGTGGATGTCATTGGGAAGCATGATTCTGTAGCAGTGTTCTCAGTTAAAGTTTTGATTATGAAGCAAACATTTTGGAGCAGCATGATTAAAGCAACATGTTCATGATGGGCAAGGGAAGAAACATTAAATTAACAATGTAAATAACAGGCTACATCAGCTACAAATAAAACAAAAAGTACTAACAATTCACAATGACCATTGATGCCATAGCAAGCAGGCATCATGAGGCATAACTACAACATGGAAATCAAGGGCCATGGAAATACTCTATACCAATGCTGCAGCACAGGAACATTAGAAATGAGAATTGAGGTGACAAAAGGGGCAACTTGAAAAGTTAAAGCAAACAGAGACAGAAGAGAATAGATAAAATAATTTTGAGGCTCCAATAAACGCGGTTGATCCATAATTTAAATTTTGTTCTGGTAAAATGTGCAGTAAAATGTGTTCAGTGAGATCGAAGAGACCATGAACAAGTTAAGAGCAATCAAATTTTCCAAGTCTGGTCAAACAGAAGCCACTCAGAAAACAACTGGTCCAGGACAGACTGTTGTCATCCAACCAGCCAGGGACCAACTAATAGAAGATTTAATGGGCTTCCTAGACAGATGGAAGAACCAAAAAGAAGACAGAATCTCTATTACCTGTATTGACCTAAGAAAATTGGTTCATTCTGTCAACAAGAAGGAAATTTGTGACTATACAGGCATTGTGTAAATGTTTTGTATTTCTTACTGAAGAGCATTCAGATAACAGAAATCAGCAAACTTGATTATAGAAGCAAATACTGACAACAAAAATGAGTAGTACGTCCCACTCAAGCTCAGTAACTGAAGTTGTTCAGATAGCGAAACTATCTGCAATACAAATTGTTGCAGCAGATTTGAGTTTGATATCAACCGATGTGTCAGCACAAGTTCAAGAGGAACATTTGAATACTTTATCTTCCAAGGTAGAATTATCGATACCAGAGGAAATGCTAAATAAGCAGCATTCATCTGATACTATGATGGATGGGAAAATGTCTGGTGTACCACTGCAACATCACAGAGGGCAAATGAAAACATCCAACCTAATCAACAAGTTGTAGTCAGGAGTTTACATATCTGATGACAGAGCTATCAGCAGATTGTGGATAGAGATTTATTTGCAAAAATTGAAGATCAGCTGCATACAATTCCACAGAATCTATACCAATTACCGCAGATTCAGAAAACAATCAAAAAGAAATTTCCTGGATCTAAAATCCAGGAAACTACAAAGTCAAAAGTATTTGTTGCCACCAAAAAAACATCTTCTGTGATAGAAATTCATAATCTTTAAAGTTCTCCAGATGTTGTTATGGGGCAACTACCTGATTGGCAGCAAAGAGATTTCTGTGAAAGATATGCAGAGATCAAGCATCCTTCAATCGGGTAGTAGACCAACTACTTCGGTTAACAGGAACGATGTCTGCCACGTAAACCTCCAAAAGATATAAGGTCCTCTAGTAGTGATAAAGTTTGCAAGCAATCAAGATCAGATCATAATCAAGAACAGAATCAAGATGAACAATCTTCAAGCCTCTTGAATCAACCAATCTTCTAACTCCAAATAGAACACACACTGGAAGAATTGTGAAACCTACTGACTGCCTGAATTGATGAAGTCAGAAACCTGATTGGACATGGTTTTGTGGTATAGGTAATGAACTGTATGAATGTACAAATATTAACAATGGGAGAAAAGTTTGGGAGAGTTGTTATGTAAGGAAATGGTTCTGAAAATGTTAATTTGAGAGCTGCATGAGGTCTCACACAATCTGATGATGCCATACTGCTTGGGTGGTGATAAGCCTGGTCATTTTAGGATTTCATGGAGTGCAGACTTATATCCACAAGACTTCCTTATTGCCAACATTTAATGAACTAATGCCATTTTTAAAAATTAACCTGATCAGACATGGGATGACAGACCTCTACGACAAGTAGGATTTGAACTCAGAAGTAGGGGCAGTACTTCCGTGCAGCAGTAAGAGCATTCATGCCCCATGTAGATACTTTTAATTTATCTTTTCAGGCATATTATGACATATATCTAGGGTAAGTGGGATTAGAACCAAAACCTTCTGATCCAGAGGTAAGGACACTGCACCACAAACACCCCCCACCTTCACCACCTGTTATCATTGGATTTGAACTCACGTCCCCAGAGCATTAATTTAGCCCTCTACATCAGAACATCCATAGCATTACCAGTATGCCATGATCTCTCTTACAACTAAGTGAGGGTATCACTGAGATTTGAAGTCAGGGTTTTGAGTTTACTAGATGTACATTCTAAACTGCTTAGCTGCAGAACCAAGCACAATCTTCCCTATGTAACCTATACATAATTGTTCTCATGCATTTAAGTACATCATCTTGAGACAAGAGCATCTGTTTGTAAAGAAACAAGAGTGTTGATCCTCCCATCATAAACAATATAGACCCCTCAATTCAGTCAAGGACAGAGGATTGATGGCAGAATACTTTTAACCATAATACCTTAAAGTGTACTTGGGTGGGTGCTTCTGATAGACTAATGAGAACCCCTAAAGAAGCCAACTTTCTTGCCTAACACCAGCTTGTGGAATAAAAGCTACAGGCTACAGCATGGTAGAGCTTCCCCTGAGGTGGGTGCAGTTGAGGCAGGACTGAGATGAGGCATGTAAGTGACTAATCATTTTTCACTTAAGGACCTCAATAGCACAAGGAGAGGTGGACCTAATTCCATCTATCCTAAACCCAACAGTAAAATAGAAGATATGAGACAAAGTGGGGTGGAGCTGAAAAGCAGCAGATGAGCCATGTGCTAAATAATGGGATATCTCCTGTGCCTTCAGACATGAATGTAAAATCCAGCATCATCTCAATTAAAAAAGGGGAAACAGGAAGATAATATTTGTTGGAAACAATCATCTCAGGCCTAGGACATCATTTAAGAAGCTCTGTTGAGCAATGTTCTAAATCCAGACATTTTCAGCTGTTTCATTAATAATCGTCCATCCAACATAGGTACTGAGGTAGGATGTTTGCTGGTAATTGCACACTGTTCAGTTCCATTCATAACAGCTCAGTTAATAAGTAGGCTTTGCCTTCTATTATGTTCCCAGCTGTTAAAGAGTCATAGAGTCATACAGCACAGAAACAGACCTTTTAGTCCAACTTGTCATCATCAGCCAGACATCCTAGACTGATCTAGTCCCATTTGCCTGCCTTTGGCCCATATCCCTTTGTGTAGAACATGGAACTATACAGCACAGGAATGGGCCCTTTGGCTGACGATGTTGTCCTGAACATGATGCCAGATGAAACTAATCCCTTCTGCCTGCCATTGGTCCATATCCCCCCATTCTCTGCATATTCATGTGCTTATCTAAAAGGCCCTTAAATGCCCCTATCGTACCTGCCTCCACCACCACCCTGGCAGTGCATTCCAGACTCCTACCACTCTCTGTATGAAAAAACTTGCCCCTCACGTCTCCTTTGAACTTTCTCCCTCTAACCTTAAATGCATGCTCCTAGTATTAGACATTTCAATTCTGGGAAAAAGATTCTGACCATCAACCCTACCTAGGCATCTCATAATTTCATAGACATCTATCAAGTCTCCTCTCAGCCTGCGCTGCTCAAGAGAAACCAACCTGAGTTTTTCTAGCGATAGTAAGAACTGCAGATGCTGGAGTCAGAGATAAAACACTGTGAAGCTGGACGGAACGTCCTGACCCGAAACGCCAACTTTCCTGCTCCTCTGATGCTGTCTGTCATGAGTTTTTCTAGCCTCTCCTTATAGCTCATACCCTCTAATCCAGGCAGCATCCTGGTAAACCTCTTCTGCACTTTCTCCAAAACCTCCACATCCTTCCTGTAATGTAGCAACCAGAATTGAATGCAATATTCTAAATGTGGCCTAACCAAAGTCTTATTGAGCTGCAACATGACATCCTGACTCTTGTACTCAATTCCCCAAGCAATAAAGGCAAGCATTCCTTATACCTTCTTTGCCATCCTATCTACTTGCGTGGCTACTTTCAGGGAGCTATGGACTGAACCCCAAGATTCTTCTGTAAATCAGTGCTGTTCAGAGTCCTGCCATTAACTGTATACTTTTCCTTAAAATTTGATCTCCCAAAGTGCAACACCTCATACTTACCCGGATTAAACTCCATCTGCCATTTCTCTGCCCATATCTGCAACTGATCTATATCCCGCTGAATCCTTTGACAGCCTTCTACACCATCCACAACTCCACCGATCTTCATAACATCTGTAAATTTGGACCTCCAGCCTGAAAAACACCCTTCCACCAATACCCTGTGTCTGTTATGAGCAAGCCAATTCTGAATCCATGAGGTCAGGTCACCATGGATTCTATGTAGCTTATTCTTCTGGGTTGAGCCTACCATGAAGGACCTTGTTGAAAGCCTTAGTAAAATCCATGTGAACAACATCCACTGCTCTATCCTCATCAATCACCTTCATCATTTCCTTGAAAAATTCAATTAAGTTAGTGAGACGTGTCCTGCCCTGCGCAAAGCCATGCTGATTGTCCCTAATTAGGTCATGCTTTTCCAAATGTGCAATAATCCTAGACCTAAGAATTGTCTCCAATAGCTTCCCAACCACCAATGAGACTCACTTGTCTGTAGTTTCCTGGATTATCCCTATTTCCCTTCTTGAACAGAGGAAAAACGTTAGCTACTTGCTAGTCCTCCAGAACATCTCCAGTGGCCAGTGAGGATACAAAGATCTTGGTCAAAGTCTCAGCAATCTCCTTTCTTGCCTCTGCCAGTAAGCTGGGGTAGGCACCATCGGGCCCTGGGGACTTATCCACCTTAATGTTCTTCAAGAGATCTAATACCACTTTTTTCTTGATCTCAAAATGCCCTAGCATATTAACATGCTGCACACAAATCTCATATCCTTTTCCTGGGTGAATACCAATGTCAAGTACTCACTTTGGATCTCATCCACATTCTGTGCCTACAAACACAAGTTCTCTCCTTTATCCTTGAGTGGTTCTACCTTCTCCCTAGTTATCTTTTTTGTTTTTAATGTTTCTATAGAATGTCTTGGGATTCTCTTTACCCCTACTTGCCAAGGTCATTTTATAGCCTCTTATTGCTTTTCTAATTCCTTTCTTGAGAACTTCCCTGCTTTCCTTATATTCTTCAGGGGCTCTGTGCAATTTTAGTTTCCTTTAAACCCTTCCTATTCACATATCCATCCAGATGCCTTTTAAGTTTTGTAATTGCACCTGCTCTGGCAGTTTGTTCCGTACAGACAGCACCCTCTGCATGAAAAAGTTACATCTGAGTTCCCTTTTAAAACTTGCCCCTCTCAGCTTAAACCTATGCCCTCTAGTTTTGGACTCCCCCACCCTGGGAAAAAGACCTAGGTTATCCACCTTATCGATGATCCTCATGATTCTATAAACCTCTATAAGGTCACCATTCGGTCTCTGATGCTCCAGGGTAAAAAGTCTATTCCCTATCGTGCAAACCATCCAGTCCTGGCAACGTCCACCTAAATCTTTTCTGCACCCATTTTAGTCTAACAACATTCTTCCTATAGCAGCACAACCAGAATTGTACACAGTATTCTAAAAGTGGCCTCACCAATGTCCGGTACAGCCGCAATCAGACGTCCCAACTCCTGTATTCAATGCCCCAACCAATAAAGACAAGTATACCAAACACCTTGTTCACCCTATCTACCCATGACTTTCAAGGAACTAAACACCTGCACCTCTAGATCTCTTTGTTTGACAACACTCCCAGGACTCTACCATTAACTGTCTAAATCCTGCATTTAATAATACTGCAAGTAGTCTGTTAGATTATAAGTTTAATTTTTGTGGTAGGTTACTTTGATAGTAATTGACTGAATATATTCACATGTTCACATAAGATTGTCAATGCTGTTTAACTGAAGAACAAATATTTATCACATAAAAATAAACAAAAAACATATCTCTCTCCATATGTAGAAAATATGTCAGTTTAGAATGATATTAAAATAAACAGTAAAATAAAGTTTTTTAAAAAAAATTCCATTCACTCATGGAATGTGGGCAATGTAGGCTGAGCCAGCATTTATTGCCCATCACTCATTGCCCTTGAGAAGGTGATTGTGATCTGCCATCTTCAACTGCTACATTCCATTTGGTGTACTTACACTCACAAT
This sequence comes from Ginglymostoma cirratum, assembly GCA_024137785.1. Classification (NCBI taxonomy): domain Eukaryota; kingdom Metazoa; phylum Chordata; class Chondrichthyes; order Orectolobiformes; family Ginglymostomatidae; genus Ginglymostoma; species Ginglymostoma cirratum. The sequence continues at coordinate 326,488 of JAHRHZ010000276.1, forward strand.
GCTGTTGGAGAGGAAGTTTCATGATTTTGACCCAGTGACACTGAAGGCATGGGAATGCATTTCCATTTCTGGACAGTGAGTGACTTGGAGGCGAGCTTGCAGGTAATGTTCCCATGTATCTGTTGTCCTTGTCCTTCTAGATAATAGTCAGGAGCTTAGACGGTGAGGTGTTAAGGAGCCTTGGTGAATTTCTGCAGTGCTTCTTGTAGATAGTACACAGTGCTGCAACTAAGCATCAGTGGGGGAGGGCTGAATGTTTGTGGATGTGGTGCCAATCAAGCAGGTTGCTTTGTCCTGTATGGCATCAAGCTTCTTGAGTGTTGTTGGACCTGCATTCTTCCCGGCAAGTGGCGAGTATTCTATCAGACTCCTGACCTGTGCCTTATAGGTAGGTGGGTTTCGGAGAATCAGAAGGTGAGTTACTTGCTACAAGGTTCCTAGCCTGTGACTTGGTTTTGTAATCATAGTACTTATATGATTAGATCAATTTAATTTCTGGTCAACCTAGGATGTTGACAGTCAGAATGTCAGTAATAATGAAACAATTGAATGTCAAGAGAAAATGTTAAGTTATTTCTGGTTGGAGAAGGCCTAGGCCTGGCAATCGTGTGGTGTGAATGTTGCTCGCCACTCTTTAACCCAAACCTGGAAATTGGTCAAGTCATGCTGCATTTCAGCATCACAAGCTAAAACTCCTCTGTTCAGGTGAATCTGTTGTTTTCCTGAACTGAAACATATTACTGGATCTTGTTCTGTTTTCTCTGTCTGACATAAAAGTTCAGCTTTGTACCACTTTATCAATTAGTACAATAAATATAACACTTGGCACTGAATTAAAAACATATGCTTTTCTGGAAATTATGTCTTCGGTTCACTGTTTCAAATGAGTTTCTGACCTATTTAAAGAAAAGGAGTTGTAAACATTATCTGTAGGATGTACTGTATCAACTCACTTGGGGTCTTCAACAGCAATTTCAAAACCCATACCCCTGAACACATAGAGGACAAGGGCAGTCAGTGCGTGGGAACTTACAGATTCCTCTGTGTGTCACACATTATCCTGCCTTGGAAATGTGTCACCACCACTGGATCAATATCCTGGAATTTCTACGTAACAGAATAGTGAAAATACCTACAGGAAATGCCACAAATTAAGAAGATGGTTGACCATTACTTTTCAAAGGTAAATAAAGATGGTCAATGAATGTTGGCCAGGTCCTGATGCACATATTCCATGAACCTATAAATTTTACAACCACCTCTGTATTTTCAGACTGTTTTTCTGACATCAAGTTATAGATATTCAGATTAGATTTGCAGAAGACACCAAAACCGCTGGTGTAGTGGACAGTGAAGAAGGTTACCTCACAATACAATGGGATCTTGATCAGATGGGCCAATGGGCTGAGGAGTGGCTGATTGAGTTTAATTTAGATAAATGTGAGGTGTTGCATTTTGGAAAGGCAAATCAGGGCAGAACTTACACACTTAATGGTAAGGTCCTGAGGAATGTTGTTGAACAAAGAGTCCTTGGGCTGCAGGCTCACAGTTCCTTGGAAGTGGAGCCACAGGTAGACAGGATAATGAAGAAGGCATTTGATATGTTTGCCTTTATCAGACGGTGCATTGAGTATAGGAGTTGGGAGGTCATGAACAGGATATCTGTTAGGCCACATTTAGAATACTGTGTGCAATTCTGGAAACCCTGTTGTAGGAAGAATGTTGTGAACCTTGAAAGGGTTCAGAGAAGATTTACAAGGATGTGGCCAGTGTTGGAGGACTTGAGCTATACAGATAGGCAGAATAAATTGGGGCTATTTTCCCTGGAGCATCAGAGGCTGAGGGTGACCTTATAGAGGTTTATAAAATTATGAGGGTCAATGATAGGGTAAATAGGCAAGATCTTTTCTCTGGGGTGGGGTGTCCAAAACTAGAGGGCACAGGTTTAAGGTGAGAGGAGAAAGATTTAAAACAGACCTAAGTGACAACTTTTTCACACAGAGGATCGCGCATATATGAAATAAGCTTCCAGAGGAAGTGGTGGACGCTGGTACAGTTATGTATGGGTACATGAATAGGAAGGGTTTAGAGAGATACAGGCCAGATATTTGCAAATGGGACTAGATTTATCGAGGATATCTGGTCAGCATAGATGAGTTGGACTGAAGGGTCTGTTTCCATGCTGTGCATCTCTAAGACTCTATTGACTCTATATTCCATGACTTTCTCTAATTGTATGCTGTAGACCCCAAAGTTATCTGGTTCTCCTTTCACAAGAATTTCTAAACCTATTTTCTAACTTCATCTGCCTGGTCCAATTTAATCGGATTATTTTCACCTTCATTCCTATTTTTGAACCCAGAGCTGAACTTCAAAGCATATTATATTCATTATGCATGGACTATTTGCTTCCTTCCTGTAGCATCGACTGCCTGCAACTGTAATACTGTGGCATGGCAAGTCAGTGTTTGGCACTGCTGCCTCACTGCACCAGGGACCTGGGTTCAATTCCAGCTATAGACAATTGGCAGTGTGGAATTTATGTTGAGTGCTCTGGTTGCCTCCCACAATCCAAAGATTAGGCAGAATGGCCATGCTAAATAGTCCTATATTCTGCAGGCTAGGTGGATTAGCATGCTAAATACAGGGATAGGGTGGGGTGGTGGCATAATCCCCAGAGGCTTGGTGCAGATTTGATGGGCTGAATAGCCTGTTTTCTCACTGTAGGAGTTCTAAATGTTAATCTTGTATTTGTGATCTCAAGTCTCAAGTTCTTCAACATCCTCCTTGCTAGTATTTGTAAACCTTTCCAACACAAACTCCAAGTCTTCAAAAAAAATCTGTCACTCATATCTACCATTGCAATGAAGGTGTATTTGATCATAGGTCCTGTCCTCACGAACAGCCACCTTTTCCTGAAACAACTGAATTCAGTAACCTTGCCTTTGTATATAAATCCATCCATAGTTCCCACCCTACCTCTAGAAACTCTTTCAGCTGTATCCACTTGCGGATTCACATAGACCCTTCATTTGGAGTGTTGTGCATCACTGTGCTTATTTGAAAGCAGAACTTTCAGTATCCAGCCCTAAATTTTGAAACACCATACCACTTTATCCCTTCTACTACTTGCCATCCTATCTTTGTCCAATAATTCAATTTCAACTAAACAATCAATAAGCTTTTATCTTTTCTCCCTCCTACTTAAGCTCAGATCCCAGAGTAAAACACCTGTCAATGTTTTGAAAAAATTAAAGGTTTTTTTCAACTGTAGAAACTTCATTAAGATTGACCATATTGCACAAATGCCAATTCATTAGTAACATGAAAAAATATTTTATAGCACTTAGGTCTATTTAGCTACAAACACTACACTTTTTTACATTTCAGATTTTTTTACATATCCAGTATTATACCTGAATATAAATGCAAGTTCATAATCAAGGAAGAAAATATTTACATTTAATCTTTACTTTATTAATATAACTTAGGACTTTTCTCAACTATCATGCGTGACCTTGCAAATATTTCACATGATGGACCAAAATGGATTGTGCTGGATGGTGATATAGATCCAATGTGGATTGAGTCTCTCAATACTGTAATGGATGACAACAAGGTTAGTAGACATTTCAGTTAAAGGTAACTGAACTTGCTTGAGAAAAACAAATTTAAATTGAAATTAGATTTTTTCACAGAGCCACAGCACTTTAAAAGATGACAATTCAATCCACTATTTATCTGTGCACTACTTTTTTTAGAGCACTGTAAAACTAATTCTATTCCCTGACTTCTCCCTGGACCCTTGCATCTTCTTTTCTTTTCATAAATGTTTCTGCTTTTCCCCTAAAAGGTGCAATGGTCTTTGTTACAGCTAATTTTTTAAATGGCAAACTGCTTCATACATCAAGCAGATCTCTACAGAAAAACATTTCTGCTAGCCTCTCTGATCTTATTAAGTGACAATATTAAATTGATGCTCCCTTGTCACTGACTCTTAAAGCAGAAAAAAAAACATTTTCCTGTTGACCCTATCAATTTTGTTCGTAATTTTATAATCTTCTTTTGCTACAGTAAAAACAGCTCTAGTCCTAAATCTGTACCAATGACTATACTTTCCCAGGCCTACTGAAATGATCCCTCTGAAGACTACTAACAGAAAAGAACCAAACATTCCAAATGATTTGAACAGAAGAAACCATTAGACAAAATTTCATTTTTGAAATGCTTCCTGTAACAAACTAACCAAAATCAACATAAACTAAACTTAACAAATTGTGTTTAGGAAAATCTATAAATTACACTTTTAATTACTGTTACAACAGATTTCTCAGAGAGTCCTTTCAGCATATATGGCATTAATCCTAGTGTTACACAAAACAGTGTTCTTCCCACATGGAATTGCAGTGCCTTTATGCACAAGGTAATTTGACTCAAAGTACCATCCAAGCAACTTTGTTACATGCCTCGGATGCAGTTTACAGTAAAGGACACAGCTTTCCAGATTCTTCGTAGCTCTTATCCCAGAATCTTCCTTTTTGGTTTTCTTTTCAAGCCTTAAACTGCCCTGTGGAATGTTCCAATTTGCAGTATACTTGTATGCCATGAATACGCAATAGTCTTAAATTTTTTATGATGACACCCTACCATCAAGTTGAAGTCGGCTGCACATGGGAAACTCGTAACTCCCTGTTCACATTCTTTTAAAGGTGTGTGTTCCATTCATCTTTGTGCACTTGTATGAAGTCCAGTGCCTGACAGATCAAGTTTTGGTTGTGGATAATAAAAACAAATTGAAAAGAAGGTATCTGCCTGTTATGTGGTAAATAATTCCACATATTCACCACCCTTAGAGTGAAGAAATTTCTCCATTTTTCAATCGTAAATGGCATACCCAGTATCTTAAATAGTGTTTCGGAGCTATGTGCCATGTTTTGAGGGACCTCCGAGTATATTCTACTTGCCATAGAAGAGTGCAGACAGATTTACATAAGAATATAAGAAATAGGAGCAGGAGTAGGCCATATGGCCCGTCAAGCCTGCCCTGTCATTCAATTACATCATGGTTGATCTTTTCATTGTCTCAGCTCCACTTACCCGCCTGCTCACCATAACCCCTGATTCTTTTACTGTTCAAAAATCTATCTATCTTTTCCTTAAAAACATTCAATGAGGTAGCCTCAACTGCTTCACTGGGCAGGGACTTCCACAGATTCACAACCCTTTGGGTGAAGCAGTTCTTCCTCAACGCAGTCCTAAATTTGTTCGCCCTTATTTTGAGGCTCTGCCGCCTACTTCTAGTTTCACCTGTCGAGGAAACAACCTCCCTGCTTCTATCTTATATATTCCTCTCATAATTTTATATCATTCTACCAGATTCTCCCTCATTCTTCTAAATTCCAGGTGGATTCCTAGCCAGATTGTCATGAGGAGTGATTTAATCAGTCAGACCTGTATTTGCTGGAATTTAGGAGGACATGAGGGAATCGTAGTGAAATGTACAAAATTCTGACAGGGCTAGACAAATTTCATGCAAGGATGATATTTCCCCCAAAGATCCACTCACCTACCAGAGACTAGCAGGATCTAGAACAAGGGGTCATGGTCTGAGGATCAATGTTCCCTCTAATACTCTTATTCAGCGCACAGACTTCAGAGGTTCATGTGCAGCAATGACTTTCAAAATTGTAAGTCAGTACATTGGCACACCAATCAGAATGTGCAGAACCTTGGAGGTACCTCCGAGCATGGCCTTGTAGCTTATGGGGAACATTGCTCAGGATAGAAGCTAGGCCATTTAGGACTGAAATGAGAAATTTCTTCACTCAGAGGGTGATGAATTTGTGGAATTCTTTACCACAGAATGCTGTGGAGGAAAAGTTACTGAAAATTTTTGACCTAGGTTCTAGACACTAAAGACTTAAAGGAATACATGAGGCTGGGAATATGGAATTCAGATCGATGAGCCACCAACATCATATTGAATGGTGGAGCAGGCTTGATGGGCTCCTACTCCTGCTTCTATTTGTTACTTCTCGAACAGAGCTGTACTAGTCCGACTCTATTTTGTCGGGGCACACAATGTAAGGGAGAGATCCCATAAGATATGAGGGCCCCCTTTCTCACTACATGGAATTTGCAACACAGAATTAGGATTTCAGCGTAACAATATTATAATAGCAGTATCAGTTTGTTTTGTTTTGAATGATGGAGTAAAGTTGAGGTTTTGGATGGTCTACTTCTGCTCCTAATTTGTATGTTTATATCAATGCATTCTGGTAGAAACAGTCAAACCAGCACAAAAGATTGGGGTATTTTAAATGTTAATTTTTTTAAAAATAGGTTGTTTATTCACTCATAGAATGTGGGCAGCACTTATTGTCCATCCTTAATTGCCCTTGAAAGCTGGTGGTGAGCTGTCTACTTAAAATGCTACAGTCCATTTGGTGTAGGACCCACAATGTCATTGTGCAAGGAGTTCCAGGATTTTAGCGGAGTGACACTGAAAGAATGTGATATATTTCCAATTCTGGAAATTGAGTGGCTTGGAGCGAATTGGCAGGTGATTTCTTTGTACCTGCTGCTCTTGTCCTTCTCCTAATGGTCAAGGATTTGAAAGATGCTCCGGAAGGAGCCTTGGAGAATTTACTTCCGCGTATCTTGTAGATAGTACACAATGCTGCTGCTGAGTGTCAGTAGAGGAAGAACTGAGTGTTTCCAGATATAGTACAAATCAAATGGCTGCTTTGTCCTCGATAGTGTCAAGCTTTTCCGTAGTGTTGCTGGAGTGGTACTCATCCAGGCAATTTGGGAAATACACTGAAAATATTTACTTTCATGCTTCTCTGATATTATAGCTGATTCAAGAATCAGGCTCCATCCACAAAGCTGGACTCTTGTCCCAATCAAAGTATCAAGTTTCTACCTATTTTACTGTGTAAGAAAGGTTTTTAATTTATGTTAATATGCTTACATGCATAGGTATGGATTTCACAATTTAAAAGTTATTTCAATTCAAAGGATTTTTAATTTGTTGTAAAGCTTACTCTTGTGTGGCAGTGAAAGTAGATTTCAATGAATTCAATTTAGGATAATCAGGTTGAAATTTGAACAATCTTACTAAAAATACTTACATATGGTAATAAAACCATTTCAGCCATATTAACAAGACTACATCATGGTACCACTGTTAAATATGTAAAGAAACATGTCAATAATATCCCTTGAAAGCGTCAAAGTTATTCTCCACTGCTTGTGAAAGTTGTATTCATCACTAAACAATGTTTTTCATCATAATCACCTTTCATCCACCAAGCATGATGAAATTTCCCTTAACAAAATACTTTTAAAACATAAAAGAAGAAATTTGCTTTTATTCTGACCTTGAATTTTTCACCAAAATTACGTGGCAGAATTTATTCCCTTTCCTTTGCTTTATAAAACTGCAACTTTGGTTATAAGTAGAAAATTTGCCAGCATTGTATTTGCACTTAGATACAAAACTAGGAGGCGATAGGTTTTTTTTGCCTCACAGGGTCTGATACCTCTATGTTTAATATAAAAGGTAATGATCCCAGAGTTCTACCATACTGTAGGCTGCCCTGTCATTAGAGAGAGACACCTAGTGGTGGTCTAACCTGCGAGTCACCACAGCTCATGTGAGGGGAGAGATTGAGAAGGAGAATCCTTCACAGTAAACTCACCCCGTGCAGGAAATAAACCCACGCTGTTGGCATCACTCTGCATCACAAACCAGCTGTCCAGCCAACTGAGCTATCTGACTCCCATTTTTAATGTTTAATATATATTTGTACGAAGCAAAAATGTTTATCTGTGTTTCAGATTAAATACTAATTAATTTATTTTACTTAACTTATATGAAGGTTTTAACACTTGCCAGCAATGAACGAATTCCACTGAATCCCACAATGCGTTTACTGTTTGAGATTAGTCATCTGAGGACAGCCACACCAGCTACAGTGTCCCGGGCAGGAATACTCTACATCAATCCAGCTGATCTTGGCTGGAACCCGTAAGTTGCATTTTTTTAACCCTTAAATGAAATGCAAATTGTAAAATATAAGAAAGAAAGAAAGAAAGAAAGAAAACTTACGGCCCAGGAACGGGCCCTTCAAGCCTGTGCCGATCCAAATCCACTGTCTAAACCTATCGCCCAATTCCTAAGGATCTGTGTCCCTCTGCTCCCCACCTACTCATGCATCTGTCCAGACGCACCGTAAATGAATCTACCGTGCCTGCCTCTACTACCTCTGCTGGCAACGCGTTCCAGGCACCTACCACCCTCTGTGTAAAGTACTTTCCGCGTGTATCCCCCTTAAACTTTTCTCCTCTCACCTTGAACGCGTGACCCCTCGTTATTGAATCCCTCACCCTGGGAAAAAGCTTATCTCTATCAACCCTGTCTATACCCTTCATGGTTTTGAAGACCTCAATCAGGTCCTCCCTCAATCTCCTTTTTTCTAATGAAAACAATCCTAACCTACTCAACCTCTCTTCATAGCTAGCACCTTCCATACCAGGCAACATCCTCGTAAACCTTATCTGTACCCTCTCCAAAGCTTCCACATCCTTTTGGTAATGTGGCGACCAGAACTGTACACAGTATTCTAAATGCGGCCGAACCAAAGTCTTGTACAATTTTAACATGATCTGCCAGCTCTTATACTCAATACCCCGTCCGATGAAGGCAAGCATAC
>JAHRHZ010000276.1:345204-368835 GCA_024137785.1 Ginglymostoma cirratum
AAAATGAAGAAGGGTCTCGACCCGAAACGTCAGCTTTCCTGCTCCTCTGATGCTGCTTGACCTGCTGTGTTCATCCAGCTCCACACCGTAATATCCTGATAAATCTTCTTTGAACTATCTCCAACTTAATGATATCCTTCCTTTAGCAGGGCATTCGGAACTGTACACTGTACTCCAAAAGTGGCCTCAGCAATGCCCCGTACAATATCAAGATGACATTCACCTCTGATACGCAATGGTCTGAGCAATGAGGGCAAGCATGCTAAATGCCTTCTTAACCGTCCTGTCTGCCAGGATGCAACTTTCGAAGAACTATGTACCTGAACCCCTCAGTCTCTCTCTTCAACAACAGGGCCCTATCGTTTTAAGTAAAGTAATTTTAGTGCAATCTAAGGGGACTAGTGCATTACTTTATACGGTCACTAAAATTGACAACATTTTTGCTCCTATGAACTCAGTTCAGTGCAAAGTGCACAAAGGCCTACCTTTCAAATCTTGCCAGCCTTGTGCATTCGCAAATTTTCAAAAAGAGAGCATGAAATAACTCCACACAGGCCAGTATCAAATCACCAAGTTACCCTTTATTTACGTGTGGAGAGTCCTCAACAATGATCCAGGTTCTTCACAGCCAGCTTTCAGAGTGATATCTGACGCTCCTGTTTAAACCCGATTAACAACACCAATCAGGGAACTCATTACAATCACTACACTCCTCCCCCTCTGAGTCTGAGAACATGGGCCAGTTTTTTTTGTACCTCTTTCTGGGGTGTTTTAGCACCAAGCCAGGTTCCTCCAACTGTGTCTCTGATACTAGGAGCATGTAATGTATAGTGACTTGCCTGTTACGCCTGGACTGTCTCAGAAGAAATTCATTCTCTTCTTCAGGCGACAAAGGTGTCGAGGCAATGATATCCACCGTATCCATCTCAGATTCTAAGTTACGTTCAATGTTTGATGGAGAGGGAGAATCCATGACTTCCGGAACAGTCAGGCAGGCATTCAAGGAGCCAGGAATGTTTTGCCCACCCACTGTTTGCAAATTTGCAGCCTTTATACAGTCCACGTGCTTATTCAGGACCGTTTAACCTAACCGAACTTTATACATCACTGGACCTGACCGCGTGTCAACCATGTCTCTTCCCCATAAAGGGCCATTTCCACAGTTCCAGCACGAAAACTTTGTCCCTGAAGTAAACTGTCTCTCTCACTTAGGGGTGTCTTCTGTCCATTATCAGTGTTCTTAATGCTGTTTCATCATCCCCACCCCAGATGTGGGAAGATCAGATTTAACCTCGTGCAGAGTCTTCTCCCCATTAGTAATTCTATTGGAGCTATCCCTGTAGTTGCATGAAGGGTGATCCTATAATCAAATAGGAATAGGGACAGTTTGGTATTTAGTGAAGCTGTAGGCTGTTTATTTAAGCCTGCCTTCGAAGCTTGGACTGCTCTTTCTGCCAGACCATTGGATGATGGATGGAATGGAGCTGACCTTGTTATGATGAATATCTTTCAACTTTATGAAATATGCAAATTCCCTGCTGAGTAGGAATGGTCTGTTATGTGTCCCCAATACTTCCAGGAGTCCATGCATTTTAAAATATGCGCACAGTATTTCTAACATCGGCTCTGTGTTTGATGAATAAACTCTATGCATTGTCAGCCACTTTGAGTGGACATCCATAATTACTAAGAACATTGAGCCCTTGAAAGGACTGGCATTGTTGCCATGTAACTGAGTGCAAGATTTACCTTGCTATTCCCATGATTTTGGGAGAGCAGCTGGTGGTAATTTTTGTGTTTGCTGGCAGAGTGTACACTGCCCCATCAATGCAACTATGTCTGCATCCAGTGCTGGCCACCAGGCGTAACTTCCTGTCAACGCCTTCATTTTGGAAACCCCTGGATGACCCTGGTGGAGTTCAGCCAGTATCTGTTGGCCACCTTTGTTTGGGACATTCATTCTTGCTCCCCATAATAGCTCGGTGCCAGTATGGTCCTTTGTATTGAACTTTTATTTCTACAGGGCTGGACATTTTATTTCTCTGTTGTCTAAGCTCTTGTAACTAAAGAAGCTATGCCTAGGTATCTTTGTATCTAAGTCGGCACTGTATTTGGCGACGTATAAACTTTTCACTATACTCATTGAGTATAAGTGATAATAAAGGTTAATTCTAATTCATAATAATATGCCATCCTCTACTGTGATCTGGTTTCTCCGAATCCAAAAAGGTTTCAGTTCTGGTTGTGACAGCCCTTTGGTTTCCCCCATCACCACCAGCTGTTTCAGTTTTGCCAGAATCAGATCTTTCTGCATCCAAAGTCTCATATTGTCAGCTGTGACAGGAAGTATGTCGAGAAAACCCAAAACCATTATGGACTCTTTCAGTGACAGGTGCCGTATTTGTTAGTGGGAGGTGGCTGAATGCATCCTCATTAGCTACTTGGTCTCCTGGGCAGTGTTCCAACTTGTGGGAATATGCACTTAGAGCCCACTACTGAATTCAGCCTGAAACTATGAGCAGCACAGCCTTTTCCTCTTTAAGTAGACCAAGTAGGGGTTTGTGGTTTGTTATTATTACAAATTTGCATCTGTAAAGGTATTGGTGCAACTTCCTGTCTCCAAATATCACTATCAAACTTTCCTTCTCTATCTGGGCATTTTTACACTCTGCATTAGCCAAAATCCTGGATGCATGGGCTATTGGGTGTTTCTCTGCATTGGGCTACCTGTGAGCTAATACTACTCCAACATTATATGGAGAGGCATCGCATATCAATACTAAATCTCACTTGGGATCATAGTGTGCCAACACCGTAGAGGATGATAGCTGTTTCCTCACTTTCCTGAAAGCTATGGCTTGGCTATGCAACCACTTCCAAGACTGACCCTTTTTAATGGGTTGATGCAAAGGCGCCAGGATGGAGGCCATGTTATGTATGAACTTTCCGTAATAATTCATCAGCCCAAGGCAAGACCTACACAAAGGTACAGATGTGGGAGCTGGGGGTCTTTTGATTGCCATCACTATCTTTCGACGGGCATAACCTGGTCTTGTAATCTCTGTAGCCAAGTAGGTAATTTGGATGCCTGGAACACATATCTTTCCCTTCTAAGGTGTACGCTGGCCTGGGGGAGACATTTAAACAATATACCCATGTTCTCCAAGTGCTCTTTATTGGTCTTCTCGGCTATTAGCACGTCATCCAATAAATGGCAACCAGGGGTCAAATTTGTAAAATGTTCTCCTTTGTCTTCTGGAAAAGGGTCCAGGCCGATGACACCACAAATGGCAGTCTTGTAAATTGATACAAACCCTTATGGATATTAATTGTGGCATACTTCTGGGAATCCTCATCTGACCACAATTGCAAATACACGTGGCTCCTGTCCAGCTTCGTGAATGACAACCCCCCTGCCAGCTTTGCGTATACGCCGTCTATACAAGGGATTGCATTTTTATCGAGCTACAACAAGCAGTTTACTGTTTGTTTAAAATCCCCACAAAGGCAAACCAACCTGTTGGATTTCACAACCAGTATGACTGGTACTGCCCATTTCACAAACTTGTTCTGCGATTTCTGAAATTGTTGCGCTGGTATTGACCTCCATTAGAAGCTGGTGACCATTTAACCAGATGTTTATTTTGAGTGATACTAATTTGGATGTTGTTAAGCAATTTAACTGTTCCAAACCAGATGTAGGTGGACTTTCCAGGGTATGCGCTCTCCTGGTTACCAGCCTATGAGTTTTGTTACTCCATTTAGGTCTAGTGGGACTCTTATGCTGTCTCAAGTCCACATACTGGCAGCAACTACAATGGCTTGCCAGCCTGGACCTGGAAGAAAATTTTAACTATTTCGTCTAGGCTTGGTTTTGTTTTGGGGTTTTTTTCTGTGGGCTGATATAGATTCGCTCTGTTCATAATGTGTTCTGATTGAGACTATGCAATTGCCTGCACTCAAATAGTGTTCCCCACACTCAGTCAGATTGGTGAGGGTGTCCATTTCCTTCAGAATACCCTGCAATTCAGGTACTCTACCTGCCTCATGTTATAGCCATAAAGCCAATTGTACTGCCTATTTGAAGTCCAGTTGGACTTCAGCTAGTAGATACTTTTGTATAGTTACATCATAAATCCCACATACTAAACAGTTTCTCAGCATCCCATTAAGGGTTATACCAAAGTCACATGCCTCTACCAGTTGTCTTAACCAAGTCAAAAATCCTGATACAGATTCCCCTTGTTCTTGAATTGCCAAGTAAAACTGATAGTGTCTCAGAATTAGACGAGCTGTCGTCATAATATTCCTTAACTAAATCTGTCAACTCTTGAAAGTCATTACTATCTGATGCCTCAGGAAAAGTTTGGCTCCTAACAATCACTTGTGGATCCACAGCTTTTTGGCAGAATTATTTATTGTTTTTCATCTGCCCCAATGTCATTTGCCTGGAAAAAGGAAATGGCTTCTTTCCACATACTGGGCCCAGTTTTCAATGGCAGGGTTGAATGAGTCAAGCTTCCCAAATAATGACATGATTGCCAGGAATGCTTACCTTAACTCAAAGACGATTATTGCAAGTTAATTTCTTCAGGAGCATGCTTATCTCTCATAGCCACTGAAATAACTTCACAGAAGCTGGAATCCCATCACCACTTATTTACACATGGAGAGTCCTTGACACTGATCCAAATTCCTCAGAGCCAGCTCTCAGAGTGAAAAGAATCTCTCACACTCCTATTTTTATCTGTCAGCCAGGGCTCCCTGATTCAATCAGATTAACTTCCTCAATCAGGGAACTCATAATCTGTGTGGTTGACCTGACTTACCTCGTTATGATCACGACAGAACTCTTTATTGTTAATCATATGTAAGATGCCAACAATTCCTGCATGTATTAGTGGTTGAACTTAATTTTTTTAAAAAGGAAGAAATCTTCATGCTGTCTATTATTATTTAAAATTTAATGCTTTGTATTATTGCTCCTATGTACTATAAAAAATATAAAACTGATTTGCGAGATGTCTATAATTTTCTTGGGTTTTGATTGTTTGATCAGTCTAGTAATCTGTGCGTGTACTGAAATATGTTTCTTTCAAATGGACAATTTTTTTTCCAGCTTGTGGATTATCGTGTAGAATTCAGCAAATGGTGGGTGAATGAATTTAAATCTGTCAAGTTCCCATCCCAAGGTACTGTCTTTGACTATTACATTGATTCAGAATCAAAAAGATTTATGCCCTGGACAGACAAGGTACCCACATTTGAGTTGGATTCTGACTTACCACTCCAGGTACTTGAGAGAACAATACACATTCTTATAAGTAACCATTTACTGTCTTCCTATAGTACTGTGTCATACATGGTCAAGAAGTTGTAGGTTCTAATTGCTTATCTGAGTAAGTTATTTTTACTGAAACTCTAGTGGGATTCTACGAATAGATGCTCAGTGGAGTCTTCATTTGTTAGTATCCAAAACAAGACATGTTACAATGTCGCGGCCAAGGACCGTCCCAAATTTACCCTTGGGCATCACTTACATTAATGCAATGAGCTGCAAGCACAAATCACACAGCCTGATGTTGTTTACCAGTCCAACCCTTCTAAATGACTAAAGAGAGAAAAGCAATGAGTGGAGTTTTGACGTGGAGGTAAGACTATGTCCCCTGGTCCTCTGGCTCCATATCACAATAAATTAAAACAAACTTATCTGCTGATTTATTCAGTGATCTCCAGTAATACTATCAGATCATGTAGCACCTGAAAACTAGTTGGAATTTGTCTAATATGGACATAAAGCCTTGATTCATTTTGGGTTAACACCTGGGCTGCATAAAAGGCTTAAAGAATTTGGGGATAAGCTGTTGCCCTGCTAATTGGCTTGTCATGTTGACTTTGTGCCCTGATATCTCTGACCCAGGAGAAGAAAATTCAGTTAGATTTTCTGGATCAAATTGCTTGATGACCGTTACATATACACTGTAGAATTAGATCAAACATGAAGTAAAATGTTACACAGACTGGAACCCTGAAAATGCACAAAAAGTGCTGGTGCAGACCAAGTAGCATGTATAATGAAGCCGTTCTGAGGAAGGGTCACCGGGCCTGAAATGTTAACTCTGATTTTTTTTCTTCACAGATGTTGCCAGGCCTGCTGAGTTTTTCCAGCAACTTCTGTTCTTGTTCCTGATATACAACACCTGTAGTTCTTTTGGTTTTTATAATAAAACAGATCTTGGACACTTCTTAAAAATCCGAAGAAGCAACATTTTACAAAAAAATACAGCACTTAGAAGGGAAAGAAGAACAAAAAAAAGAGAAGAAATAAAATGAACTGAGATGTGCTAATGGACTTTACAGGGAATCATTAAAGAGTGATAAGGAGCAAGAGGAAAATGGAGACATAAAAGTGAACAATATTTATTGAACACAGGTCATGTGAGTAGATAAAGGATGAGGGGTAAAAGGGAAACATAAAACTGGCAAAGTGGAGCAGTTTCTAATCACCCATGAGTCTGGTGCTGGGAGAAAGAAACTTGTTGACACCACGAGATGGAGACCACCTCACTAATAGAGAATAGGATCAGGCTTGATTTTGATTGCCTGGCTCCCTTGCCTCCGGCAGATAATATTTATTATCCAGACCTATACAGTGCCTGAGGATAGCTATTTCTTACAGAACTAAACTCCAGCACAAACTGCTGCCCTTATAAAATGAGATGCTAGAATGGAAAAATTTAGGAAAGGGATAATGACAATATCAACTTGTACTTTGTTCATATTACCTTTAACACACAAAGAAGTCCCAAGGTGCTTTAGAAAAGAATAATAAGGAGAACTATGTTGATTTAGGTCATGAAGTGTGGTTGTTGGGTCAAGTCAAGTGTTGGGTCTGGCATCATCGAGTTCGCAGGAGAAAAGATGATTAAGTTTGGTCATGAGTGGGTAGGGGATGGCTTAGTGTGGTCCAATTTTTGAGGGTGGGGAGTCAGGAGATAGAACAATGAGGATGGGATAATTGGTAAATTAAGGGACATTTAATAGCTACCCAAAAGTTAGAGAAAGATTTCAAACATCTAACCTTTCATGAGCAAGTCTGTACTATGCTTAACTGACTTGGAAACTTGTGAAGTCTTCAAATTCAAGTGACTTTTCAGATGGTTCAAGAAAGGGAATTGCCCATTAGAAATTTCACTTTCCTAGGCACTTCCAACATAATCAGCTGTACCATGGATTCTGCATGGTCCAAATGTGCAATTCCAGTCTATGCTGCTCCATCAACTATCTGGCCATTGCAATATCTGGAACTTTGAAGCCAAACTAGAAGTTACAGTAGCAAGTTTTGTTTTCAACAGTACTAACAATAACTTAAGTTGGTGACTTTAGACACAAAAGTTTTTGAATCAGGAAGGTTTAAATTCATAGGTTAGCGTCATTAGACAAAGAATGTTTAAAAGCCAAACAAAATAGGTAACATTTAGATCTCTAGTGAAAGAGGCATGATCTCTTGAGAATGCTAGTTGAACTTCTTGCATTTAGTCCAGAGTCATAATAGATAGCAGGAGCAGAAATAGAACCAGATTAGGTTACTTTAGCCCAAGTAGAGTTTAAAGCCTAAATAAGGGTGGGCTAGGAACACAAGCTCAGGAAGAGAAGGAGACATGACCACTTACCGAAAAGAAGGAAGAACTCTAAGCTAAGAGAGCAAAAGGATGAACCAGAGAAAAAGAGCCTCAGGTGGACAGGAATATTTAACTATGAAAGTTGGAGTTGGCGCTGCAAACATGCAGATCAGTTTGAAGCTGCCAAGGAAAAGCTCACTCTGCCTAAAACCTCTGCAAACTTGAGCTAGGCCTCAAAGTCCTAAGATTCTCCAAATTTGTCCCCATATTCAAAAGGAAACAATCCTCCTTTCCAGCATTTGAAAAGGTAACATATCAGTTACATTTGTGCCAGAGGGAATGTGGCACTGATGATCCGGGCCAAGTTAACAGGAAAAGCCAAAGATCTTGTTCACTCAGTCCCCTGATGGGACAGCTATTACAAATAGCCTGAGGATACAATTCTTAGTACCTATGAGCACATGAGAGACACATATTGTCAGATTGTGAAATTCACAAAAGAAACCTACAGAAATGTATCTGGAATTTGAAAGAATCGACAGACCATGATGGTACAATCTTTAAGAATAGAACACACTCAAAAGAGTTGATGTTATTAGAGAGGTACAAAAAATGTCTCCTTTACAATACTGGAATGCACCTGAGAAACAAACAACCACAGCAAATGCAGCTGACATAAAAGACAAGGATTTTGAACTGAGTCAGAACTCCGAATCACAGCAGGTCAAATAGTCTGGATCAGCAGTAAAAGAAGCTATGTACTTAGGGAAAGGAGAATGGGGAGAAACAGAAGAAAATAATCTCCAACTTTTAGAAGAAAATTTATGGAAGGCTAAGCTGCAGGTATGCTTTGCCAATTTATTGCAGAAAAACACACCATATAAAATAATTCATAGATATAGAAGAAAATCCGCAGGAAATCTTTCAATGCAATTTGTGTCTGCAGTCACTGAAGTCCTAATGCTTTGTGTAAGCTCTAAGGAAGGCACTGAAAGCTTTCAGGATTTTGTATGTGAAGGGGAAATGGCCCATAGTGGTTCCAAACAGCCTAGTAAGGAATTCACCATACCCTGGAAAATTAGTTGTTTGCAGTCAGGATTGAGGATTTCCCATACAGAAGCAGGACAAATTCCAGAATGCCAGGCAGAGAACTAACTGGAGAGGGTGTTAAGCTACCATTAGTGAAAATTCACTTGTACAGTGAACTCAATCATTAATCAACTAGTGATCGTGCATGTAATCTGAAATTTGTCATGCTAGGAAATTTCCTCACAAATTGGAAGATGTTAACTCAAGATCAGGCAAAGGAGGATTAACAGACTGAAAAATTTCGGCAAGAACCTATAGAATTGCAGACAGCTGAAAAAGGTACAAAAACTCTACAAGGTTAATAGAACCCATGAAGTTTGAAATAGTTCATCAGTACCCAATTGGATTAAATAGTGACTGAGGAATCCCCTTGCAGGCCGAGAGAGAGAGGGTGATAGCTTACTTTGTGAAAAACCTGACAGTTTCAATTATTTGAGTTGAAGCAAAGCCCAGTGAGTGGAAGAGTTAAAAAAAAATGGTCAACCATACTTGTCAGTGTTTGGTCTCTGAATAAAACTGCAGAAATAGTGCTTACTGGACTCGGTTGAGAAGGTTATTTACAACTTCCACGTGATTGGAGAAAAAAAAAATCAAAGGTTCAAAAACATAGAAGCAATATTGCTTGCAAAGAATTAAATAAATTTTGATCTGACAGGATCAGGAAAAACAGAGATTTAAAAATATTGAAGAAAACAAACCAGAGAAGAGAGAAAACATTCTTGCTTGAACATAAAAGCCTCTTCTGGACTGAAAGGCCTCTTACTAGCATTCTTGTAACTGCAAAAAGTGACTAGAAAAGGGATGAACTAGAGATGCAGCAAGAGGCCATTGCCAACTTGTTACCAAAGGGAGAATTTAAAGGATTTAAGTCTGGGAAGTGAACAAGCAATGTTTTCGAGGTAAAGAAATAATTGACATTGGCTGCAGCCTATGTCTGTACATTCTTCATTGATCACATGGATGATGAAGCCACATGACGAAAGTCTAGTGAAGCCTGAAAGTTAAAATGAGTACAAACTTTCATAAAGAGCTGGAAAAAGATACAGATGAGAATTTGCCAATGAACTAAAGTGGAGAGCATAAGGGGGAGCTATACTGCACCAGCTTTCCGTAATTATAGAAAAAATGTATTTATTATATTTTGATTCCAAAATGTAATACTCTATATAGATCATCACTTATACACACACATCTTCTCGAATGCAATAATATGCATCACAACTGGGACTTTCCCTTCAACATCTTTCCACTGGCTTCCTGTTCTTGCAAACATTAGTTTCCCACACAACTGATGCTAATTGACAAAAACCCATAATCTGGTTGAAACTATCCTTCCTGCACCTCACTTACCACTCCAAAATGACAGGATCAAGCTGAGTACTGCCCAACTTCCATCTCAGTGCCCCATATGAAGCAATCTTCCTGCAAATAGCAAACATCTGTAAAATGATAGCCTTTGAACTTCCATGGCAGGAGTAGTCCTTGCTAAACAGGCTGAGGACAAGCCAAGGCCCTGGGCAACTAATCTCTCCCCTTCCAGGACCTCATACAAACCCTTTTTACATTCATGAAGAGACACAAATGGTGCTGCCCATACTGAAAGTTGTCTCCTCAAAGGTCCAGGTGGTGGAATAATCACCTTAAATTCAACAAATTTAGGCTGTCACTTTGCTGTGGGGATTTGCATTCATGACTAAGTAATAAAATAGATTCTGTAAAAAGATGAGAATGTATCTTTTATATATTTTCCTGTAAAGGGGAAATATGTCATTAATGTGTAGTTATAATTTTATGTATTTTATAATGACAAATAATCAATCTTTAAAATAGACATAACTGGCTGTATATATTTTTACATTTTAAACCTTTTGTTAACAATTTTATGTATTTGCTTCAATGAATTTAGAAATAAAACATTTTTCATTCTTAACTTAAAGAACCTAGTTAGTTTGTTTCTTAGACCAAGTTATACACGGTGAAGTATTTATGTATTAAGCTGACAATATCTTTTCCCTGTTAAATTCAAATTCTATTATACCCAGTTCAGGAATGGCATCATTGAAGAATCAGTTCACCTTTCCTGACTTGGACATAAGAAATGTCTGCAAGATTCTCATGCGTTTTGTTATTCCTTGAAATGTAAACAACTATCATAGCTCTATTCTCAAGTTTTGTTCTTCCTTAAGACTTGATTTTATAAGTAGATACTTCATTGAAAAATGTTAATTGTAAGTTACTGATTTAAAAAATACTTCAACATGCAATTATTATACGTCCATGCTATTTGCAGGTCTATGTTCTCATTATAACTTCTTGTAATGCAGGCTGCCTTCGTACATACGACAGAGACCATCCGCCTACGTTATTTCATTGATCTAATGCTAGATATTGGTCGACCAATAATGTTAGCAGGAAATGCTGGAACAGGAAAATCTGTACTCATGTGGGAAAAGTTGAATAGTCTAAATATTGAGGACTATTTGGTTCAAGCTGTCCCTTTTAACTTCTACACAAATTCTGCAATGTTACAAGGTATTGAAATTACCCAAAGAGGGATGATTTTTATCTCCCACTGAGAAATGGGTTAGACGTGTTATTTGAGAGGAATATAGAGGAATTATTTGTTTTACTCTTAAGTTAAAAGGAAACTTTGTAATGTAATTGTCTTGCCATGTTCAGAATTCATGACAACTGAAACATTCATGTCATCCAAGTGCCGGGCCATAATTCTCCAATGTAGAAAATTTAAACTTTTAACTTGACACTACATCTTGCATTGTCATACTTTCCACTCAACATTTGTGGTTCAAGATATTTACAAATGATTCAACTTCATCTTTGATACTGTTGCATCATTGAAGGTTGAGATATGTGTGGAGCTCTTCCTCCAGCTAGTGATTTAATTGTCCATCACCACTCACAGAGCAGGGTTTAAATCTGATTTATTGATTGTGAGATCGTTTAGCTCTGTTCATCAAATGTTTCTCCCCCTGTTAAACACATATGTGGCACTGTGTTATAGATTCATCAGGTTAGCATCTGATTTTTGGTATGGCTACTGCTATTTTTGGCATGCTCTCCTAAACCCTTCATCACAGTTAATCTCCTGTCTTGTTGTTAGGGATATACCAAGGTATGAGCTTACAGTTTGTGTTTGAATACAATTCTGCTGGTATTTGGCCTTCATCACCTCATGCCCAGTTTTGAATTGCTAGATCGGAGAGGCAATGGCTTAATGGTATTATTGCTGGACAGTTAATCCAGGCACCCAGGTAAAGTTCTGGGATCTGGGTTCAATTCCTGCCATGGTAGGATGTGAATTTAATAAAAATCTGGAATTAAGAGTCTAAAAATGACTGTGAAATCATGTTATCGTCATAAAAATCCCATCTGGTTCACTAGTGTCCCTACCTGGTCTGGCCTACAAGTGACTCCAGACCCACAGAAATGTGGTTGACTCTTAACTGCCCTCTGGGCAATTAGGGATAGACAATAAATGATGGCCTAGCCAGTCGTGCCCTTATCCTGTGAATGAATAGTGAAAAAAGATCCATTCTGAAATTATACCATTTGATTTGATTGTTGTGCAAGACCATACGTCTGATGTATCAAGTGCAGTGGTCAGTCCTCCGATTAAGGTCATCAGATCCATCAGCTATAAATAGATTGAAGAGAACTGATCAAGTAAGTTTTTCCTCCACATAGTTCCCCACTGCTTCCCTGAATTGGCAGTCTCAAAACCAAAATATTGAGAGTACTGGATGTCCAAGATACACAGAAAATACTGAAAAGATTGACCAGGTCTAGTGGCATCTGCAGAGAGAGAAACAGAGTTAAAGTACATTTCCAGAATTTATTATATTTATTTAGTCTTGCAGAATAAGATTTGGCAAGCTTAAATAAATAATTATACAGAGGCCAGTATTCCATTACCAAGTCACCCTTTATTTACATAGGCCTTGACCAGCCAGCTCAAAACCAATCCCTAAATTGAGGGATAGTAAGAATTGCTGATGCAGGAGTCAGAGATTACACAGTGTGGAGCTGGAGGAACACAGCAGGCCAGGCAGCATCAGAGGAGCAGGAAAGCTGACGTTTCGGGTTGGGATCTGTCTTCAGAAATGGAGGGGGTGGAAGGGAGCTCTGAAATAAATAGAGAGAGGACGGGTGGGGCTGGGGAAGGTAGGTGGGATGGTCATAGTTGAGTGCAGGTAGGCAGTGGTGGGGATTGGTCAGTGAGGTGGGAGGAGCAGATAGGTGGGAGAGAAGACGGACAGGTCAAGAAGGCGGGGATGAATGGGAGGGAGAGTTGGTTGTGGGATGAGGCCGGGGGTGGGGAGGTTTTGAAGCTAGTAAAGTCCACATTGAGACCATTGGGTCGTAGGCTCCCAAGGCGGAATATGAAGTGCTGCTCCTCCAGTTTCTGGGTGGCATCATTGTGACACTGGAGGAGGCCCAGGATGGACATGTCGTCCAGGGAGTGGGAGGGCGAGTTGAAGTGGTTTGCGACTGGAAGGTGCTAATCGGTAATGTGGTCTGTTGCATCCGCTGCTCCTGATGTGGCCTCTTCTGCATTGGTGAGACCAAACGGAGGCCAGTGCTCTCTGATTGGCCCAGGTTAACAACCCCAGTCAAAGATTGCATAGTCTATGAGATTCACCCGGCCTTGGTTAAATCACTACATCCCTACCGCACCCCCCAAGTCCGGGGATATAGGCCTGTTTCTTTCTCTTACAGCTTCTCCTGGGACATTTTTGCCCCAGGTCCGAATCCTCTGACTCGGACATGGATGGCATGTACTGGATCTTAGACTGTCTCTTGCGCCCGGAGGGTCTCGGGAGAGTTTCCTCTTCTTCTTCCAGTGGTAATGGTATTGAGGCTACAGCCACCTCAGACTCTGAGCTTTCCTCAACACTAGATGAAGGGGGAGAACCCACCATTTATGACAGCCTTTCTGTTGTTCTGAGGGGCCAGGTATGTTTTGCTCCTGCCCCGTTTGTGCGAGAATACCTTTCAGGTGATCCACATATTGTTTAGGACAGCCTCACGTATACAAACTTTGTATCTCACGGGACCTGACTTCATGTTGAACCCGCCTCATACCCATCTCAGGCCACTTCCATGTTTCTGGCAACAAACGTTTTCCCCTGAAGTAAACTATCTCTCTCACTTAGCGGAGGCATTGGCATTCCTGCTGCTGTTTCCTACCCCTCTATCCCAGGTCCGGGAATATCTGGTTTAATCTGGTGTGGAGTCTTCTCCCCATCAGCAACTCTTCTGGAATTATTCCTGTAGTTGCATAACGGGTGGCCCTGTAATCAAACAGGAACTGGGACGATTTGGTATCGAGTGAAGCTGTAGGCTGTTTCTTTAAACGCCTTCAACATTTGAACTGCTCTTTTTTCCAGGCCATTAGACAATGGATGGTATGGAGCTGTCTGAACGTGCTGAATGCTATTCCATTTTAGGAAATACTCAAATTCTCTGCCAGTAAATGACATCTCATTGTCTGTTACCAATACTCTGGGAGTTGGTGTATTGCAAACATTGCCAGCAGCTTTTCAATTGTCATTCCTGAGTTTGCTGAATGAATTCCATACATGTCTAACCATTTTGAATGGGTATCCACAATGACCAAGAACATTGAGCCCATGAAAGGACTGGGATAGTCAATATGTAACCGAGTCCAGGGTTTACCCGGCCATTTCCACTAATGCAGGGGCACTGCTGACAGTAATTTTTGTCCTTGTTGGCACTCTGGACACTGCCCCACCATCACAGCTATGTCAGCATCCTATCCTAGCCGCTAGACATAACTGCTTGCCAATATTTTTCTTTTGTAAACCACTGGATGACCCTGGTGGAGTTTAGCCAGTACCTGGCAGTGATTTGCCATCCTCTACAGAGACCTGGTCTCACTGGGTCCAGAAAAGTTTCAATCCTGGTTTTGAGGACCCTTCTGTTTCCCCCATTACCACCAGCTGTTTAAGTTTTGCCATACAGGATCTTTTTGTGTCCACAGTTGGATATTGTCAACGGTGATTGGAAGAGTATCGAGAAAGTTTAAAATTAGAACGGACTAATCCAGGGGAGGCATCACTGAAGGAGTATTTGCAAGTGGAAGGCAGCTCAAGGCATCCACTTTTGCACTTGGCCTCCTGGACAGTGTTCCAAATTGCACTAAGGGCCCACCATTGTGTTCGACCAGAAGCTATAGCCGGCACAGCCTTGCCTTCTTTAATTAGCCTAGCAGGGGTTCATGGGTCCATTACCATTACAAATTTACACCCATAAAGGTATTGGTGGAACTTCCTCACACTGAAGATGACCGCTAAATCTTCCTTCTCCATCTGGGTGTATTTCGTTCAGCATCAGCTAAAGTCGGGGAAGCATATGTTATTGAGTGTTCCCCTCTGTTGGGCCACCAGTTAGACAGCACTGCCCTGTATGGGGAGGTGTTGCATGTCACACCAGCTCTCACTTGGGATCACAGTGAGCCAACACCTTAGGTGATGATTGCTACTTTTTCACTTCCCTAAAGGTTACTTCTTGGTACACACCCATTTCAAGGCTTTTTGAAAGGCCTTTTTCAATAGCAAGTGTAACGGTGCCAAGATGGAGGCCTGGTTATGTCTGAATTTTCCATAATAATTCACCAACCCAACGCAAGTCCTAAATTCCGGCACAGATGTGGGCAACTTTGATCGACCTCACATTATATTTCAACAGGTGTAACCCGGTTTTGCCAACTCTGTACTCAAGTAGGTCACTTAGGGTTCCTGGAACACGCATTTTCCCTTCTAAGGTGAACGCATCATTGAGAGATAACAAGCATGGGGCTGGATGAACACAGCAGGTCAAGCAGCATCATAGGAGCAGGAAAACTCGACGTTTCGGGCCTAAACCCTTCATCAGAAATCATTGAGAGAAATGTTTTAAGCACTGTGCCCAACTTCTCCAAGTACTCTTTATTGATCTGTCCTGTTATTAGCATGTCATCTGGATAAATAAATCCTGGGGTAGCCCTTGTAAAATATTCTCCATTATCTGCTGGAAAAGGGCACAGGATGATGACATCCCAAATGGCAGTTTTGTATATTGGTACAAAGCCTTATGGGTATTAATTGTGGCATACTTCTGGGACTCCTCATCTAGCTGCAATTAGAGGAAGGCGTGGCTCATAACCAGTTTCATGAAGGACAGATCCCCTGCTAGTTTTGTGTACAAGCCCTCTATGTGAAGAATTGGATACTTATCCAGCTGCAAGAAACGGTTTACTGTTTGCTTAAAATCCCCACCTAAGTGAAACAAGCCGTTAGACTTCACAATCGATACAACCAGTGCTGCCCATTCCACAAACTGCACTAATTTAATGATTCCGTCACTTTCCAGCCTCCTGATCTCAGCCTCTAATCTTTCTCATAACACAAGCAGCACAGGACAGGCCTTGCGAATTGTGGAATTGCTTTCCGGTCAACATGTAAAGTCGTATTGGCCACCTTAATAGTCCCCAGCCCTTCCTGGGGAACTTCTGGGTATTTCATTAGTTCTCTTACTATAATTGAAACATTTTGTGCCAATCAAGGTGAATCTTTCTGAACCAATTCTGCCCCAATAGGCTTAGATCCAAGTTTCTTACCGTGATCTGTAGTAACTGCACCAACTGCTTCTCATAAGACTGGAACCAAAGTTGTATCCTTAATCTGTAACGATTCCCTGGTGTAGGTTCTCCGTCTGGCTGAGATCTTGTGCAAACTTAAGGGTTGCAGTCCAGAGCGAATCTTGTTAAAGACTGGTTCTGCAACCACAGATACAGCTGCACCAGTTTCGAACTCCATGAGAACCAAGTGACCATTTACCCAGATATTTATTTTAATTGGTTCTGATTTGGATGTGGCCAAGCAGTTTAACTGTTCCATCCCACATGTAGGTGGACTTTCCAGGGTGTGCACTCTCCTGGATACCAGCCTATAAATTATCGTACTCAAGTCAGGCCACGTAGGGCTGTTTTGCTGTCTCGATTCCCAGTACTGCCAGCAGCTTAAAGGCTTGCCAGCCAGGATCCTGAAGATCGTTTTAGCTATTTGACTGAGGCTCAGCTTTGGTGTAGACTTTTGCTGTTGGGTGACCTAGTGTTCCTCTGCTCAGGATATGCCCTGCATGAGGCTCTGCAATTGCCGATATTCAAGTGGTGTTCCCCACAGTTAGTCGGACAGGTGATGGTGTCCACTTCCATTGGGATGCCCGGTAGCTCCCATGCTCCATTTACCACATTTTCTAATGACAAGGCCAGTTGCAGTGCCTGTTTGAATTCCATTTGAGCTTCACCTAGTAGGTGTTTTTGTATGGTTACGTAATTAATCCCACATACCAAACAGTCTCTCAGCATCTCATTGAGGGTTAACCCAAAATCACATGCCTCTGCCAGTCGTCTTAATCTTACTAAAAATTGTGGATTGCCCTGGATCTGGAAAAGCTGAATAAAACTGATGGAATGTCAGAATTAGAGGAGGTTTGATGTCATAATATCCCTTAACTAAATACATCAACTCTTGAAAAGCTTTAGTATCTGGAGCCTCAGGGAAAGTTAAACTCCTGATAACAGAAAATGCAATGGGCCCGCAAATCATCAGAAGGATTACTTGTTGCTTTTCGTCCACCCCAATTCATTTGCTCAGAAATCATATTGCATTCCTTCCACATACTGGGCCCAGTCTTCAATGGCAGGATTGAACAACTCAAGCTTCCCAAACAAAGGCATGATGCCAGAAATCTGGACCCCAACTCAAAGGCAACTTGCAAGCAAATCTTCAGGCCTATACTGTTTTCTCTATAGCAAAATTGTTTGAAACCGTAGGTATAATTTGATTGCTACCCATTCAAAGTATTGAAGTGAAAAATGTTGCGAGTAAAAGATTTATCATTACACTTAGTACATTTAAATTTTCATTCTGAATTCCTTACAGCTGTTCTGGAGAAGCCATTGGAAAAGAAAACAGGAAGAAACTTTGGCCCACCTGGAATCAAGAAATTAATTTATTTTATTGATGACATGAACATGCCCGAAGTAGATAAGTATGGAACTGTAGCACCTCATACACTAATTAGACAACACTTGGATCATGGGCATTGGTAAGTAATCTACGTAGAAATGTTTAAATCTAACTGTATAACTGTATATACATTTAAGATATTAAAGTATTGTAGATAGTTCTTATGCTTTAATCACATGAGCCTTGATTTACTCTGCCACGACTTTTGAGTCATGCATTTTATCTAAATACTTTATAATTGGTCTACCTCATGCTCACTCAAATTTTACAGAGATTTTAACTTTCCTCCTCCAGTAGAAACTGAACTGAGCAGGATTGAAAGCCAAAACCTAAAGCACAATTTCTAAAATATACCCCAGAAAATTAGCTTGAGCCACTATTAATTCAGGTTGTTTCACTTACTACCCTGAAAATTCCTGGCTAGTGGCTTCGAAGCCACCCAATCTTTATGAGGCTTAAACTAGAAAGCTTCCTCTAGATGGTTATTTTGGATAAGCAGCTAGCCTGCAATGTGTAAATGAGATCTTCTAGTTCAATTCGTCCATAAGAAGCAGGTGGTTAGCCTATATTTCCTGTCTTCCCTCTAAGGAATGAGAATTCCACTACCTATTAATGCATCCACCTAGAAAGGTCAAATATTTAGAAATAATGCTATCAATCAAAGCAAATTAATTCATTAGAAAGTGACTAGTTTACTGTAATAATTTTCTTTATGAAAGGATGCTGTTAATGATTGAATTAATTTGACCTTAGATAACATATATATTTTTTCACCAGGTACGATAAGGTCAAGTTGACATTGAAAGATATTCATAATTGCCAGTATGTTGCCTGCATGAATCCCACAGCTGGCAGCTTTACAATTGATTCTCGACTTCAGGTAACCAGTTATATATGGTTTGTTTTTAAATATGATATTGTTCGTGATATGATAATGGCCCAGATTTTCATGTATCAATTTATTTCTCTTTATTTTCCTCATTATGAATTAGAATACATCACTGCAAGCATGACAGTGCATTCAAAGTAGTGTGGTCAAAGGTCAGCATGTTCTCTACAAAATCTCCAACTATGAATCAAAGATCTCAGGACTTTGCTTCACTCTCCTTGCCCAAAACATTATTTGCTAGAAGGTAGATCCACTCACTTGACTTGCAAGCCTAACTTCAGAAACTGTGGTCAGAATTTTACCAAGAAAATGAAGGGTAATGTGAAAAGGGGGCAGTGAGTTGTAAAATGACTAGTAGGTCAGGCCAACTTCATGAAGTATAAATCGTGTTTTGCATGGGACAAATGGTGAACCAGATAGGGATTCTCCTCTCTATCAATTAATGGGCAACATTTGGTCAGACAATCACAGACCACATGGGATGGATCAGAGCTTCAGCAGCTTTAAAATGACTGTTAAAGGCTGTTGCCTACGGGGACCTTTAGAACCCTGGCAACTGTAACTAAGGAATTTCGTTGACTGACAAGAGAGGGGTAGACATCTGGAGTGGATTTAGGTTGCCATAAGAAACAGGTCTTCATTGCAAGGCTGTCTTTGTATAGATGTTCAAGAAGTGGTAGAATTGATCAGCTTCCCAGCACCCACTTACCTCAGCATTGTTAGCTTGCCAGCGTCCAGTTGACATGCTCCATCCCAATGAATTTTTCTGAAGAAGGGTCTAGGCCCGAAACATCAGCCTTCCTGCTCCTCTGATGCTGCTTGGCCTGCTGTGTTCATCCAGCTCTACACCTTGTTATCTCAGATTCTCCAGCACCTGCAGTTCCTACTATCTCCGATAATAAGCGATAATCTCCAATGATAGCCTTTTGCTGCTTTCTAACAAGAATCTCAATTTGATGTTCAGGGATTGATTGGAAAATGCAAGTTTTTGCTCTTGATATCAAGAAATTCCTCACTCTACATCTCATCTAGTTCAGAAAGATTCTGCCTTAAATGTCTGTCCAAACTCATACTTTTATTCAGTCTGGCAGCAAGATTTGAGAATTTCCAAATGTAATTTCTGCATTTTTGCATGCAATGTACTGAACACAATTACGCTCCATGTAACTATCTCCACTTTTTCGACATTTACCAAAGTTTGACTAGCCTTATTTGACAGCTTCTGAACTGTTAACTGGGGTGTTGGGCCAACCTCCAATTTATACCCAACCCTGCTAGAATGAAAATTGCCCCATTGCAGGTGCTTTTTCAAAACTAAGGCATGAATGCTAAGTGCGGAAATTTCCTGACTTCTACTATGTTGCCTTTCAGGTGAAATTCCAACCAAAATTCCTACACATCAGGCAAAAAGCTCATAGCAATGAAACACAAGGCAAACCAAGTGATTATTTAATCACAGTGGCTCAAATGTGCTATCAAAAATTAAGGGGAATTAGAGGGACTAATCAAAGTATAAATATACAAGGACAGTTACTATTCCAATGTGAGTTTACAGCCTTCTAAGCAAATTCCATTTTTTAGTCTCATTTTTGTCATGCTTGCTCTGCATATTACCGTTACTAATTTGAACTGCTCATAACAGTTTCCCAGCAGTTCTTAAAATAGCAGCAAGTGAGGGAACTTCCTTAACAACATTTTAGATTACAACAATTTTTATTGAATGCTAAAGCACTGCCCAAGCTATTTGGAGGAAGAAAAATGTTGCCAGTGTCAGCAATGGCTGCAACATTAGTGACCTGGTGAGGCAACAACAGTTTTGGTCCCTGCTTGCATCTGAAAACATTGCAAGAGCAGAATATGCAATCACTGAAAGGTAAGCCAGTAGTCCGAAATAGCTCATAGAATGTGCAGTTAAAACCTCCCTTCATTCAAGAAATAAAAAGCATTATGAGTCAAGGTTGGCCTTGTTCTGTGGCTATTAAATGGGTCACTCAAAAAAGTTGCACCTAAGTTGCCTTTTTTGACTTATGAGGCAAGTTTGTGGAAGTAATATTGCTGGGGCAGTTTGGTGGATTTTTTTACTGATCACAGCAAGGCAGAAAATAATATTACCTTGCACAGGTATAGGGATACTCACTGACTTATAGAATCCCTACAGTATGGAAGCAGGTCATTTGGCCCATCATGTCCACTCTGACCCTCCGAAGAGCATCCCATCCAAACCCACCCCCCTACCCAACTCTGTAACCCTGCATATCCTATGGCTAATCCATCTAACACATTTTGGGCTGTGGGAGGAAATATGAGCAATTTTAAGCTTATTCTTAGCTTTTCTTTTGAATTAATGAAATCTACCATCTGCTTACCCAATCACAAATATATTTATACCTGCCTGCAGCTTAATCTGTTTAATTTTTGGGGTAACCCACCCTCATTCATGTTGCTCTTTGTGCAATTTTGTCCATGAACTAAGTAATTATATAATTTTTAATAAAGGTCTAAGATCAGTTACCACATTATTGTACAGATAATTAGAGTGAAAGTATTTTATAATCTTCTATTTCAGCGTCATTTCTGTGTCTTTGCTGTGAGTTTCCCAGGACATGATGCACTTCACTCTATCTACAGCACCATCCTTTCTCAACATCTAACTGGTCGAAATTTTCCATCATCAGTGATAAAATTCCATACGCAGCTGGTCTCTGCAGCCCTTGGTTAGTCCATAAGGCTACACACTAAATAAAATCTTACTTCTGCTGCATAGATATTTTTATAATAATTAAAGACATAATTGTTTTATATTGCTCCTTTTTATAACTTGATTTGAGTCTGCTGATGTCTAAGTTTCTTACAAAATCTTGTTTAAAATAAATCTGATTTTAATGTATTTTATATCAAATATCCAGCCACCTCATATTTCATAAAAACCGGAATTGTACAAATGTTAATGATATCCAATATGGTAATTATTGCGGAAGGTGATGGCCTAGTGGTATTATTGCCAAACTATTAATCAGAAACTCAGCTAATATTCTAGGTGTCTGTGATCAGGTTATTGCTAAGCAGGTGATGATTGAAGCATAATGGAGTTGGCTACCAACTTTCCTTTCTCAGTGATATTCTTTAGAATTGTGCAGCAACAAAATATGGATAGCATTTCCTGATTTGCAGTATTTGACCTTAAGCACAGGTAGGATTTAAATATGGTGCAGGTGTCATGAATCCTAGAAGGTACCTGTAGTTGTGAATACTTCTGCCACTAGTGGACTCAAGACAGAATGAGAGCAATATGATAGGGATGTGGTGTATATATATTATAGTGAGCAGAATAGAGTTGTGTGAGAAAAAGCACTGGAGCGCAAGGAGAAAAATACTCCATGAAACTTGCCAAAATTAACATGGACAATTTTCGGTAAAATTCAGCCTATAGTTTCATTTCAAAGAGTTTATAGCCACTTGGAACTGTCAATCAAACTGCGTAGTGGCAGGCACCCTGCTTTAATCAGTTATGCAGTACTAACTTAGTAGTGGTAGCCATCAGGCTTATTTTCAAATCCCATTTTTTAATTAAATAATAATAATTGCTGTTAAGTAATAATAATCTCATAACCCTTGCAGTTTTTATAAAGACAAGCAGCTAGAGAAAGTAAAATAAATACTAATTTCCTCATTCCATAACATTTTATCAGTACACAGCTCTTAATTCCCCTTCTTTTCCTTTCTGACGTAAATTTCCTCATTCTTTAATAAAACAAAACATTGCAGATGCTGGAAATCTGAAATTAAATAGAAAATGCTGTGGAAACTTAGTAGGTTTGGAAACATCTGTGGTAAGAGAAACAAAGTTAATATTAACTCAATTCTGTGGAGAAGTCATATCAGACTTGAAACATTAAATCTTGTTCTCTCTCCACAGAAGTTGCCAGACCTACTGAGTTTCACCAGCTTTTTTTTTTCTTATTTCCTTCTTCTCTACAATTCTTCTCTAACACCTGGATTTTACAGTCCTCTGCTGATGCATGGCATCATTTTGGATTTTCCTGTGCTGTACTGTTCTCTGTTTCATCTGTGTTTAAAACCCTGATCATATTTCCCCCAAGGAATCAACAAGTTTATGCTGAAGTAGTCACGTTTGTCCAGTTAATTAGACATGTTATTTTAGATTTTTAAAATGCAACTTTAAGATGTTTCATATTCCGTTTTGCCAAATTTTTTTTTAATCAACAGCCTTGCACCAGAAAATTGCAGGATTTTATCTGCCAACTGCCATTAAATTCCATTACATATTCAACTTGAGAGATCTCTCTAACATATTTCAGGTACAGTATAATTTCTTTATCCATGTATGTTGAATTTATAACTAAATGCAAGAGAACACTTTACAGTGACTTCCAAATGAACTGATGTAGCAATAGATTCAAAAAGCTTCCACTTTGGTTGTGAACAGTGACCTAGGTACTAACTGTATTTAAAGTTACAAGAAATATTTATTTTCTAAATTTTTGTGCATTTTCATGCTCAAAATCTGTCATGAGCTGATCAAATTTGGTTTCATTTAGAATGGAATTTTTGAAATGTTTCCACATAATCCGACAATCCTCAATTCCACTTTTCTGCCTTTTCACATAAACCTTGATGCCCTTACAGATTAAAAATCTGTCAATCTCAGCCTTGAATATACTTAATGACCCAGCCTCAATGGCTCTCCATTCTCACTATCTTCGAAGAAAGAAGACAGTCCTCCTCATCTCTGTTTAAATGTACAATCTCTTAGCCTGAGATTATGCCCTCTTATCCTAGACTTGCCACAAAGAGAACCGATTTTTCCACATCTATCCTGAAAAGTCCCCTAAAAATCTTAAATAAAAACCAAAAGAACTGTGGATGCTGTAAATCAGGAACAAGAACAAAGTTGCTGGAAAAGCTCAGCAGGTCTGGCAGCATCTGTGGAGGAGAAAACAGAGTTAACGTTTCGGGT
>JAHRHZ010000276.1:369235-385028 GCA_024137785.1 Ginglymostoma cirratum
TCAGACCTCCTGAGCTTTTCCAGCAACTTTGTTTTTGCCCCTAAAAATCTTGTATGTTTTAATAAGGTCGCCTCTTCATTCTTCTAAATTCCAATGACTAAGGCAACTTACTTATCTTCTCTTTATAAGACAGGCGCTCCACACCTGATATTAGCCTGGTGAACATTCTGTGGACTGCCTTCAATGCCAGTATAACTTCTCAGATAAAGGGCTAAAAACTGTTCATATTGTTCCAGCTGTGGTCTAAATAGTACCTTATTTGGTTGGCAATTCCTCTCTACTTTTATATCTGGTCCTTTTGAAATAAAGGCTAACATTCCATTACAAACACACACTAATATTCCATTTGTTTTCCTTATGATTCACCTTCCTACCCTGTCATCAACTAAGGTCCATAAATGGCCAAAATATAAAGACCTCATCCCATGACAGATTGAACTGTGAGGGTCATTTGTCAGCTTGGAAGTGGTCCCTCTGTCAAAATTAATCACCACCTTTGGACCTTGGTGAGAGCAGATCCTCACTTAATTTCACACAACCCGAGCCTGTAGAACCCCTCCCTACATATTCACCTTTTTTTCATGTTTTATGGGATGTGGGTGCCGCTGGCTGGCCAGCATTTCTTGCCCATTCCTAGTTGCCCTTGAGAAAGTGGTGGTCAGCTGCCTTCTTAAACCACTGCTTGTCACCTAGGTCGTCCATGTTCCTGGAACTCAGGACTGATGGCCATTGACAGCAGCCATGTCTCAGCGTTGCTAGTGTAAGAACTACCAATTTCTGATTGGGTTGGTGCTGGTCCAAATTGAGGGTAGAGAAACCAAATGTGCCATCTGTTGGAAAGAAGGCAGGAACTGCTGACTTCTGGATTTAACTCATTAGCTTGCATGAAACTATGATGGGACAGGTGGGTCAGTTATTAATACATGCTTAGATTTATCTTTAATCTTATATTCTGAGTTTGCTGCATTAATTGCCCATGCTGTTGACACTGGTTGAACAAGGTGAGAGGACAGCAGAATCAGATGGCGTTGAGTAATTGACAGTCTGGAAAACGTTTAAATACTGAGATTTGATAACTGCATTTTTGCACACATAGCTCTGCTCACAGGACTTTTCTTAGAATGTATCCCCTCTGCTTTGGACTGTTTGTACAAATTTGGGGGGCCATTTTTACAGCCTTGGATTTACTTTTTTCTTTGATTTGAACTTCTTAGCTATCAACTTTCTCAAAACATGATGCCATTGTGTAGTTCTTACCATTGCCCACTAGCCCTAAGCTTCCCAAGTAGCAAGAGTGATATTTTCAAGAACATAAGTGACCTTTTTGCACTCACTGGCTGCTCTGCATAACCGAAATTTCTCACCCTGGAACCATTCTTGTGCTCATTTTAATATATTCACATCCTTCATAAAGTGTTGTATCAAGTACTTCAGCTGAGGTCTAAAACTAGCATCTTACACAGATTCAGTTTAACATCCTTACTCTGGTACTCTATTCCCCTGTTAATAATAGCTGGAATACTTTCTGTTTTCTGACCTTTAATGACTTATGCACATACGGACTCATGTCTCTCTGCTCCTGCACGTCCTTTAGAAGAGCATGCTTTGTTTTAAAGTTTCTGTCTATGTTCTTTGCACCAAAATGTATCACCTTGCACTTTTCTACATTGAACTTCATCTGCCATCTGCCTGCCCACTCCACTAACTTGCAAATGTCATTTTGGTGGTTTACACCGCCCTTGTCACAGTTTACAAAGCCCACAAGTATTGGATCATCCATAAACTTAGAAATTGCCTCCTGAACTCTGAGATCTAGGTACTTTTCAACAAGATTGCAAAACGGTTGTAGTTTGGCTTAGACACTGGCAAGAAACATTTCTGCCTGTTCTGGCTCACCAAGTGAATTACTTGGTCAATCCCCAGTCTGCAAAAATGCACAGGAAATTGGCACCTTTGCAATAGCTTGGGGTTAGATCACCCATTTTACTAATTTTACCTTCCCCCCAGAACAGGTGACATATGAATGAAGAATTCCCCATTGTTTGCCTTGGCTACCCAAAATTACGCTTTGGTTCAATAGCCTTCTGTTGCGCTATCGACCAAAAGAATTGCAATGTAGATCTCCTTGCAGCCATCTTCATAAACATTGATTGAATCTGCTAAACCTTGGTACAGATTATTTTCCAAGGTGCTGTCTGTTAGACAATAGGTACTGTCAAGAATTACTGCACATCTGCAACCTCATTGCTTTCATATAGTACAATCCTTTAAAATTCTAACAATATACTGGTGCTGAGTTGATATGCTTATATTTTTATTAAAATGTTTAATTGCAGGGTCTTCTCTTTGCAACAACGGAATGTGTAAAAACTGCTCAAGATTTAGTCCGACTCCTGTTACATGAATCTTCCCGAGTCTACGGTGATAAATTCGTTGATGAACATGACACAGAAAACTTTCCAAAACATCAGCATTTCATCTGTCAAAAGTTCTTCCAGGTAATTAGGAAGCACTATAAGAATTGCAAAATTATTATTTGATTTCATTGGTAATTAACATATTACAATGCAAACTGCAGCTTTTTTATTTTTTAATATTTGGAGGAAGCTTAATACCTGACTCCTGATGCTTCTCTTTATATTACTTCTTAGGCGGCATCCTAGTCCATAATTCCAGTCCCTTGAATCAGAACAAAAAGACTTTACAACTCTTGCCAAACCAAGAGTGTACAAGCAATTATTAAAAGACAACAAATAGTAATTTGGTAATACAATCTTCAAAACAAAAATTTTGGTGACATTTATCTTCATATTCTCTTCCCTTGCACAGTCAAAAATAATTTTCCTCTGAGTCAAGGGTTCAAATTCCAATTCAGATACAGAACAGAACAGAATCCCTATAGTGTGGAAACAGGCCATTTGGCCCAATATGGCCACACTGACTCTCTGAAGAATATCCCACCCAGACCCACCCCCTTCCCGTATCCCTGTAACCATGCATTTCCCAAGGTTAATCCACCTAACCTAAGCATCCCTGGACACTATGGGCAATTTAGCATGGCCAATCCACCTAACCTGCATATCTTTGGACTGTGGGAAGAAACTGGAGTGCCTAGAATCTGAGCTGACACTTCAGTGAAATGCTGATATTTTTATTTAAGTCTTTCATGAGATGGGGGCGGGGATGGGGTTACTGGCAAGGCCACCACTTATTGGCCATCCTAAATGCAATTCAGGTGGTGGTGATGAGCCATTCTTGTGAATTATTCCAATCCATCTGGTTTAGTGCTTTTTGGAAGCATTATGATCAAGTGAAGTGGGATAGAGTTTTCCCACACTTCATTCGAGCACAACAGGTTTTTCAAGATAATATGCTTGCCAATTCAGTGAAATATTTACTAGTTTAAGTACAGTGGCTGTAAACGACACAAAGTTCACTCATTGGTTTTTAAAAGAGAGTACTATTGATGTATTGAATTGTTTCAGACTAGGCGCAAGGATTTTTTTTCAATTCTATGTCAAAATAATTTGAAGATGTTGGTGAATGATTGCTATCTTTGCTTCTGGAATAAGAAACTGCTGGGTTGATTGTTAAATCACTGCCCATGGCATGTGAATGGTCAACAGGATGAATAGATGATATATATAAATATGTATATGTGTGTATAGAGAGAGGGACAGAGACAGAGAGACAGAAGGCGAGAAAGATGGCTTACTCAAGTCTCTGCTTCCTCTGCATTTTCTCTTTTGATCTTGGGCCTGGAGAAAAGCAGTTAACTTAAAACACGAAAGAGGGTTAGTTAGCTCATTACACAAACTCTCACCAACTTACCTATTTCTCAAACATGGTCCTAGCAGGTCCATGATTTACACACGTTTGGATTAGTACTCGAGGAGTTCCCTTCTCAGTTCATTATCCAAAGCAATTCCATTGAATAGCTTCTTCCACACCCAGTTGAATACACAAGTGATTGTCTGCGTGGTAAAGGAGTTGAGGTAATTCCTCTATGATGAGTGTCTTTGATAGGCTTTTGTGAGACAGTTTGACTCCATTTTTATTAGTTTTGGAATTTGTGGGGTACGTTTATGCAGTGTAGTAGTATTACACGCTTCAAGTTCAGAATGCTTTTAATTACGGCAATGGCATTGTTTTTTCTGTCATATTATAACCAAGTAGATATTTTATGCAATGTAAATTAGTTTTGGATTTTATAATAATATCTGGCTTTTTATTACATTCACTTAATGCTATTTTCTCAATGTCGTCACAATTTCATATCCTTTTCTTCAGAAGGCCACATTTAAGTGCAGCATCAAGGAACCCCAGCAAAACTGGAGTCAATGGGAATTAGGGGGAGAACATTCCACCGGTTGGAGTCATTCCTATCACAAAGGATGCTGGGTGCAGTTGTTGGAAATCAGTCATCTCAGCTCTCAAATATCTCTGCAGGACATTTTCTTGGCAGCCTCCCAGGCCCAATCACCTTTAGTTGTTTTCCTCTATCCCAAAATCAAAAGTGGGAATGTTTGCATTAATGTTCATCATTCATGACTCCTCAGATGCTGAAACAGCCCATGTCTAATTACAACAAGACTGGGACCCCATCCAGCTTTGGGCTGAGAAGTGGCAAGTAACATTCACAGCGCACTAGTGCCAGATATGATGATTTCCAACAAAAGACAATCCAATTGTCACCCCATGACATTTAGTGGTGTAGCTATCAATGAATCCCCCATAATCAACATCCTAGGGGCTAACGCTGACCAGAAATTGAACTGGACTAGCTATATAAATACAGTGGCTACAACAGCAGGTCAGAGTCTAGGGATTCTGCAGTGAGTAACTCACCTCCTGACCCTCCAAAATCTACAAGGCACATAACACATATCTGGCACAGAACAATCCTGGTCGATTGGCAACAGATCCACAAACATTCATTCCTTCCTCCAACTACAAGATGTATTTCAGAAATTCTCAAATGCTCCAAACCCATTGCCACTACCATTTAGAGAGACCAGGGCATCAGATGCTTTGAAATTTGGTCAAAATCATGAAATCATTCTGTACTGGCATTATGGATCTACCTACAACAAATGGATTGTAGATAAACTTCAAAAATCTTCATCTTTTCCAAACTATCGTTGATTTGAGTGTGGCAAAGTAAATAACCTTACATGCTAGGGACTGATGAATTTTATTAATTTCAAACTATTTTCTTAGCCTATTCAATTTAATACAGTAATTTTATTTTTGTGTGGACAGGACATGGATGAATCTGCTCTTTTTGAAAAACCCACTGTGTTCTGCCATTTTGCTTCTGGTATTGGAGACCCAAAGTATTTACCTGTGAGGAATTGGGAATCTTTGAACAAAATATTAGTGGAAGCTCTGGACAGCTACAATGAAATCAATGCTGTTATGAACTTGGTAAATGTATTAAAAGAAAAATGTTGAAGTGATAAATTAAGTTATTTTGTGCATAATAGTATAATTGTACATGGCTTTAATACCCTGAAACTTCCAAACATAGCTAAAAAGATAAAGGAGTAGAAATAAACTAGTGGAAAACAATGAAACTTTGCCAATAATAGAAAATCTGCAAAAAAAATTG
Organism: Ginglymostoma cirratum; assembly: GCA_024137785.1. Lineage (NCBI taxonomy): Eukaryota > Metazoa > Chordata > Chondrichthyes > Orectolobiformes > Ginglymostomatidae > Ginglymostoma > Ginglymostoma cirratum. The sequence continues at coordinate 374,847 of JAHRHZ010000276.1, forward strand.
ATTCAGGAGGAACCATTGACTGACAATGAGCTAAGGATCTATCTCTACAGTACAATGACAAACATAAGCCATATAAGATATAGGTGTTGTTCCTGATTCTGCATTATGCATAGCTTTGATTTAACATTTTCTCATAGTTCCTTTTTTACGGATGTTGATGCCAGGATTCTCTCTCTTTTATAAATGGTGATCCTGGATGTCAGCAATATCTTGAATTTCAACGCTTGGCATTCAACAATGTTAAGGTAGTCATTGAGAACGTATTTTTAATCTTAATTTTAAAAGCCCTAATTTTGCCAGTTACTTTTTTTTTTATTTATAACCAACTTTTTCAGGCTCACTTCCAGCTCAGATGGGACATAAACCCAGCTGGCCCCAGAGAAGGAACATTACCAATGCACATCAATACCCTCTTAGATATTTTTCTGATTAACCTGTTCAGAGATGTTATGGCACATAGGTGGGTCTTAAACTCGGGTGTTACTGCACTCAAAACACTCTGGATAGTTCTGATTACCATAGTACAGAAAGGATATTGCAACTATTGAAAACACACTGACATAAACAAGTATGATCAAGGGACTATATGATAAGATTGTGTAAATGGACCATGTTCTCATTGCAAAAGAAAAGGTTGACAGCAATAGGCTTTCTGCTTTGAAAAACCTAAAGGCATTTGAAAACATAAACAATGAAATAATTCTTTCAAATTGCCCAGGACATTAGAATCAGAGAACATGGCTTGTGTCTGATTCACAAATAATCTTCAGGAACAGTTTTAGTGAGAGAGTGGTCAATTTAAAGAGTAGTCTTTGCGCAATTAATTGATAGGAGTAATTAGAATCATTCAATAAAACACAAATTAAATATATTTCTTTTAGTAAATACTATTTTGGCATTTAATATATACATAATTTGAGACAGAGTGTAGAATTTGAATGGCTCCTCCAGTGGTTTTGCAGGTGGGAAGGATCTGCAAAAGTCCCAGATTGCCTTCCCATTCACTGCCCTGGATTGGCCTAAATCTGACATAATGCAGGACAGTCTTAGGACAGGCTCAATGTCTTGTCCCAGTTGAGGCTCTAAAATTGCCTATTGATTTCGAGGCTAGCAGAAAGAGAAGAGGGACTGGAGGTGCAGGGGGTTTGGAGGGACAAACAGAAGCCCATTGGTTATATTTCTTTCAGCTAGGGGAATGTTTGATGGATTCCCTTTTCACTGTCTGCTTTTCTTGATGAGGAATTCCCCACAATTTTTGTCCCTAAGGTGCTACTTTGTCCTTCGTGTCCTGACCAGGCCTTCCCCACTCCATAACACCGCGACCATTCTGCGTTTTCAACTTTGACTCAGGGGACTCCTTTTAGTACTAGAAATTAATTAGAGTTCTGGGCAATGCTGGAACTACTGTGAGATGTGAATACTAAATTAGCAATAGGTACTGATCCTGCCAACTCTTAAAGTGATGGGGCTAAAACTCTGCACCTGTTCAATTCTGCCATTATTTTATAAGTGGAACACATTTTGGAGGGACACAGGATTTTGGATCCACTATTCTCCAAGCTCCAAGCTCTCTCCTCACAATGATTCCAGTGAAACGTATAAAATATTGAGAGTGCTTAACAGGGAACTTGCTGAAAAGCCACATCAGCCCATTGAAGAATCTATAACTAGGGGTCATAAAACCAAATATGATAGTCATTTTAGACATGAGGGTTGTGAAGTCTTAGAGTTTTTAATCAATCAGTATTTTGGTATATCCAAGTCAAAGACTGTTACAACCAGATCCCAAATGTGCTCAAAATTTTGTTATGACCAGACACCAGACAAGGTTTACTAAGTTATTAAGATCCCATAATGGAAAGCCTAAATTGTAAAGCTTCTGGATGAGGTGGGATGAATTGGCTCCCCTTCTTCATTCACCTGTCTGATGAGTTGCTTGCAGCAATGTTAATTTACAAAGGACTTCCTTACTTATGGATACCTTTCTCCCAGACTAAATGAATTTATGTTTTCAAAGAAATCAATTTAACCAGCCTTTTGTGAATTATAAAAGAGGGAGTTTATTAGTTACTAAACTCATGAATAAATATTAACAGAACATACCTACACACAGATTAGAACTGAACCAAAAGCAATGAAAAGCCAAAAGATACATGGATTAGTGTCTATGGATCATTCATGAGGCATTGATAATGGATTGTTCGGAGTTGACCTGTCAACTTTGGGATTCTTGGCTTTGCGATTTTGACTTGTTTCATTTTTATAGCAGCTGACTAGCAGCACCCAGATGGAGAAGGTTCTCCTTTTGTCCTGATTCCTTTTGACTGGCTTGCTGATTAGCTGGCTTTTAGCACTCAGAGGATGAAAGGTTCTTTATCTTCAATTAAGGGTAATCAGTGGATCATTTGCCAACTGTGACTTTCACAGGATACCAGTGCTTGAACCCAAACTGCTACATGAGTACCTCAGCTAAATGGCACACATGAGCCTATCAGCTCACAAGTGTGGTCAAATAGGTTTAAACAAGCTTTTAACTCATGTTCTTGAGTATTCTTGAAAGGGGAAGATCCAAAACATGTCACTTGCTTGAACTGGTGTCTTCTTTCTCATCATGTTCACAACCTGAGATAACTCCTAAGAGATGACAATTCATTTGCAGTGCATTTCTTCCTTTTAAGTCTATTCCTTTAAAGTTTCCTTGACACTTCATCAGCTGTAACATTCCAGGGCCTGTCTCCAGACAGACACAGAATTTATTCCATTGTCATTCTGGTTGTAGCAGCCATATTTTATTAAAACACATGTTGGAACTAAAGTTTGATATGTCCATAGGTGACGTGTGGTTATCACAGAACTACTAAAGTGTTACAACGTAGAAGGAGGCTATTTGGCCCATCATCCTGCTCAGTAAATGAGTACCATATCCTACTGCCAATCTCCTGCTTTTGCCCCATATCCTTACACGTTATTTTAATCCAAATAATCAAACAATGGCCTCTTGAATCTCTGAATTGAACTGCTTCCACCTCGCTACCACACAGCGCACTCTTGACCCTAACTACTTGCTCAGTGAAAAAAGGCTTTCCTCATTTCACCTTTGCTTCTTTCACTGATCACTTTAAATCTGTGCCCTCTTATTTTCATTCTTTTATGATCAATAACAGTTTCTCTCTACTCTCTCCTGATTTTGAAAATGTCCATCAGATTGCTTAGCCTTCTTCTATCTAAGGATAACAATCCCAAATCTCAATCTATCCTTATCACTGAAGTTCCTCATTCTTAGCTGTATTCCTTTAAACTACTTCTGCACTCTCTCCAGTGCATGCATATCCTTCATATAATACAGCACCCAGAATTGTTCACAATGCCCTAGCTGAGGACTAACAAGTGTTTTATTCAGCATTACTTCCTTGCTCTTGTACTCTCTGACACTATTAATTACACTGAGAATGTAGTATACTTTATTAACTGCTGTGTCCATGTGTCCTGCTACCTTCAAATGGCCACATGTAAGCCTGGGATCCTCTGTTCCTGCACTGTCCTTGGAATTATACCCCCCAATTTTATTTCTTTGAACAATGTTCCTCTTACCAAAATGCATTAGCTCACACTTCTCTGCGTTGAAAGCCATTGCTACCTATCTACCACTGCTCCAATTTATCTGTGTCCTTGTGTAGTTCTACACTGATCTCATCACAGCTTACCATTTTTCCAAATTTTACATCATCTACAAATTTTGAAATTGCCCTCAGCACACCAAGGTCTAGATCATTAGCATATATCAGGCAAAGCAAGAATCCCAATAACAACTCTTGGGGAATTCCAATAACAAACCTTCCAACCTGAAAAATTTCCATTGATCAACACTCTCTGTTTCCTATCATTCAGCCCATTTGTATTCATGTTGCTACTGACCCTCTTATTTCAGAACCTGTAACTTTCCTTGTAAGTCTGTTGTGTGCCACTTTGTCAGACACCTTCTGGTAAACCAGGTATACCACATCAACAGTGTTACCCTCATTGAGTCTTTCTGTTATCTTATAGAATTATAGAATCCCTATAGTGTGGAAGCAAGCCATTTGGCCTATTGAGTCTATGAACCCCCGAAGAGTACTACGCAGACCAACCCCACTATCCTATCCCTATAACCCTGCATTTTCCATGACTAATCCACCAAACCTACATATCCCTGGACACTATGGGCAATTTAGCATAGCCAATCCACCTACCATGTACATCTTTGGATTGTGGGAGGAAACTGGAGCACCCAGAGGAAAACCACACAGACACGGGGAGAATGTGCAAACTTCACACAGGCAGTCACCCAAGGGTGGACGCTATAAGACAGAAATTCTAACAACTGAGCCACTGTGCCTCATCAAAAAAACCCATCAAGTTAGTTAAACGTGATTTCCCTGTTAGAAATCCTTGCTGACTCTTCCTAATCAACCCGTTTTTCCATGTAATGATTAATTCTATCCCAGTAATTGTTTCTAGAAGCTTCCACACCACTGAAGTTAAACTGACTGGTCTGTGATTGTTGGGCTTATTCTTACAAGCTTCTTAAAACAAAACAATAATTTTTGCAATTCTCCAGTCTTCTGGCAACTCTCCAGAGTTGACGAAAGACTAAAAGATTATGGTCGATGCTCCTGTAATCTCCACCCTCATTTCCTTCAAAATCTTTTCGGCATCTCATCCAGCCGCAGTGCTTTGTCAACTTAGAACATAGAACAGTAGAGCACAGTACAGGCCCTTCGGCCCACAATGTTGTGCCGAACTTTTACCCTAATCCTAAGGTCTATCTAACCTCCACCCCTGCCTTATACTATCATCCATATGCCTATCTAATAGCCGCTGAAATGCTCCTAATGAGGCCGACTCCACTACTCTCTCCGGCAATGCATTTCACGCCCCGACCACTCTCTGACTAAAGAATCTACCTCTGATGTCTTCCCTATATCTACCTCCACTCACTTTAAAACTATGCCCCCTTGTAATAGCTACCTCCACCCGAGGAAAAAGTCTCTAGCTGTCTACTCTATCTATACCTCTGATCATTTTGTACACCTCTATCAAGTTCAATGTTGCATTGAATTACATAGAATTTACAGCACAGAAACAGGTAAACTGGCTTAACTAGCTTATATTCTACAAAAAGCCCACGCTCCCATCGTGCCATTTCCACTTCCTCCTTAGTCTAATCATCCCAAGATAATCTTCTACTCCTTCCTTTCTTGCGACAAATTGACTTCTTTTACTCCCTCTTTATTTGCCTCCTGTGCAGGAAGCTGCAGTGGTTCAGAAAAGAACGGGGAAAATGTCATTCCAACTACAACAGCCAAGTTATAGCATGGCAGATTTTTGAACTTAATCTTGAACGGAGAAATGGAGCAATAGCTGACAATGACAGGTTCCCCTTCACCTCCTGTTCATTAATTCAACATTCTCTTTGATTTCAGTCCAGGTGCCTGTTATTGATTTTAAATCCCCTTTTCCAGGTATCTATCCTGTTTTGCTGTTCCAATTTTAAATTGGAAGTAGAACCTGGACTGAAGTTGGGAGAATGTGTTGTCATTTAAAAATCACAGCAGACCACCATGAAATCCTATCAGCCAGTTTGCTGCTCTGACCTCACTGTGTCTTTAAAACAGTAAATCTCATTTCCAAAGGCAGACTTCTGGCAAGATTCCTAACACCAGCAGGGTAAGATGAATCTTACTTAATTCCAAAACAGAGGTTCAGAATTTATCCTTGGTAGTATACGATAAGTTATTTGAAATGCTCATTCTAACAGCTGTTGTCCTTCTGCTCTGAATTTTATGTTTTCGCCACTTATATGTACAGCAAAGACTAAAGTGTTAAAAAAGAGTATTTCTCATCTTGAAATGACCTAGCATGTTATTATACATTCCTTGTTTATTTTGTGCTATCCAGTAACACATCAGGGCTGCCCCAATAACTTTCCAAATCTGCAACCTCTACTACTTATGCAGATACATTGAAACATTTACCACCTGATACTTTCTATCCTGACTTGGAACTACATCACCATTCCATTGTTATATTGGGTCAAAATCCTGGAATTCTCTAATAATACTGTGGGGGCCCTACATCTCAGCCTGCAGCAGCTCAAAAAAGCAGGAACGGGCAAAATGTATTAGCTTAGCCAGCAACGCGCACATTCTCATATACACCTCATTTATATATCAAAAGTAAAGCTTCGCTATTGTTTCACACTCAGAAGTATCTTTTGGTAATGATTACAAAAATGTATTTCTAGCAGTCATTGCTAGAAGTCAATACTGCATACATAGAATAAAGTTGTTCCCGATCTTGTTAATTTTGGCTTTGTTCTTTCTTTGTAGTATTCTTGACAATAACTGTAGATCAAGTGAACAGCAATGCTGAAGTTATAAAGCAGAGATATGTTGTCTAAAAGTAATTTATTACTCAATTACTAAATATCAGCATGCAATGTAAGGAGCACCAGGCAGCAACTTAATGCTTCTCACTTCGATAGAAACAGATTCTCAGTTTAGCTCAGAAAACAAAGTTCTTCAACTACCAACAGTCTATCTAATACTTCTGCCCTAACAATTTTGAACTGTTCCAGTGACCGAGTTCCCTCTTCTTTTCACAATAGCCTGTTTAGCATCCGTCTTTTTGGGAAAGACAAAAGCAAGATATTTAGTTAACTCCTTAACGATGCCCCCAGCCACTTGCTGTACATCCTATTTTTGGTCCCTAATCATTCCTATTCCTTCTTTTACTACCCCTTCACAATTTATATGTTTACAAAACACTTTGAGGCTGCTCTTTATTTCGGTTGTCAGTGTTTTCCTCATAATTCCTAGGACTGTGCGTCAATTATTTGCTTCATCCCCTCCTCTCTGAACATTCAGTTTTCCTTTTGGTTCTTACGGGATTAGGGCTGAAATGTGGATTTCAGTCAAAGACATCCATGATTTTAATAAATGGCAGAGCAGGTTCCAAGGGCAGAATGCTATTCCTGTTCTTATTTTAAATGATATTAAAACCATATGTATACATCATTCAATAAAATAATAAATAATAGAATAAACAAGAAACAATGAAATAATAGACCTGACAGAGATTACTCAGGTAGTAGTATTTAAATCTTAATTGTCTTTTTAATTTCAGAGTAACATAAAATTAATAGAAAAGCATTTAATGCATTCTTTGTTAACATTTCATATTTTATAGGTTCTGTTTGAAGATGCAATGGCTCATATCTGTAGGATAAATCGTATTTTAGAATCACCCAGAGGAAATGCGCTACTTGTCGGAGTTGGAGGTAGTGGAAAGCAAAGCCTGTCTCGGTTATCAGCATATATAAGCTCTTTAAATGTTTTCCAGATCGCACTTAAGAAAGGGTACTCTGTTAGTGACCTCAAGGTACAATATTTCTCAATATATAAGACATTTCCTTATATTGAGTTTTACAGCTTTGTCAGAATCTTATAGTGGTTTAAGCAATGTGAGCTATGATGAGATTTGTGACAGAATCCCATGAGGAGTCTGTCAAAGTCTGTGTCGACATTGGGAGCAATTTACTTCATCTTTTATGCTGGTGACAAGCAGCATGGCAAGTTTCTTGCTGGGCAGTAGTGAGGTACCGATTAAGGGGATTTATTGCTTAATGAATGCTTTGTTGATGGCCCAGCCCACCTCATTAATATTCATCTTCCTATCTTACCAAACTTGTCAAATAAACATTACATAGAGAAAACCTGACATGGAAATCAAAGCAAGTACCTGGTGGATTCAGCTCACCACTTGCTCAAAATGACCGTTTGTTATGACTAGGTGAGGAGGACTGAATCAGCTTCTTTTTTCCAACCTCTTCAGTTAGATACAACACAGACTTACATTCTTTCATTCTGAGGCTATACGTCTCTTCAAACAAAATTGAATTATTTCATTACTGTTGTCATGATAAGGACACAATTACAAGGTTTGCTGCAGCGAAAGAAAGACCAATTTTATTATGTGTCAATGCCAAGAAATGATAACAAAGATGTGATGTGAAGCTTGCACACTGATATCTTGTTAAAAGCAGGATGGTGTCCCATACAGAAGGAAGATGCAAGGAACATACTGTTCAAAGTTTTCAGGGTACCCTTGAGGCATAAGGTATTCTCACGAGACACTGTTAGGAGGAACATCGCGGTGGCTAGTGTTCAGGCTGCTGAGCCCAGGGCTCACCTGGTCCTGAGCACCAGGCCACATGCACACCTTTACATCTTCACATCTTCCTCTTTTTTTTTCACCTTTCACCTTTTCCTTTGTTTCATTTTGGTGATGATGGCAGAGGAAGACAGTAGTGATGATGCGTCCTGCGCTGGACTCATGGTGGTGGTGGTAGCAGAGATGGTAGCCCAAGTGTGGCATGGGACTCAACTACATGGCAGCAATGAGAGTGGACCTGGCATAGGACCCATGGCAGCAACGGTGGCAGTGAAGGTTGGGCCCAATGCAGGACTCATGTCAGTGGCTGGTGGTGAAGGTTGGGTCGAACACAGGACTCATGCCCGTGGTGGGGGTGGGCCCAGAGCAGGACTCATGGCAGTTGCAGCAATGGCAGCATCAGTGACAGTGTAAGCAGTGGCAAGGATGTGACCAATGCATTGGCATGGGTGGCAGTGGCGTCGGGGATGAAGCCCTGAACTGGGACCCTGCTGGAACTCCTGGATGTGGTGATGGTTCCAGGGCCCAGCCGATTTCCGGCGTCATGGCCACGTAGGTATGTGGCTGGACATAACTGAATTAATTTCAGATGTTTTGCTTTAATTTCTGTTTTTTTGCACTGGAGAGTGGCGACTCTCTGCACTTTTCCCTGTATTCCGGTACTCCATTACACACTGCAATAAAATCTAATCTAATCTAATCTGTTGTTTAATTGATTTCTTGAATCATCAGCAGTAGCAAATATTTCGATGTCCATTTTTGCTCTCAGTATTCTAATCCTCTGTTAAATGTGTCTTATCACTGGGCACTTTTTGTTCGTGAAAGACAGAGAGAATTTTCTCCAGCTCCAGTTCCACTATTACAATTTAATCTTCAATTTACCATAAACATATTTAAATGGGGCTGATTTGAGTTCATTGTCTTGAAGCTTGATAATCGCAGGTGGTTGATTTCCAATATGTAAAAATTCTCAGACAAGTGTAAGTCAAAATAGGAAGTTAGGGTCTTTCATGCTTAACTGGATCAATTGGTGTCAGTGCCTTTTGATAAAATGTTAATTTCAGTTTAGACTGATTTTGATATTTCAGCATTAGCTTCATGAAACGTTGCTAATTTGCATAGTTAGGTGACTGCTGAGGCCATTTTAAGTCAATGTTTTTGCCTTTCTGTAAAACCAGTTCAGTCACAAAATTCCTAGGTATTAGCTGATAGAATTCAAACATCAGTATGGCATATTTTAACACAATTGTGCCACAATGCAAAATGCTAATTAATTCTGTAGTGGTTTACAGGGAGAAAATGTGTTTCATGCTTTTATAGATTCATCCAGTAAAGGTTTTAACTACCCTCAAAGTCATTGAGCAATTCTAGAAAATTTATCCATCCTTACAACCTTAAGTATTACAATTCTATTGGGGAAACAAAGCAAAAAAATGTGAAATTATTTACAAAAGTTGATTTCTTTTATGATTCCTATTTAAATTAGGTGGATCTTGGTGCTCAGTATATCAAAGCTGGAGTGAAAAATCAAGGAACAGTATTTATGATGACAGATTCCCAGGTGGCAGAGGAGATGTTTCTTGTGCTTATCAATGACCTTTTGGCATCTGGTGAGATTCCAGGACTGTTTCAGGATGATGAGCTTGAAAATATTATCGGTGCAATGAGAAATGAAGTTAAATTACTGGGTTTGCAAGATACCAAAGAAAATTGTTGGAAGTTCTTCATAGATAGAGTGAGGAGGCAACTAAAGGTATAGTTAATGGAATTGTCTGCTCTTTAAAACAAACGTGATATACAGGCACATATGATGTTAAATAGAGAAAACAAAGGCAAGAATCATCTTCAGATGAAAGAGGTTATTGACTGACAGAAAGTTAGACCAGAATGTGCAGAATTAATTCAGCCTATATTTCAAATATCACATATTCTGTGATAACAAGCATGGGGCTGGATGAACACAGCAGGTCA
>JAHRHZ010000276.1:390028-436841 GCA_024137785.1 Ginglymostoma cirratum
CAAGCCACACCCCCATCTCCTATCTACTAACATCATCCCGCCCCCTTGACCTGTCCGTCCTCCCTGGACTGACCTATCTCCTCCCTACCCCCCTACCTACACTCACCTTTACTGGCTCCATCCCCGCCTCTTCGACTTGTCTGCCTCCTCTCCACCTATCCTCTCTTCTATCCATCCTCCATCCGCCTCCCCCTCTCTCCCTATTTATTTCAGAACCCTCTTCCCCTCCCCCATTTCTGATGAAGGGTTTAGGCCTGAAACGTCAAGTTTTCCTGCCCCTATGATGCTGCTTGACCTGCTGTGTTCATCCAGCCCCATGCATGTTATCTCGGATTCTCCAGCATCTGCAGTACCTTTTATCTCACATATTCTGTCCTTTTTTTGTGATATTTTGATAAAATGTTTGGAAATTAAGAGGTCAGAAAGTGATTTAGAAAAATTACTTAAATACATAATTTCTAAGACTGTTAACTGCTGAATAGTTTGTGACTGCTGAAGAATGTTATGACGTACAGACAAGTAGCTGTTTGTGAGAAACCAGCAGTTTAGTTTGAGTTCAGTTAGAAGATTAAGTTTTCAGTTGCAGACTAGCAGAAGAACTAAGTTTTCAGTTCAGAAAATATTTTCAGCTTAGCAGAAGGTTTTTAGCTTGTGAAATAAACAGCTGAAAGAGCTTACATTATATTAACGTTTTCAAGGTGTGTTACAACCCAGGGATAGATTGATTGATTGGTTTATATTATAAATTATTATATATCATAAATTATATGTTCTAACACTGGATCTACAACACAGTGCAATTAAGATATTTGATGAACCTCAAAATTGCTCAATTGCTCCTAATCAGATTTTAGAAATAACTAATCTTGGACACCAATTTCATAACTTAAACAAAAATAAACAGTTTATTGCTAATAATGTAACTTTAGCGGAACACGGGTGAACTACAGGGAAATCTAATTAACATTTATGATCTAAGATCAATCTTCTTTGATCACTGACACCCACCACTCATTAACGGACAGACAGACATGGTTAAGAGACAACTTTCAATACTTATATTTTTTTAAAAATTATCGGTTTGATAACCATTTCAATGATGAATACCAAGTCTCCATGAAATTGATAGGTTGTATTACGGGCATGAAGGACTGAATCTGGCTTGAATCCTGAAATCACCAGTCACTTTACCCGATTTCTCATACATTGGGGTTATTTTCTCTTACCAGAGTAAATCTTCCTTCTTAATTCAATAGAAGTTATTATAAAGACATAAGAAGAGAAAGAAAAAAATCTCAAAATCATAGTTTTTAATGTTAGAGTTTTTGAATGATAATAATGGCACCAGTAATTAATAAATTTAAAAGTTAAGAATGCATTAATTAAATATGCAACAAAAGTCATTATTTACTGAGACTAAAATTTTATCTGCAAGTCAGTCATCATAAGATTTTTAAATTCTTTACAAATTACAAGACAGTAGTGATTTGTCCTTTTAAAACAGTCAATGTCTTTTTGATCTTGAAGGTTGTTTTATGTTTTTCACCTGTGGGTTCAATTCTACGAGTCCGTGCTCGAAAGTTTCCTGCTTTGGTAAACTGCACATCTATAGATTGGTTCCATGAGTGGCCAGAAGAAGCTTTGGTATCTGTCAGTAAACGTTTCCTTGAGGAAACAGAGGGTATTGAGGTAAAAAAATTTAGCAGTTTTCTTTTGTATATATTTCTTTAGTGCAAATGTGATGAAAGCAGTAGTTTGTAAGGTATTAACTGCATTGACTATGGATTCAAACCATGTGTTATTGAGATAGTACCACCTGAAACAGGAACGTAAATGTCCAGATTTTTGAGAGAGGGAGTTGTTAATTATAATTCCAGCTGGGAGTTGAAGCAGACTTCTGCAAAATCAGTCTGTGGTGTAGTTTGCTTGAGAAACAGAAGCTGGTTTGGGGGGGAAAATGACAATTCTAGACTGAGAGGTCAAATTCCAGCCAGTGAATAGAGGTAGCACAGCTCATAAAGTAGTTCTCAGTAGAAAAAAAGGATAGCCATTAAGAAGCTGTAGGCTTAAGATATTTAAGGTACAAAATTGTGGGGTTCTTTGGAAGTTGAAAAATACGGATTCTAGGAGCAGTACAATGAATAGTTAGAAATGTGTGCCTTTTGGTGGATCTTTTAGCCATAGAACTCAGTGATGACAATGCTGCAGTTCAATTGGATTTCAATCCTAACTCTTGCAAGAATAAAGGGATTGAAACTCTACTGAAGAAGATCAGAATTTTCAGAGACTGCACGCCTGATGTTGATGTTCTACATGCCGAAAGAACTAACTGAGAAATCTGAGACCTACTGAAAACAAAAAATGCTGGAGATCATTGAGAATCAGGCAGCATCCATGGAGAGAAAGCAAGTTAGCGTTTCGATTCTAGATGACACTTCACCTCTGCTGACGTGAAGTGTGGAGAGGACAGCATTTATGCAATAGTTGGGCAGTGGGGTGGAGTGTTGGGGAAGAAAGAATGTTGGTAGTTCAGATTAAGTGATTGGAATGTGAGAATGGCAGAGCAATGGTGTGTCTAACTGCCAGACTGGAAAGAACAAACAGCCGGACTGGAGTTGGGGGAGGGGCAAGAGGCCCCATCTTTGTTGTAACAGGCATTTAAAGTATACTAGAAGAGTCATCTAGACGTGAAATGTTAGTTTTCTTTCTGTCCATAGATCTTGTCTGAGCCACTGTGATCTCCAGCAATTTTTGTTTTCAGTACAGATTCAAACATCTGCAGTAATTTGCTCCTATGAAGTATCATGTATATTTTCTCCAATTGCTCTCATAGCTTGCCATTGATTGAGCTTCATCTGTAGCTTCATCATTTTTAGTCAAAAATACATCTATTCACACAGCTAGTTAGCTGCCTTAATCTAGATCCATCCAGCTTCCAAGTCATCTTCCATTTGGCACAAGGAGTCATCTTGAATATTCAAATGATTCAAAACCAAAATACTTTTGGTAGTACAGAAGCATCGCCAGGTGCATAGAAGCCTCATCTCACGGGAAATGGACTCCATCAGAAAAATGAATACATGTCGTGTAATTTTCAATATGCAGCAATTTATCCATTTTCTAGTAAATTAGTTATAATAATTTAGGTGGCCTGTTTCATTTTAAGTTCATTGGATATGCTTCAGAATCTATCTTTTTATAACGTGTCGTTACAACAAGTCTATGACACTGTTGCTCTAGTCCCATGATTCCATAGGTCACAACATCAAATGTAAAATAGTTTTTCCAGTTATTAAAGTGGCCAATTAAAAACTTTACATAGGTTTAAATAAAATTTATTAAACAGATATCTCTATGTAACACGAAATTATTGGTTTGTTATAAAAACTACATTTATTCAATTAAGATACAAAACTCACTAATACGTATAGACTGTAATATGGAAATATAAATGTTTATTCCTCTGCCTTAACACCTGAAAATACACATACACACACATGTTCACTCACACTAGGATAGATTGGCTTTCTGGACAAAAAAAAAGCATTAGTCCATTGGTTTTAGTCCGTTGAAAGGAAAGATAATTTTCACACTGTCTTCCAGTCCAATGGTCTGATAATTGTAAATCAAATATCTTCAGTTGTCTCCAAAGTCTTGACAGATACAGCCTGCTCGTAAATTAAAGACTATGAAAGTATTTCAATCACTCTTCCAGAAAAGGGAATAGAATTTACCCTGAACTCATGATAGGGTTTTTTTTTCAAAAGAAGTACAGATCATTTGGTAACCTCCTTGCAGCATTTTTCCTCCAAATGAAACCAAGAACAAACTCCAAACCAAACACTTTTCAAAACAGACCTAGGAGGAGGTCACCATCAAAACAAGCATTTATTGCAAGTGATGTGATTTCCAGGAAATCTTGTGAGAAGTACATTCCAAAGTCCACAGTTACTTTTCAATGACCTCTGAAAGAAACTGGCCCAAAATTTGGAATAAAATAATTCTTTCACAATCTTTCAAAACTTAAATCCCCATATAAAGTAATAAATATGAAGCATTTTCATTATAGTTGTATTATAAAATTGCAAGTTTTGTTTGACACAAATGCACTGAATACTTCTTATATACTGAATTACCTTTCAGAGTGATGTGAAGAATTCTATAAGCCTGTTCATGTCATTTGTACACAAAAGTGTCCAAGAGATGTCTGCAATCTACCTAGCAACTGAAAGGCGCTACAACTACACCACTCCCAAAACATTTCTGGAACAAATAAAGCTCTATCAAAACTTGCTCTCAAAGAAAAGGAAAGAATTGATTGCAAAAATGGATAGACTTGAAAATGGTTTGGCTAAACTTAATAGCACTGCTGGCCAGGTTTGTGGAGTTCTAATGTTTCATATTTGTTAATAAATTTACTAAACATAAAAACAGAAAAAAATCTTATTTTTTCTTCGGATCTCAGCCAATATACTACAGCTAGTTGAATTTCTATTAGTGTTTGATGAGGCGAACACTACTCTCTACTTCTGGAGAATAGTCAGTGTAGTTCCTTTGTTTAAGAAGGGCAGTAAGGATAATCTGGGAAATTACAGGCTAGTAAGTCTTACATCAGTCATAGGGAAATTATGGAGAAGATTCTTAGAAATAGAATTTACTCACATTCAGAAAAATATGGACTTATTAGCAATAAGCAGCATGGCTTTGTGCAAGAGAGGTTGTGTCTCACAAACTTGATTGAGTTTTTTTGAGGAAGTAACAAAGATGTTTGATGAGGACAGGGTGGTGGATATTATCTACATGGACTTTAAAAATGCCTTTGACAAGGATCCTCATGGCAGGCTGATACAGAAGGTGAAGTCACATGGGATTGTGGTGAGCTGGTAAGGATGGATACAGAACTGGCTTGGTCATAGAAGACAGACAGTAGTGATGGAAGGGTACTTTTCTGACTGCAGGTCTACGACCAGTGGTGTTCCACAGGGATCGGTGCTGAGAGCCCTGTTGTTTGTAATATATACAAATGAATTGGAAGAAGATGTAGGTGGCCTGACTAGTAAGTTTGCAGATGACACAAAGATTAGGGGAGCTGTGGACAGTGAGGAGGATTGCTAGAGAATACAGCAGGATACAGAGAGGCTGGAAACTTTGGCAGAGAAATGGCAGTTGGAATGCAATCTGGACGAATGCGAGGTGATACAATTTGGAAAATCTAATACAGGACGGAAGGACACAGTAAATGGTAGAACCCTTAGAGGCATTAACATGCAGAGGAATCTAGGGCTTGGGATCTAGGGATACAGATCCACAATTCCCTGAAAGTGGCAAGAGAAGTGGATAAGAAGTCAAGAAGGCATATGGCATGCTTGCCTTCATTGACTGGGGTTGGAGTAGAAAAATTGGCAAGTCATTTTACAGCTGTATAGAACTTTAGTTAGGCCACAGTTGATGTCAGCTGTGACTTTTCATTTGACAAATCAGAGGACACAGTAATATCACAAGCAGATATTAGGGTAGTTGAAATTTTATTTCAGAATGGGAAGTGGTTGGCATATCTTGATTAACTGAGGCTCAGGAAGCAGAGCCAGTGATCAGTAAATTAGCAAAGATGTCCTAGATTGAAGCTGAGGCTAAAATGGTTCCAGAGTGCTATTACATCAAAAACAGAGTTTTAATGAGGAAGTAGTGACACCTTCACAGAACTGCAGACAAATACTGGAAGCTTGTTCATCAAATAGTGGCACTGTCCAGATATCTTAGAAGATGTTGCAGGCATCACATGAAGTGTCTATGACAGCACTCTTAGAAATATGGAAAACACAGACATCAACAAATGGGTATTTTAAATGGCTGGGACTCCATAAAGATTGAGTCCAGTTCTGTAAAATGCCGTACATGTCACGTGGTAGTAAAACCAAACATATAGTCAGACCAGCACTGTTGATACCTATACCATTCAAAGTTTTCAAAGAACTATTTAGTTAAGTTGTAGTGAATTGTATAGGACTATTACCAAAATCAAATGTAGGACAGCGGTATGTCCAATTATGAACATGCTAACTTGATACCTAGAGGCTGTTCTTTTAAGAGCCATTACAGCGAGTGTAGTAGTGGAAAGGTTAATTCAGATTTTTATTCATTATGGACTACCATTGAGGTACAGTCTGATCAGAGTTCTGCCTTCATGTCTAGAGTTTTCCAGGAAATCTTTAACAGTTTGGGAATAAAACAATTGAAGTCAACTGCGTAACATTCACAAAGCTAGGAAGCGTTTTAGATGTATCATCAGACTCTCAAAAACCATGATTAAGGCACACTGTCCCAAATACTCATGGGATTCAGACAACATGTTAGTCTTTTTATTATTTGCTACTAGATATTCTCCAATTTAGTCAACTGGATTTAGCTCATCTGAGTTGGTTTATGACAATGAGATTAGGGGTCTGTTAAAATTGATTAAGGAGAACTTCTTGAATGAGAAAGACGTATCCACAATGTGTATCCATGTTTCTGAAAAGGTTCACAAGAAGACTAATAGATTGTTAGCCCTCATTTCAAAGGATTGGAGTATAAGATTAGGGAGTCTTACTGCAACTGTACATGGTGTGGTAAGACCACATCAAGAAAACGGTGAGCAGTTTTATTGCCTTATTTAAGGAAAGATATTATTTCATTAGAGGCAGTTAAGAGAAGGTTCACTAGCTTGATCCCCGGTATGTCTTCTGAGCAAAGGTTAAACAGGTTAGGGCGCTACTCATTGGGATTTAGGAGAATGAGAAGTGATTTCATTGAAACATTTAGAATTTGTAATAGGCTGAGAGAATGTTTCCCCTCATGAGAGGATTTAGGACCAGACAGTATCATTTCAGAATAAAGGTGTGCCAATTTAAGACTGAGATGAGGAGGAATTCCTTTTCTCATAGGGTTGTGAGTTTTTGGATTTCCTTGCTACGGAGAGCCGTGGAAATAGAGTCCTCATATACATTAAAGCTGATATAGATTCTTAATCAGGGGAATCAAGCGTTACGGGGAAAAGACAGGAAAGTGGAAGTGACAAATGTCAGATCAGCCATATTCCTATTGAATCGCGGAGGAGGCTCTAGGGGCCAACGGGACCCTCCTGTTCTGACTTCTTACAGTCTTATGGTCTTACAGTACAGGAGAGCTTTTGGCCAGTTTGCCAAATGGAACCTTCCACCTTCTTCCCAAACCCCTCATCCTCAATTCCTGCCACAGCCCTGCAAAATCTTTCCTCTTCAGATAATTGTCTAATTGCCTTTCTGAAGACATGATTTAATGTGTATGCATTAAAGTCTCAAGCATTGCAACTCAGATCCTAACTATTCATTCTGTAAAACATTTTCGCATGTTGATTGATTGATTTATTGCCACGTGTAAGTATGGTGAAAAGCTTTGTTTAGGAGCAGTACAGGTAGATCATAATAAGCAAGGACATAGTGCTCATAGGGTCAAAAAATACATTTGGACAAGGCATGCAGGTTACATCCCACAGGGCGTGCACTAGGCAAGATCAACATTAGCAAGACCAGCATTATTTGAAGTTAGAGAATCCATTCATCAGTCTATTAACAGCAGGGAAGAAGCTGTTCTTCAATATACTGGTGCGTGTGTTCAAGCCTCTGTATCTTCTGCCTGATGTAGGAGGTTATAGGAGAGCATTGTCAAGTGTGATGGGTCTTTGATGATGTTGGCAGCTTTTCCAAGGCAACGGGCCGTGTAAATGGAATCTGGGCTGTGCACACAACCTTCCATCATTTCTTATGGTCCTGGGCAAAGCAGTTGCCATACCAGTCCATTATGCAACTGGACAGTATGCTTTCAATGGTATATTTCTAGGTGAGGAACCTTGTGGACATGCCAAACTTCTTGAGCCACCTAATGAAGAAGAGGTGTTGTTGTGCCTTCTTGACCATTGCATCCACATGGGAAGTCCTGGACAGGTTGTTGGTTATTATCACTCCTAGGAACTTGATGCTCTCCAACCTCTCTACCTCAGCTCTGTTGATGCAAATGGGGATGTGTTCTCCTCTCTTCTTTCCGAAGTCAATGATTGGTTCTTTAGTTTTGCCAACGTTGAGGGAGAGGTTGTTCTCATTGCACCACATCACCAAGCCCTCTATCTCCTTTCTGTATTCTGACTCATCATTGTTTGATATCCATCCCTTCCATAATGGTGTCATCAGCAATCTTGTAAATGGCGTTCAGTTGGAATTTGGCTACACAGTCGTAGATGTACGGCGTGTACATTTGCCATTGCTCCTTTTGCCAATCATATTTAATGTCTTCTTTTTCTTGATCCTTCCAATGAGAATAGTTCCCCTCTATCTAACCTGTTAATGTCCCTCAACCATTTGTTCTGCAAAAACAACCCCAGCATCTCCAACCTATGCACATATATATTCTCTTTTAATAATGTAATAAGTCATGAAAGTAACAATTATGAATATGTCTTTACATACAGGTAGATGATTTAAAAAGTAAACTTGCTATACAAGAAGTGGAGCTACAGCAGAAGAATGAGGATGCAGACAAATTAATTAAAGTTGTTGGACAGCAGACAGAAATTGTGACCAAAAATAAAAGAATTGCTGATGAGGAGGAGAAAAAAGTACAAATCATTAATGAGGTAAAGTACTTTGCTTTAATTTATCGACTTATTGCATTAATCTTTGAAATTTGAAGAGGCTTTTAGCTGTTTTCTTTATGTTTAGAACGTAAGAGAAAAGCAACAGTCTTGTGAAGAAGACTTGGCAAAAGCAGAGCCAGCTTTAATTGCAGCACAAGAAGCACTGAATACGTTAAATAAGGTAAAACTAAGAAGTAATGGCCAATGTGCAATGGCATTATTCATAGGTTGAATGCAATTTATTTAGAATGATTTTTATTCTGAGCTGGAATGTTGATTGTATTTGGAGCTGGCAGCACAGCACATCCTGGCTTGGGGTGCAACATTTCTTTGGAATAAGACATTAATATGTTTGGATTGAGAAGCTACCTCAACATTCTTCATGAAGATTGAAGCAGAGAATCCCAGCCAACACACCTATATAAATATGGAATGAATTTACTTCTGCCAAAATATTAAAAGACCTGAGGAAAATCAGCAAAAACATAATTGCCTTGGTTTTTCTGGTCCTTTCTCAGGTATGCTAGTGAGGTTATGTTGCATGAGTAGCAACAGCTTTAAAAACGTATACTAAAAAATTGGAAAGCAAGGTAATCTTATGAAGTTGCATTCTTGTCACAGCAACTTGGCCAAAGAATGCACACATTCAGAATTTGGATAAATGCCCCCATGATTTGTAAACCACTTAACTACCGATGAGTGATATTTTATCTGAAATATCCCTCTAGTAACAGGACTATATATTTACAGATCGGGTATAATAGTTATAGACATAGTTAAAATGCCTTTATTTGTTCTTAAGGTCAGTCGGCTGGACAGCTGGTTTGTATTGCAGAGTGATGCCAAGTGTGGGTTCAGTTCTTGCACTGGCTGAGGTTAACCATGAGGGAGCCTCCTTGTAAACCTTCCCCTGTCACTTGAGGTGTGGTGATCCTCAGGCTAAACCACCACCAGTCATCTATCTCTAATGAGAGAGCAGTCCTATGGTCTAGTAAGACAATGGCAATTTTACTATTTAATAAAGCGCCATAGTGTGACTATTTCTTTTTGCATGTAGCACTTAGGAAATACTATTTCAGAATGGAATTTGTACTCCTGCGAGGTTAAGACTAGATTTTTAAGATGGTCGTAAGTCCTCTCAGAACTGGATTGAGACTGCCCAAACCAGTTTCACTGAGCACTCTTACAAAGAATATTCATGTGAACTACTGTTTTTCATTTGGAAATTAACACCTCAGATAGCTTCTGTTTCTGCCGAGATCACGGAATTCAACCCTTGATTGTTACTGTAATACGAGGATGAAGTTTTATAAATATTATGTAAGAGTGGTTCTGAATTTTTTGTTTCATTTTCCTCTGGAGATTACATGGTTTAATGTTAACTGTCTATGTTATTGACTTTAAAATTAATTTCTGGATGGTCGTGGGTTTAGCACATATGCAGAAAAAGCTTCCTTTTTAAAATGATATTCTCCTTTTCTTCCTTATCTTAGTTTTCCAATGCCTTAATGTAATCATTGTACATTTTCAACTGCATTGAAACTGGAATAGGAATTATGAATGCTATCGGATTGCATGGATCAGTTGGAGCAATTAGAGGCAAAGAGGAGTTTACAAGAGCAAGAGTAATACTCCTTAGATTCTTAATTCCAGATATTTATTAAATTCAAATTCCACCATCTGCCATGGTCCCCAGAATCTTGTCTGGTCTCTGGATTAACAGTCCAGCAATAATACTACTAGGCCATTGCCTCCCCTGAGCGGAGCAAGTTAAATAGTCAAAGAAGACAATAGCTTGGCAGAGAATGAGGTAAGACTGATAAATTAAACTGCATTTACTTCAATGCAAGAAGTCTGACAGGTAAAGCAGATGAACTTATGGCATGATTGGGAACATGGCACTGGGATATCATAGTTATTACATGAACGTAGATCACGAATGGACAGGACTGGCAGCTTAATGTTCCACGGTATAGATGCTATTGGAAGGATAGAAAGGGAGGCAAGATAGGAGGGAGAGTAGCATTTTTGGTTAGGGATATCATTACGGCTGTATTTAGGGAAATCATCCAGTGAAGCCATATGAATGGAACTGAGAAATAGGAAAGTGATGATCACCTTGTTGGGATTGTATTATAGGTCCCGAATAATCAGACTAATAGTTGCAATGGTAGAGGATTTTAACTTTCCAAACTTAGACTGGGACTGTCGTAGTGCTAAGGGCTTGGATGGAGAAGAATTTGTTAAGTGTGTACAAGAAAACCTGTGGAAACTCTGGGATGTACCTACAGGAGAAGGAGTAGTACTTGACCTTCTTGGGGAAAAAGGCAGGGCAGTGACTGAGGTATTGGTGGGGGAGCACTTTGGGGCAAGTGATCATAATTCCCTTTGTTTTAAAATTGCTATGGAAAAGATAGAACTTATCAAAAAATTAAAGTTCTAAATTGGCGTAAGGCCAATTTTGACAGTATTAGACAGGAACGTTCAAAAGTTGATTGGGGGAGGCTATTTGCAGGTAAGGGGACAGTAAGGAAGTGAGAGACCCTTAAAAAGAAGATAATGAGAGGTCAGAAACAGTACATACCTATTAGTGTGAAGGGCAAGGCTGGTAGGTATAGGGAATACTGGATGACTAGAGAAATTGAGGCTCTGATCAAGAAAAAGAAGAAGACATATGTCAGAATAGATAGCTGGGATTGAGTGAATAAGTAGACAATATGACAATAGACAATAGACAATAGACAATAAGTGCAGGAGTAGGCCATCCAGCCCTTCAAGCCAGCACCACCATTCATTATGATCATGGCTGATCATCCACAATCAGTATCCTGTTCCTGCCTTATCCCCATAACCCTTGATTCCATTATCTATAAGAGCTCTATCCATCTCTTTCTTGAAAGTATCCAGAGACTTGGCCTCCACTGCCTTCTGGGGCAGAGCATTCCATATATCCACCACTCTCTGGGTGAAGAAGTTTTTCCTCAACTCTGTTCTAAATGGCCTACCCCTTATTTTTAAACTGTGTCCTCTAGTTCTGGACTCACCCATCGGCGGACGTAGAGGAGTATAAGGGCAGTAGAAATATACTTAAGAGGGAAATCAGAAGGGCAAAAAGAGGACATGAGATAGCTTTGGCAAATAGAGTTAAGGAGCATCCAAAGAGATTCTATCTGTACATTAAGGGTGAAAGAGCAACTGGGGAGAGAATAGGGTCCCTCAAAGACCAATGTGGTTGTCTATGTGTGGAACCACAGGAGATGGGTGAAATACTAAACATATTTCATGTTTGTATTTACTGTGGAAAAGGACATGGAACCTAGGGAATTTGGGAAGTAAATAGTGATGTTTTGAAAAGAGGTCATTTTAGTAAGAGGTGCTGGAGATCTTAAAATGGATAGAGGTAGGTAATTCCCTGGGACCTGATCAGGTGTTTCCTAGAACTTTGTGGGAAGCTAGCGAACACATTGCTGAGATATTTGTATCATCGACAGCCACAGTGAGGTTGCGGAAGACTGGAAGTTGGCTAATATGATGCCATTATTTAAGAAAGGTTATAAGGAAAAGCCAGGGAACTATAAATTGGTAAACCTTATGTCAGTGGTGGATAAATTGTTTAGAGGATTCTGAGGGACAGAATTTATAAATATTTGGAAAAGTAAGGATGGATTAGGGACAGTCAACATTACTTTTTGCGACAGAAATTGTCTCACTAACTTGACTGACTTTTTTAAAGAGATGACAGAGAAGATGAATGAAGGCAGAGCGGTAGACATTGTCTATATGGACTTCAACAAAGGTAATTAGATACAAAATCGGCTTGCAGGTAGTAGACAGAGGGCTGTGGTTGAGGGTTGCTTTTCAGATTGGAAGCCTGCAACCTGTGGTGTTCCACAAGGATCGGTGCTGCATCCACTGCTTTTTGTTATTTGTATAAGTGATTTGGATATGAATATAGGTGGTATAGTTAGTAAGTTTGCGGATGACGCCAAAAAGGTGCTGTGGTGGACAGTGAAGAAGATTATCCCAGAGTACAATGGGACCTTGATCAGATGGGCCAGTGGGTCGAGGGGTCACAGATGGAGTTTGATTTAAATAAATGTGACGTGTTGCATTTTGGTAAGGCAAACCTGGGCAGGACTTGTACAATTAATGCTCTGGCCCTGAAGAGTAATGTCAAACAAAGAGATCTACAGGTGCAGATGCATTGTTCTTTGAAAATGGAGTCACTGGTAGAAGGGTGGTGAAGAAGGCATTTGGCACGCTTGCCTTCATTGGTCAGTGCATTGAATATAAAAGTTGGTATGTCATCATGCAGCTGTACAGGATATCAATGAGGCCACTTTTAGAATACTGTGTTCAATTCTGATTTCCCTTCTATAGGAAGGATATTGTTGATCTTGAAAAGGTGCAGAAAAGATTTACAAGGATGTTGCCGAGACTCGTGGTTTTAAGCTATAGGGAGAGGCTGAATAGTTTGGGGCATTTTGCCCTGGAGTGTTGGAAGCTGAGAGATGATCATATAGAGGTTTGTCAAATCACGAGAGGCATGGATAAGGTCTATAGCCAAGGTCTTTTTCCTAGGGTGGGGGAGTCCAAAACTAGACTACAAAGGTTTAAGATGAGAAGGGAGAGATTTAATTTTTTTCAAACCAGGGGTAGCGTATATGGACAGAGGAGGTTGCTGTGAAATTGCGAAGTATTTGTGAATTGGAAGGCAGGAAGGTAGAATTTCTTGGAAAAATGATAGTGGAGAAAAGTGTGCGTAGTCCTTTTAAGGGGTGACGTGTTTTTTTTTGTGCTTAGAGATTTTTAAAATGTAAGTCTGGGAGCAGCAGCTAAAGTTGCCAGTACAGAGAGCCCTAAAATTGAAATAGGTGTATCAAAAGGCCTTACAGTTGGCAGGTAAAACAGCAGTTTTGTTTTGGTACATGGACAACAAGTTTGAATTTAGCCAATCAATTTGAACTAGGCTCTGAGCTACCAAAAACCAATTGAATTTAAACCTGATGGTGTGGACAACATCAAACCAATCCTACTTAAGGAACACTATTTTATCATTATGGGTATAAAGATGAGGGCATTTGGAAAATTGGGAGAGACCCAACTGCCGTCTGAGGGGACAGCCAAACTTCAGCTGCAGCGAGAGTCTGTCATCTGAGATTTAAACCCCGTGGCTTTCACATAAAATCATTGAGCTCACTGAAAAGACCCATCAAAGGTACCACGACATATTAGCTCGATGAAGACTTCATTGAAGAAATTAATGAGAAAAACATCCAAGCTAGCAGAACCATCAGAAGAAAGACATTTGTGAGGTGAGCAACAGAAAGAAGATTGGAGATAAAGTGGACAAAGTGTAGTCTGTGTGAACTTGGAGAGATTAAGATTTAATTCATTGTTGTTTTATTGTTTGGGTTTACATAAGTGGGACATGTGTTTATTTGAATAGTATTCCAGCAGAATTTGGTTCAGTTGTGGAGTAGTTAGTAGTCTAAGGGGAATTGTTGGGAATATTAGTAGTTCTGTTAATTTGTTCATTTTTAGGGTTAAATAAATAATTTGTTTCTCGTTATTTATAAAGTGGATCAGTAATTTTCTTTCTTTTAACCATTCTTTTAACAGAATACGAAGGGAAAGGTGAGCTGCTCTGGGTGTTTCGGGGGTAATTATTAGAAGGGAACCTCTAATCCCGCCATAACAGATTGGAGCTTGTGTTTTGGTTTAACCACCAGAGGAGTTCAGCCATTCCCCTTTTGTGACAAACTGGGTGCTTGTCTGGGATCTGGATGGTTCGTGTTTGGGATCTGGCCTCTCCGTGTATGGCGCCTGAACAGATTTAGACAGTTTTAAACAGATGTGCAGATTAGTGTCCTAGATCTTTAAATAAAATTTGGGTGAGAAAAATCTGTTTAATTTCAGTTTCTTGTGGTTGGTTAAATTAAAAGTGAGGGAGATTGCTCTTAACATTGTTAAAGAGGTTCTGGGGTTTGAAGATGCTTCCAAAATTTGTCAAGAAAATTTAGAAAAACAGAGGAAGGATATTCTGTTAGAATTAGCAAACAGGTTAGAATTGGGTTTACTAGGGACAAGAAGAAAGCTGAAATTTTAAAGGAGTTGGTCAAGTATTTAGGTATACCAGAGAAACAGGCAAGTGCAGTGGAGTTAGAGAAAATTAAGTTGAAAATTAGACAATTGGAGTTAGAAAAGAAAGATAGGGAAAGAAGACACATGTTAGAAAATAAAGAAAGAGCGAGAAAGTTCTTATCTAAGCAAAAAGAAAGAGAGAGAGAAGGGAGGGAAAGAGGGAGAGGAGAAGGAGGAAGAGTGAAAGTTTGAACTTCAGAAGTTGCAAATTGAACAGGAAAGTCGATTTAAATGGATGGAGATGAGGGTGAAAAAATGGTTTATTGGGGAGAAGAGTGATGATGAGCAAACCTATTGTAGCCAAAGATATGGTACTGATACATACAATTATGTCAAAATATCACCAAAATTCTACAAAAAAGATGTAGAAGCCTTTTTTATTTCCTTTGAGAAACTGGCTAGGCAGATGAATTGGCCGGAGATTGTGCGGGTAATGTTAATTCAGACCAAGTTGGTAGACAGGGCTAGTGAGGTTTTTGCAGCGCTGTCAGATGAGGTGTCAAGAGATTATGAAGAGGTTAAACTGGCAATTTTGAGTGCCTATGAATTGGTACCAGAAGCATATAGGCAATGGTTCAGAAACATAAAGAAGGAACCAGGTCAGAGTCATGTCGAGTTTGAAAGAATTAAGCAGAGCAACTTCGATAGAGGGTTGACAGCATTAAAGATAGAAAAGACACATGAAGATCTTAGAGAGATTATTCTTCTGGGGGAGTTTTAAAACTCACTTCCAGAAATGATATGAACTCATATTGAGGAATAGAAAGTTACCAAAGTAAGAAGAGCTGCAGAGATGGCAGATGAATATGCATTAATGCATAAATTGAAATTTAGGTTCCGAGAGCAATTTCATTCCATGAGGGATAGAAATTGGGAAAAAGGGAGATCCTTCAATGAAAAACAAAATGTAGATCACACTGGGAACAAATTACCACAGGTGAAAAAAGAAACCCAAGAAGGTGAAAAGGAGGTGAAGGGCCTCAGATGTTTTCACTGCAGTGAAGTGGGACACATAAACCACCGGCACTGTGACTTTAAGAAAGGCACTGGGAAAAGGTGTTTTCACTGCCATAAGGTGGGACACATAAAGTCACAGTGCTGGTGGTTTAAGAAGGGCACTGGGAGAAAGGATGTGGTAAAAGAGGCTAAGCCAGTCAGATTATTTAAGGTAGTGAAGGAAATTCCAAAATGAGTTGAGGAGCTGCGGGAGAGTGCACAGCCTAGTCATGTGCTGGATAGTGAGACAGTGCCTAATCTCTACGAAGACTTCACCTCCGTGGGTAAGATTTACTCAGGAAGAACAGGGGAGAAGGTAAAGAAATTACAATATTGAGAGAAACAGGGACTGGTCAGACTCTAATAGTAAGAGGTGAAAGTATTTGCACTCCTTCTGAAATGTTACCCTAGAGCGCGGTAATCTGTGGAATAGATGGACAGAGATTTGATGTTCCCCTGTGTAAGATCAGGTTGGAAAGTCCAATCAAGACTGGGGAAGTGAAAGTGGTAGTGATTGAAAAAGTTTCAGTTCTGGGAATACCGTTTGTTCTTGTAAATAACTTAGCACGATCAAAAGTGGGAGTCACGCCCCTTGTAGTGGAGAAGCTGAAGGAAAACCAGGGAACTGAGTTAAAAGGAACATACCCTGGAACTTTTCTGGACTGTGTGATGACAAGATCCTACAGTCAGAGGTTAAAGCAAGAGGAGAAAACCAAAGAGAAAGATAAAGGAGTTGAGGCCCAGTTAGTTGACACCATGTTTGATGAAATGGTAAAGGAAAAACCTAAACAGGCAGAGGATCAGGCAGAAGTGTACAGTTCTAAAAGATTACCAGGGTTACAAAAAAAATGAGACAATACAAGATCTATATCATAACACCTACTTGGAAAAGGAATCAGAATGTATTCCCGAGTATTATTATCTAAAGGTTAGAATCCGCAGGCAAAAATGGAGACCTCGGCAGGTTAGTGCAGCGGAAAAATGGACAGAAGTTCACCAGGTTGTGTTGCTGGTAACATACAGAATGGAAGTATTATGGGTAGCACACAAATTACCTGTAGATGGTCATTTAGGAGTGAGGAAGACTCAGGCTGAGATACAAAAGTACTTCTATTGATCTGGATTGCATAAGGATGTGGGTAAATTTTGCCATCCTATCAAATGGTAGAAAAGCCACAGGAAGTAATAAAACTAACACCTTAGGACAGGGAACTGGAGAAACAGGTATTAGTTACTGCTCCTCAGAGTGAGGAATCAGAATCTAAATCATTTGATTTTGATGTGCTCCAAATTAAGTTAAATAATGAGGAAGTCCTTAGAGAATGGAATAGGATAGTGAGCTAACTATTTCAGGAAGAGGGGAGTGATTTGAAAGGCCTGTTACAGCAATATGAGGACATATGTGGGAATAGAACGAGGAGGACTAATACAATGGTGGATGAGGTTGAAGAAGGGAATGCTGTTCAGATAAAACAACATCCCTACAGTCTTAATCCTCTTAAAGCCTCAGGTACAGAAGGAACTGAAGCAATGCTCCAAGAAGACATCATCGAGCCAAGTCAAAGTGAGTGGAGTTCGCCGATCGTGTTCATTCCAAAACCTGATGGTACTCAGTTGTTCTGCGTGGATTATCGGAAGGTTATGGAAAATAAAAGACAATCATATGGAAGATAAAAGGCAATAAGATAATAGCAAATGAAGTAGTACATAGAGTGATAAATGTGATAAATAGAATTGAGATACGTGGAAAATAAAAGACAATCATATGGAAGATAAAAGGGCAATAAGATAATAGCAAATGAAGTAGTACATAGAGTGATAAATGTGATAAATAGAATTATATGAACTGAAAACAATGGTAGCATGATATGATTAGGTTAGTCAATGATTAGGTTAGTCAAATCATGTGACAAGTGCAAACAGAAAACAATGGTAGCATGATATGATTAGATTAGTCAAATCATGTGGCATGTAAACAAATGTTAAAGACCATTGTGGCAGAAGATAATCATGGTGTAACAGACTAAGCCTTAATGTTTTTAAAGTAGAAAACCATTGTAGCAGAAAATGACTCAGAAGACGAGTAGCCTTGGCGAGATAACACGAGCTAACCTAATTGGTCATGCTGATAACCTCAGGAAAAGCATGATAACTGGAAAGGTATAAAAAATAACAAGCCCCTATGGTGGGGGGCGATTGGAAAGCTACTGTCTGATTATTACAGCTTCTGTTTGCAAATAAAAGTTTACCTTCTTGAGGAATTCTCTATGTCTCCTGATGATTCTCTACGACAAATTTGGCGCTGCGAACAGGGTTGTGAAGAGACCTACCCTAAAAGGGGTGGCAGCAACAGGGCACCTCTTGGTCCGCTGGGGACACTCCCGAGGCTGACAGAATAAGGGTGCACCCAACAAAAAAGAGGTAAGCGCTTTGCTGCTAATTCGGACTACATTCTGTGAGGTTGGGGGCGCTCCTCGGGGACTCGGAAGTGCGGGGAAACTACCGAAGGGTCTCTCCAATCCAAAGATCCAAACAGCGGGTGGTAAATTGCAGTTGGAGGAGACATGGAGAACTGTTCAAGTGGGGAAAGGGGTTAGTAAGTATAAGTACGAGGCAATAGGCTGAGATAAAAATTCCACGTGGTTTAAGTAAGTCTCTGTGGATGCCGCTTCATGGGTAGCGACGGTCTGAACGGACAGGGCAGAAAGTTCTGCGGATACCGCCCTGGAAGAGCAGGGGTCTGTACAGGCAGAATAAGTAGAGTAAGGATTATTTTACTAATAGCACTACTGAACCTGTTTAGAATTGAAAATAAGCAGATTAATAATAGATGGTTAAAGTAAAATAACAGGGAGCAATTACATCTTTCAAAGCATCATCAGACTGCTGAGTTGTACGAAAACAAGGACTGTCTGACAGTTAAACTGACGTGGCTTTAACTATGAACAAACGGACTACAGTTGAAATACTGAGAAGGAAGTTCCCAGTAACAAGAAATGATATTGTAAAAATTTCTGGAAAATGGGAAAAAAGAACTGAGAAATTACTGACTAAATGGCCAAAAGAAGGAACTTTTGATGTAAGCATGTGCGATGAAATGGAAGGATTAATTAAAAATTACAAACCGAGAGATAAGTCTAAGAGGAGCCAGAAAAGGGAGCAGGAGGTAGAGATACTAAAACTTTTTAGGGAGGAGGGGGAAAAGTTGAGGACAGCTTATCTGGCACCAGTTGTGACCAGGAGCACTGCCAAAGAACAAATCAAACAGCCTTTGGAAGCAGAGGGACAGGAAAAGAATCCCTCCCTATATCCAGAATTGGAGGAACTGGATAGGCCCCCTCCTTATTCAGACGGTGAGAATACGAGACAGTGTCCTGTAATAAAGGGAACGGTAGAGTTAGAGGGAGAGTTGGAATGGGAAAGAAATGAAAAAGGGAAGAATACATTAAGGGAGAAAAGAGAGGCAGAGCAAAAGACAAGACAGGCAGAAATGAAGGCTGTACAGCATGAACAACAGGATCTGAGGCAGGAGATTAACACGTTGCGTACGCTAAGGGAGCAAAAAGGGTATGAGGAGTATCTGAGTCATAAGAGGAATGTTGAGCGGGGACGGAGTGGAAGTGACTTGATGAAGGGAAAGGAGGATATAGAAGAACGGGCAAGAGGAAGGGTCCGAGCGGGGCAAGTGAAAAAAGGTTGGGAAGAACTAGAGATAGAGTCAGAATCAGAGTCTGAAGAGGAATCACAATGTGGCAGTCTCAGCAAAGAAAAGAAGCCCCTACAGGGAAAGATGCTGCCGTTACTTATAAAAGGGGAAAGACAGCCGCAATACATTCCTTGGGGAACCCAGGATCTGGAAGGGCTGAAAAATGCGTTGCTCAGTCTAAATGAGGGGGCAGGGAAGTGGATTAGGGCCTTTGAAGACGAAACCACAGGACGACTGTTGGCTATGGGTGATTTGAAGGCATTGCTGGTAAAAGTGTTGGGGCTCTCAAAATTAAGAGAGATAATGGACCGAGCCGGCTTAAAGAGTGTGATGGACAACCCGACGATTGACGGGGCTGGGTTTGATCAAGTGAGGCAAAGGGTGTGGCAGGCCCTTAGAGACTATTATCCACCTAAGATTGATCCCAGAGCTCTGAAAGGGGATTCACTGGGGGACTCTGAAAACCCAGCAGCCTATTTGGAAAGTCAGCTAAGAAAATGGAGGCTGGAAACGGAAGAAGACATAGAGGATAACCAACTGTTGACCACAATGTTTCGGACTGCTATTATTGATGCAATGCCCTCTCAAGTCAGGTCAAGATTAGAGGAGGTGGTGGCCCACGAGGAATTCAGAGACCACGTAGTCCATGCTGTCGATAAGTTCCGAAAGGACAAAAAGAAGCTGTCCAAGCGACAAGAGGAAGTGCAAAGGAAGCTGGCGCAAATGCAGCTTGAGGAGTTCAAAAAGAGAGAGAAAGAGAAGGGCAAAAAGATGTTGCCCGTAATGATTAATTCAATGGTCAACACTGACGTGAACAGAATGTCAGTTCAAGGGGGACCCTCTCACACTGCCAGACACGGGCTGGAAAACCCCATGCCAATAGTGAATGTCTTTGGGGGAACTTTCCCACAGGTGCCGTACTCAGGGCAAAATAAAATTAAACAACAGACCAGACAGAACTGGGGTTCCCAAGGACAAGGACAAAGAGGTGGGGGGGCTAAAGAATATGGCAAAAAGCCAGATTCAGGGAGGGCCAGAAATAATGTGTTGGGGGTGTTATCAACCAGGCCACTTTAGAAGGAATTCCCCATATTGGACTTGGCCCTCCCCGTGCCATAATGGACCCATGCGCAAAGAACACCTGGCTGCCCCGCCACAAGCACCTATGGCCCCAGTGGGGCCTGTCAACCCATATGGGATGTGCTAGGGGTGCCCAGAGAACCCAGGTGGGAAGGGGCAATACCCTATGATAACCCGAGAGGCTGAACAAGAACATATCATACAGGTTAGTTTAGAGGGACGGTTGACGCCATTAATGATAGACACTGGAGCCACGTACACCTGCGTACAACCGCAATACGCCTCCCACCTTCCCATGTCAGGAAAATTTGTTAAAACGATAGGGTTCTCGGGGAAATCACAGTTAACACAATTTACAGCTCCAGTGAGTTTAAAAATGGAAGGCAGAGAAATAGTCTTGCCGATACTAGTGTCCAAAGGAACACCGCTTAATTTGTTAGGAAGAGACGTCTTGCTAAAATTAGAATTGAAATTGGAATGTACTCAGCAGGGTTCAAGTGTAGAAAAAGCAAGTACCCAGCTGGTGATGCAGAAAGTCAGAAACGCTAATGTATGTTGGACAGGAGACATAGAATGTTACATTCGGAACACTTGGGAAAAGTGGAGGACAGAAATTCTAGCATTACTACCAGAAGCTAAACCACCCAAGTCTGAGCTACATTGTACAGTAATATTTAATGAAACTCAGAATGAAACATTAGAAAGGCGATGGCATTGTGAAGTTGTCTCCCAGCAGCATTTAAAAAGTGAAGCTATAATAGTAGGGAAGCAGGGAGCAGCGTTGCAAATAAGGAGAAATGAATTCCTGGAAAAATGGTACAGTGTGCCAGGAGCCGCGCCCCATGTGGCACTGTTAGTAAATGAGGGATGTCAGTCCAAAGACTTAGGGCCCATGGTAAAGCGAGCAGAAACAATTAGGGATTGGCAAATAGCGGCAACAGGGGTCTGGAAATCTGGGAGTGATGACTATGCTAGAATTGCAGTATGTATAGACATGATGGGAAACCCAAAGGAAGTCGAGGTGACTCCCCAACGGAGTATGCCAGTAACAGTTGGAAAAATTAACCAAAAAAAGGATGAGCGATTGGATACATTGCCAGTCATTTTATGGTCACAACATGACACAGATGTGGGGAAAGT
Organism: Ginglymostoma cirratum; assembly: GCA_024137785.1. Classification (NCBI taxonomy): domain Eukaryota; kingdom Metazoa; phylum Chordata; class Chondrichthyes; order Orectolobiformes; family Ginglymostomatidae; genus Ginglymostoma; species Ginglymostoma cirratum. The sequence goes on from JAHRHZ010000276.1 coordinate 411,742, forward strand.
GAAGTCAGCAAATCCAGTAGAGATAGGGTTAAAAAAAGGAGCTATTCAACCTAGAAGGCCCCAATAACCCTTGAAACCAGAAGCAGAGGAAGGAGTAGCAGCAACGATACAGGGATTACTGGAAGCAGGCGTGCTTAGGGAGATGAATAGTCCCTGTAATACTCCATTGTTGCCAGTCTTAAAAGCAGATGGATTAAAATGGAGACTTGTGCACGATTTAAGAGCAGTAAATGAGGTGGTTGAGGATTGGCCAGCGGTGGTACCAAATCCACATATACTGCTGACTAATGTGCCTCCACAGGCAGCCTGGTTTTCGGTTGTTGATTTATGTTCTGCATTCTTCAGCATTCCACTGGCAGAGCATTGCCAGTATTTGTTTGCTTTTACGTACAGGGGTCAGCAGTATACGTACACTAGAATGCCGCAGGGGTTTAAGCATTCACCACATGTATTCAACCAAGTTATAAAGTCAGATTTCGAGGGCATGGTGTTGGAAAGTACGCTAATTTAGTATGTCGATGATTTATTAGTCTGCTCAGAAAGTCAGGAACAGTGCGAGCGAGACACCCTTTTCCTCCTAGAGAAACTGGCATGTGGAGGTCACAAGGTGTCCAGGAAGAAATTACAATTTTGTAAGCAGCATGTTGAATACTTGGGTAGACTGCATTCTAAAGGGACTAAGATGATTGCACCAAATCAGATCGAGGCAATTGCTAAAGCCCCCAGACCTGAGACGGTAGGACAGATGATGACATTTTTGGGAATGGCAGGATTTAGTTCAGACTGGATAGGGGAATATGCCGAAATTACGGCGCCCCTGAGGAAAATAATGAGGGAGGCCAGACATTCACACTTAAGGAATACCTTGACATGGAATGAGGAAGCTGCGACAGCCTTTAACACCCTTAAACAAGCACCACAGTCGGCCCCAGCATTGGCCTTGCCTAATTATGAGAAGCCTTTCCATCTTTATGTGTCCAATAGACAACGCGGATATGCTGCTGCAGTACTTACACAGGAGGCAGGCATAGGGAGACCTAAGCAACCTATTGCATATTACAGTACCCGAATAGACGAGGTAGTTCAGGGATATCCTCCGTGCTATCAGGGGCTAGCAGCTGCACATTTTGCATATGAAAAAGCATCCTCCGTGACAATGGACTACCCTGTTGTCCTGCATACACACCACAGAGTAGCAGAATTGCTAGGACAATTTGTATTGACACCTGCTAGGATAATAGCATATCGAATGTTACTGACATTTCCAGACATAACTATACAGAGATGTGCTACAAGGAATATAGCAGACTATGTTCCACGAGAACACGAGGGGGAGCCCCATGATTGTGTAAGGGAAGTAACCACATTTGCTAAATTGAGGTCTGATTTACAATCTGAACCGTTGCCTGATGAGGATAAAAGGGTCCTATTTGTAGATGGCTCATGTGATAGGGATTATGATGGGAATCACGTGGGATTTTCCGTTGTGCTGCAAGAACAGTCCCAGTTTAAGACAATCAAACTGGAGACCGGCCCACAACCTTGTTCAGCACAACTGGCTGAGATTAAGGCATTAACAGCAGCTTGCGAGTTGATAGAAGGTGAGAAAGCAGACATCTACACAAATTCGGCTTATGCCCATGGGGTATGTCACCTGTTTGGGGCGGTGTGGAAGCAAAGAGGCTTCAGGAAAAGCAACGGAGACCCCATACAACATTGCCAACAAATTGCAGAATTGACAACTGTGATGATGAAGCCAAACGCGCTAGCCATCATTAAGTGCCAGGCACACAGAAAAGGAAGCGATATGGTAATTAAGGGTAATCAGGCGGCAGATGAAGTGGCTAGAATAGCCTCTGGGTGCGCGTCATTGCGTCCCAGATGCGTTTAGACCCGGAGCCCACCATAGCAGACGTCATTGAGATCCAAAGTAAGGCAACCTTAGCAGAGCAAACAGTGTGGAAGCAAAGTGGGGCCAGGCAAAACTCAGAAGGCTTGTGGAGCACGGATGAAGGTTTATGGGTAGCACACACCCCTTTGTTGACAATCCTTATTTCAGAGGCGCATGGGCTAGATCACTGTGAAAGAGGGGAAGTAATGAGGAAGATAAAAAAGGATGGATTTTGGTCACCTTACTTACAGGCTTCAGTGGATTACATATTGTCACAATGCGAGGTATGTGCTCAGTACAACATTAGATAGGGAATAACAACCCCTATAGGACACATACCAGTACCCGAGGGGCCATTTAAGCATTTGGTGATTGACTATGTAGACATGATAAAGACAGTGAGAGGAAAAAGATATATGTTAGTGGTGATTGATAGGTTTAGTAGATGGGTGGAGGCAACTCCGTCCAAGGACTCAGGAGCAGGAATGGTAGTGAAATTTCTGACGAATGAAGTTATTCCAAGGTTTGGCATACCTTCTGAAATCAGTTCAGACAATGGGTCTGCCTTTATTCAAAAAGTAGTTAGGCTGGTGCTGCAGACCTTGAGAATCAAGCAAAGGTTTCGATGTGTGTATCATCCTCAGTCACAAGGTATTGTAGAAAGGATTAACAGAACCTTAAAAGCCAAGCTGAATAAAATTTGTGCGAGCACCAACCTTAATTGGGTCGATGCGCTGCCACTGGCACTAATGAGTTACCGCATGCAGACTAACCGCATGACAAATTTGAAGCCGCATGAAATGACCCATGCCAGTGCCCAAGTGGAGGGGCCCGTATGAGGGACCCAGCTTGGAACAATTGGAAAGAGAACTTAAGCAGTACATGCAGCAACTAACTATGATACATGAGTCTATCCACACACAGGAAAAACAAAAAGAGCCGGTACCTGACAAAGAGGAAGGACCTATTAAACCCAGAGATCGGGTGTATGTGCGGGTCTTCCGGAGAAAGTGGAATGAGCCAAGGAGAGAGGGACCCTTCACAGTAACCAAGGCGTTGCCTACAGCCATCCAAGTGGAAGGGTGACATACATGGTACCACCTCAATCATTGCACCAGAGCTGTCCCACGAATGCAGACTGATTCCGGAGCTGAGGTGAGTGTGGGTGAGGAAGCGGCAGTTGCAAACGAGCAGGACGCGCAGGAAGTCAGTGCTCCTTGGCAGGATTTTGAACAGTTGGTAAGTGAGATTTTTGGGGATACTGACCACTCCAGAACTAGTAATGATGGGTCGGTGGCAGGTAGTCCTTCTCCTGGTTGTGTGGCCGGGGAAGGGATGGGGGAGACCATTGGTGCCCCCCTCCCTAGTGCTAGGCTTTCCTACCCCTGTGCAGACTTGGAGACCGTCAACCTGGCAGACTTGGCAGACCTGGCCTGATGGCGGCAATGCTGTGCCGGCTGAATGGCGTAGAGAAGTAAGGAGTGCGAAGCCCACTTTCTTAACATGGGCACGTGCCTGTAACAATCACTGGTACCGATGGGCGAATTATACGGCAGTGATGTTGACCAGACAGGACTGTTTCCTGTGTACCCAGGCAAATCCATCATATTTCGTCGTTCCTATGCCTTATAACTCATCTACCTGCACCCAATGGCAGCTACAACAAATTAACCAATGGCGGCTACGACATCCTGGCGGACCAGATGATCCATCATCATGCAGGTGGCCCCGTTGCCCCTTCTGGTGCCTCCTCCTCCAGGCCTCCACATTCTATCAACAGGATGATGAGGGGAGGCGGTACCTCCAACACTGGTGCGGCTACAGTACTCCTTGGTCTACCAGTAAATCAACTCACCCGTTCCCTGTAACTGGTTTTAAGGTGCATGAGGGTCTGAGCTTTGAATGTTTCAAACGAAACAGCTCTGCGCCAGTAGGCCGCTTTGAAGGCCTTTGTGGAAACATGATTGACATTGACGTGGCCTCAACCTTTGGTGCCATCCTGCACTCTCAGCACATCCCATTAGCGGATACCTGGTGGCTGTGTGGTCGGGAAGGGGGGTTATATCCGATACTTCCCTCTGACTGGCATGGTATCTGCGCTTGTGTAATGCTCCTTCATGAAATTGTTGTATCACCACGAACTCAACTTGACGCTCTATCGCAGCGGACTTACGCCCTAAGCGACAGTATGTCCCTGATCCAGCAGTACGAATTGACAGCTTAGGTCAGCCAAGGGGCATCCCCAACAAGTTCAAGGCCCGAAACGAAATTGCCACAGGGTGGGAGTCTCTTCTCCCGGCTGTGGGAATTAGCAAGAATGCCGAATGGATTAATTACATCTATTACAACCAACAAATGTTTATTAACTTCACTAATGATGCCCTTTCAGCCTTGGGGGAGCAGTTGGATGCGACTACCAAAATGACATGGCAAAACACGCAGGTTCTAGACTGGATGTTTGCCGAGAAATGAGGAGTTTGTGTAATGTTTGGGGAATATTGCTGCATCTTCATACCTACCAATACTAGCCCAGGGGGCTCATTTACTAAGGCGGTTTTTGGGACTGAGCGGATTCTACTGGAAGTTTGTGCCAAACTTTAGTAGCGTGGTGGCAACACTGACGGATTTGCTAAAGAAGAATACGAAATTTTTGTGGACAGAACAATGCCAGGAGGCATTTGAGAAGTTAAAAGCCATATTAACCACTGCACCAGTTTTAGACACACCACATTTCCTGAAACCCTTTAAAGCCACTATCGACCAGTGATATAGGGGTTGGAGCTGTGTTGATGGAGGAGGGTGATGGTGGAATTGAAAGGCCAATTGGATATTTTTCAAAGGAACTCCATATTCATCAGCGAAACTACTCCATTGTTGAAAAAGAATTATTGAGTTTGGTACTGGCCTTACAACATTTTAATGTTTATGTTACAAACAATATTTCAGAGATGATTGTGTAAATAGACCACAAACCTCATCTTTTTGTAAAGATTTAAGGACAAAATTATGAGATGATTTTCTTGGAGCCTTATGTTACAGGTTTTTAATTTACAAATTATACATGTTGCGGGTTGTAAAAATGTTATTGCAGACACGTTATCGGGGGGGTTAAAGAAAATGTGTAGATAAGATAGAACCAGTAGATAGAATCAGACAAGCTAGAGCAGCACAGTGGCTCAGTGGTTAGCACTGCTGCCTCACAGCAGTAGGGACCCAGGTTCAATTCTACCCTCAGGTAACTGTCTGTATGGAGTTTGTACATTCTGCATGGGTTTCGTCCCACAGTCCAAAGATGTGCAGGTTAGGTGGATTGGCCATGCTAAATTGCCCATAGTGTTCAGGGGTGTGTGGGTTATATGGGTCTGGGTGGGATGCTTCAAGGGTCAGTGTGGACTTGTTGGGCCAAAGGGCCTGTTTCCACACTGTAGGGATTCTATGATTCAGTACAGTCCAATGGTATATGTATGCAGAATTACTATGAAAGGTATAGCTTTAGAATACTGACCCCTGTATTTTGCAACAATTGTATTAGGACTGAGAAAAAAAAGTCTTTTCATAATGTTGGTTCAATTTTTTCCTTAAGGAGGGAGGTCTTGCGAAGTTGCAAAATATTTGTGAATTGGAAGGCAGGAAGTTAGAATTTCCTGATAAAAATGATAGTGGAGAAAAGCGTGTGTAATCCCTTTAAGAGATGATGTATTTTTTGTGCATAGACATTTTTAAAATGTCTGTCTGTGAGCAGTAGCTGAAGTTGCCAGCGCAGAGAGTCCTAAAATTGAAACAGGTATATCAAAAGGCCTTACAGTTGGCAGGTAAAACAGCAGTTTTGTTTTGGTACATGGACAACAAGTTTGAATTTAGCCAATCAATTTGAACTAGGACCTGAGCTACCAAATTCAATTGAATTTAAATCTGATGGTGTTGACAACATCAAACCAATCCTACTTAAGAAACGCTATTTTGTCATTATGGGCAGAAAGATGAGCGCATTTGGAAAATTGGGGGGAGAGCCCACTGTCATCTGAAGGGACAGCCAAACTTCAGCTGCAGCAGAAGCAAATCTGCCATCTGAGATATAAACTTGGCTTTTGTATAAAATCGTTGAGCTCTCTGAAAAGACCTATTATAGGTACCACGGCATTTTAGCTCAAAGTCCTTACCGAAGAAATTAAAGAGAAAAACATCCACAACAGTAAATTTATCAGATGAAAGGCATTTGTGAGGTGAGCAACGGAAGGAAGATTGGAGACGAAAGTGGAGAAGACAGTGTTACAAAGGGGGTAAAGCCAAACCCCTCTGATAATTAAACTAAAACACAAGCCCCAATCTGTTAGGATGGGAGTAGAGGTTCCCTTCTAAAAATTACTGCCCACCTGCTAACCCTGATACACCCAGAGAAACTCGCCTTTCTTTTTGTAATTTATTAAAAGCTGTTAAAAGAAAGAAAATCCCTGATCTCTACAAATAACAAGAAACAGTTCTGAGAAGGGTCACCGAACACAAAACATTAACTCTGTTTTCTCCTTCACAGATGCTGCCAGACCTGCTGAGCTTTTCTAGCAGCTTTGTTTTTGTTCTATGTTGTTGGTATTAATGTAATCCACACATCAGCCTTCTAGCCAGGTAGATAATAAAGTATAGAAAGAAAAATAAAGAGAGAATGTAAGTTTGGATAAGTGCAAGAGAAAAATTAGAAAAGACAGGTAATTTAAAGAAATTTACTTGATATTTTTAATATCTCCAACAGCATGGAAATGGCTGAGTACAAAAATTGGCAAATTCAGCCATCGTGCTCATTGGCCAGGTTCATTCCTGCCATAAATGACCTTGCTCAGGAGAGTGCAAGGTGGGATCCAGAAACCCAGGCCATTCAGATTATTGGCCAATTGATTTGTTAGTAAAACCATAAGACATCAGAGCAGAAGTCGGCCATTCAGTCCATCAAGCATGCTACTTAATGAAGTTTATGAGACTAGTATCTGGAATGAGCAGATTACCTTATGAGGAAAGGCTAGACAGGCTGGGCCAATGTTCACTGGAGTTTCAAAGAGTCAAAAGTGACTTCATTGAAATTTATAAGTTCTTGAGGTGACAGAAGTCCACATTACAGAAGAGGAAGTGCTGGAATTCTTAAAGTGCGTAAAGATAGATAAATCCCCCGGACCTGATCATTGTATCCCAGGAAGTTGTGGGAAGCTAGGGAAGGAAATGTGAGGCCCCTAGTAAAGATACTTGTATCATCCACAGCCATGGGTAAGGTGTCAGAAGACTGGAGGGTAGCTAATGTTGTGTCATTATTTAAGAAACGCTGCGAGGGAAAACCAGGGAACTAGAGACTGGTGAGCCTAACATCAGTGCTGAGTAAAGTGTTGGAGTGGATTCTGAGAGATAGGATTTACATGTATTTGGAAAGGCAAGGACTGATTAGGGATCATCAACATGTCTTTGTGCTTGCGAAATCGTGTCTCACAAATTCCATGGAGTTTTCTGATGAGGTAGCCAAGAAGATTGATGAAGGCAGAGTGATAGATGTCGTCTACATGGACTCTACCAGAGTGTTCGACAAGCTTCTGCATGGTACACTGGTTAGCAACATGAGATTACATGGGTTCCAGGATGAGCTAACCAATCGACAAAATGGTAGAAGACGGATGGTGTTCAGACTGGATATGGCCAGTGGTTTGCTGCAAGAATTGGTGCTGGGACCACTGTTGCCTTCTTGGCCAAGACATAGTGCTGCTTGGGTTAAACTAATCATCAATTATCTCTCTTTAATGAAAGAGCAGCCTATGGTCTGTATGGAAACTTATGGTTTTCTTTGGGTTTATCCCAGTCAATTATTGGTGGATGATGGATCTGCAATGAGACAAGACATCTTGTTTCCTTTGTACAACATTTTTAGCTATACAAATGACATATGGTTACTGCTGGTCCTGAAGATTCTTCAGTGGAAACTGAACAACTAAAACGTTCCTCTTGAACTTGGGTTGTCCCATTGTCTGAAATCAAAGCTGAACCTGTTTTAACTATATGTTTGGCAGGATGAGATGTTGCCTGAACAACTTTAGTGAAAGATTCACCAATTTGTTCAGATGGGTAATCCTGCTGATTACCTTTCTAATAATTTGCACCTTCTTGCAAACCTAGCTAATTTTTGACAACTGAATTCTCTTCAGTGTTGATAGGAGTGGAAAACATTTCTTGAAAACCTACGTATATGTAGGTTTCCATCCCCTGACAACATGAAACAATTCTCCTATACCAATATATGTAATCTCAGTGGGTTCCGACATAAGTCCAGGAAGCCCTAAAAGATATTCTACCAGGTTACCTTTGACTGGTTGTTCAACAACTAACATTCCCTTGACCTGTGGTTCCATGACTGGCTGTTCTTTGAACAGTGTTCTATAACTAGCATCTCTGTCGACAGTTGTGCCATGACAGCTGTCTCTTGACCAGTTCGTTGTCAATTATAACTGGCTTAACTCCTTCAGTCACTTGAATAAGGTTGAAATCCATGCAAATATTTGTGTTCAAGAGCAAGAATTTTTGAATATAAAGTACTTATAGGATTTCTCCACTCTCTGATACAACCTGTATTGTGCAGCTACATGTAGCTTACATTTAATCTTCAGGTTTGTTGAATCACTCTAGGCTATAATCATTGCTTCTTCAACCATCATATAGGATCTGATAATATGGTGACAGTCACCTCTGTAGTAAGCTTAAAATTAATAAGATATCCATTGACATAAATTAGTTTTTTCACCAAAATGAGTTGGTTGGAACAGCAATTTCCCTGAACATTGGCTGTCACTTTTATTGTAGGTTGCACTACCACATTAAGGTGTTTATGTGAGTAGCTATTTAATTTTCCACTACTTTGTAATTGTGTCCTACATCTGTACATGATCCGTAAGTCACCTATAATTTTAAAGATACAGCATTCTTTTTTGATAACAGGACATCATTTTTCCCCATGAAGCTTTCTTGCCACACAGTGCTGAACCTACTCTTATTAACTGATATCTGGCTTTCTCTCTGCACTAGCTTCTCAGGTGTATCCTTAGGAATGCTGTATATTAAGAATTGAATGCATTTGGCAGATTTCCTTTGATAAGGTTGATCTTCTCCTCTTTGGATCAAGCTATGTTGCTTCTGAACTTCAAATTCACTAAGCAACTGAATGGCTTTCACAAAAATCAAATCTTCTTTGGACTGCAATAATTCTGAAAAAGGGGCTCATCAACAATTCCAACAACAATTGTATCTTTTTGAATGCTGATTTCAAAGCTCCAAGTCACATTTTACACTAATCTGTAGAGATTATTAATTATCTACGAATTTGGTTGGATGCGACTGGGCAGAGGACTTACTATGCAGGCCAACCACACCACAAACCCAGTCAAATTAGCTTTCAGCTGAGTACAACTTGCCTCATTGTCAGATGTTCTGGGCCAGTTGAAAGTCCAGCATCAGTAAGGGGTTGGGTTCATTGGAAGCCAATCCATTGCTCTTTTTTGATTTGATTTTGATTTTATTTGACAGTCACATGTGCTGAAATACAGTGAAAACTGTTGTTTTGCATAGAATACAGGCAGATTGTACCATACAAAAGCATGAGGGTAACAAAACAGAATGCAGAATATAGTGCTACAGCTGCAGACAAGGTGCAGAGAGAGAGATCAACATTAATATTTGAAAGGTCTATTCAAAAGTCTGATAACAGTGGGGGAAAAGCTGTTCTTGAATCTGTTCTTACATGTGTTCAAACTTTTATATCTTCTGCCTGATGGAAGAGAGTAGAAGAGAGTGTAACTGGATGTTGTGGTTGGTTGGCTCAGTAAACTGGTTCATTGATCCGCAGACGTTTCATTACCCTGCGGGGAGTAACATCATCAGTGCAGCCTCCGATGAAGCGCTGTTGTGTTTTCCCACCTGATATTTAAGCTCTGGTGTCTGTTGAGCTGGGTTACCTCACGTCTGGTTTTCTTTCGCAATGGGGTGTAAACGGGGTCTAGCTCTATGTGGTTATTACTGGCTTTCTTAGTGAAGAACCAGGCTTCTAGGAATTCCCATGCTTGTCTCTGCTTCACCTGTCCCAGGGTCCTGGTGTTGTCTCAATCGAACTGGTGGTTTTCCTTATCCGTGTGGATGGAGATGAGTGAGTATTGGTCGTGTCTTTTTGTTGCCAGTTGATGTTCATGTACACTTGTCGCTAATTTCCTTCCTGTTTGTCCAAGGTAATGTTTGTCACAGTCTTTGCAGGAAATCTTGTATATGATATTGGTCCTGTCCATAGGGGTAGCAGGTCTTTGGTTCGGGTTAGCAGTTGGTGTAGCGTTGACGTGGGGTTCATGTGCTGCCCAGTGATCGTAGGGGTCCTGAGGTCAGTTCAGATGTGTTCTTGATGTAAGGTAGCGTGATGAGTGTGTTGGGGCATGCAGTATCTTTTTGGTGTTGTTTGTGTAATAAGCATCTTCTGACCCAGTTATTCGGGTATCCATTGTCTTTGAATACTTGGAAGATGTACTCTTCTTCTTTTTGACATAGTTCTGTGTTGCTGTGTTCTGTTTTGTCGCCCGTTTAAATAATGTTCTCACATAACTTCGTTTGTGCGTGTTAGGATAGTTGCTATTGAAATTCAGAACTTGGTCAGTGTGTGTGACTTTCCTGTGGACCTTTGTTAAGAATTCCCCATTGGTCTTGCGTTCCACCATGACATCCAGGAATTGGAGCTGTTTGTTCTTTTCCTCTTCCCTGGTGAATCTGATCCTGAGAAGGATGTTGTTTATTAGTTTGCGTGTCTCCTCTAATTTGGTCTGTTTAAGAATGACGAAGGTGTTATCCACGTATTGTATCCATAGTTTCAGTTGGATTAGCAGAAGGGCCATGCTTTCAAGTCTCTGCGTCACCGCTTCAGCTATTAGTCCGGAGATAGGTGATCCCAAGGGTGTCCAGTTGATCTGTTCATATATTTGGCCATTAAAGTTGAAGTGGGTGATGAGGCAGAGGTCCAGCAGCTTCAGCATGTTATCTGTGGAGATGGTGTCATTCAGGTCTTGTTCTTGTTTTAGTAGTGTTGCCAGTGTTTCTCTTGCTAGTGCTTTGTCTATCGATGTGAATAGGGCAGTAACGATGGTCTCGTCGTCGTCTATTCTTATATCCTTGATGGAATTAAGGAACTCTTGGGCTGAGTGGATTGAGTGGGGTGACTTGCTGACAAGGTGCTTTAGTATCCTTTGTAACTCTTTGACTAATCTATGTGATGGCGTGCCTGGCAGGGAGACTGTGGGTCTGAGGGGTACTTCTGGTTTGTGTACCTTCGGGAGGCTGTACAATCGGAGGGTGTTAGTTTCTTCAGGTTTCATTCTTAGAAGTCTGTTTTCTTGATTTGTCTGGTCTGTTTGAGTCTCTTTAGTGTGTTGAGAATCTTGTTGCCCAGTTGTGGTTTCGGGTCTGTCTGTACTTGCTGGTATGTGTTCTCGTCAGTTAGTAGCATCTATGCCTTGGAGAGGTAATCCCATTTATTTAGTATTACCATCATGCACCCTTTGTCTGCTGGTAGTATTATGATGTTTTTGTCCTTTTTCAGTCTTTCTGGGGCCTCCCTTTCTGATGTGTTGAGAGTGTTAAGTTCATTTTTTCTGGTCATTGTTGGGATCACTGTCTGTCCTATGGCTTGTTGTGTTTCTTCATTGATACCATTGGTCTTCAGTGTGGCTTCCAGTGTGGCTGGGAATTCTGTCTTGTTGGCGTCTCTGTCATTGTAGGTGGGTCCGCGAATTAGAACAGCTTTCTTTGTGTCTGTCAGTTTCCTGTCTTGAAGGTTTCTTATCTAGGTGTCTGCTCTGTTGTTGTCATTTTAATGGGTTAGTTTGGCTAATTTTTCCTGTTGGATCTGTCTTTTCTTGGCTCTTGTGGTCTGTTGACTAATGTCAATGACTCGTTCTAGGTCTGTTGTCCAGTCTTGGTTGGTAGTTTCTAGGAATAAAGTTTTTTGGCACGTAATTTCTCTGTCATATCTGTGGAGCAGGTTGTGTGCATCGTTGATTATTGCCTGCATCATCTTGTGGCTGTTGTGTTCTGCTGCCCTACAAGCTTGTGGGTTGTTGATGGGGGGTTTGTGTCTCACACTGTGTGGTAGTACATGGTTGCTAGGACATCGTGTAGGAAGTAGAGTTGTTCACAGGTAGCACTCTGACATTTGGCATAATTTTCCCATTTTCATACCAACTTGAGCGTGCTTCGCCCGTAGGTCTCTAAGATTTTAGAGTAGATTTGTAGCTCAGGTTGTGGGTGTTCTGATTGGTTGGCTCGCTGAGCTGGTTCGTTGTTCTTCCGTAGATGTTTCATTACCCTGCTGGGTTACATCATCAGTGCAGCCTCCGATGAAATGCCATTGTATTTTCCTGCCTGTTATTTAAACTCTGGTGTTCGTTGAGTTGGGTTACCTCAAGTCTGGTTTTCCTTCGCAGTGGGGTGTATATGGGGTCTAGCTCTATGTGGTTATTGCTGGCTTTCTTAGTGGAGAACCAGGCTTCTAGGAATTCCCATGCTTGTCTCTGCTTCGCCTGTCCCAGTGTCCTGGTGTTGTCTCAATCGAAATGGTGGTTTTCCTTATCCGTGTGGATGGAGATCAGTGAGTATTGGTCGTGTCTTTTTGTTGCCAGTTGATGTTCATGTACACTTGTGGCTAATTTCCTTCCTTTTTGCCCAATGTAGTGTTTGTTGCAGTCTTTGCAGGGAATCTTGTATATGACTTTGGTTCTGTCCATTGTGGGGTATTGGGTCTTTGGTTGAAAGAACCAAAGATGTAAGAGATAATAGAGAGTCATGAACATAGCCCAGTCCATCACGCAAAGTGGCTTTCCATTCCATTGATTCCATCTATTCTTCCCACTGCCTCAGGAAAGCAATCAACATAATCAAAGACCCTTTCCACTCTAAGGTTTTAGAGTAGGTTTGCATTCTACCCGACCTGAAACGTCAACTTTCCTGCTCCTCTGATGCAGCCTGGCCTGCTGTGTTCCTCCAGCTCCATACTGTGTTATCTCTGACTCCAGGATCTGCATTTCTTGCTATCTCTGAGTGATATTCTCTTAGGATATTTATTTTCATATTTTATTTTAAAGTATTAACCGGATTCTTTTTTGTTTTTAGAACAACTTGACAGAGCTGAAATCTTTTGGCTCCCCACCAGATGCTGTAGTTCTTGTGGCAGCTGCTGTAATGATCCTTTTAGCACCAAGTGGAAAACTCCCAAAGGACAAAAGCTGGAAAGCTGCTAAAGTTATGATGGGTAAAGTGGATACTTTTTTAGATTCACTAATAAACTATGACAAGGAGCACATCCCTGAGTCATCTTTGAAAGCTTTCCGGTAAGTCAATGAATGTTAAGTTTTTGATTGCTTTGAATTTTATACCCTGATATAAGTTAAAACAATCTATACATTTAATATATATATAATAAATTCTGTTTTAATGAAAAGGTATGGTTGGTTATGAATATTTTTATTTATTGTGTGTTATATCTAATTTTAATTGCATGAGCTATAAATTGATAGCATGTCTATGATTTTTTAAAATCAGATATTTTCTTGACAAATATGCAGATTTGGATAGTGTTTATTATATATTTGTATTTGAAACGCATGTATCTAGAAATTGTCTTTCATACTCTACATAGTCTACCAATCCCTGAAAATGGGAATCGGGAAATACGTATGCCTTTACAGTCAAAGGTGGATCACCTGCCAAATTGATTAAGGACATTAATGAGACACCCTTCATCTCTGCTTGAAATGGGCCTGAGGACTTTGCATATGTAAATAAGTGGTCAAGAGCAGCTTAATGATTGTGCTGCAGCGCTGATTTGTTGTGAGACAACTGCATCATTGTAAACATCACTCAGGGGGAGAAAGCCTGTTGTGATGTGAGGTCAGAATTCATCTAGGACTGATTAACAGGCTTTATTAAATATAGCTATTTGCAAGGTAGGGTAAGAATATACACACTACTGAAACCTGACAAGCTATAACACACTTCCTTGTCACGTGCTCAATAGCTATATCAGAGTAAACATATAATCAACCCTTTTCTCTGCATCTCTCCCAAGTTCTTTTAGGACAGTAATTTTAGCATTAAAATTTAACCATGAACATTTACTTCTTTATTCCCATATCCCCTATCCCTCTCAGTGCCCTTTCCAATGATTTGCCCACCACTGACATAAGACTAACTGGCTTGTAATTTTCGGGGTCATCCCTATTCCCTTTTTTGAACAAGGGAATGACGTTTGCCTCTCTCCAATCTTCTGGCACTATACCCGTGGACAGTGAGGACGAAAAGATCATCGCCAAAGGCCCTGTAATCTCTTCCCTCGCTTCCCATAGAATCCTTGGATAAATCCCATCAGGCCCGGTGGACTTCTCTATCTTCAACTTCCTCAAAATTCCTCACATATCTTCCTAACTAACATCGACCTCCTCTAGCCTACCAGCCTGTTTCACACTGTCCTGCCGTACAACTAGGTCCCTCTCAGTTGTGAATACCAAAGAAAAGTATTCATTAAGGACCTCTCCTATCTCTTTAGGCTCCGTGCACAAATTTCCTTTACAAACCTTGATTGGCCCTACCCTTTCTCTGGTCATTCTCTTTTTCCTCATGTATGAGTAAAAAGCCTTGGAGTTTTCCTTGATCCTATCTGCCAAGGTTTTCTTATGCCCCTTTATAGCTCTCCTAAGCCCTTTGTTCAGATCTTTCCTGGATAACTTGTATCGCTCTAGAGCCTTTTCCGTTCCTTGTTTCCTAAACCTTTTATAAGCATCCTTCTTCCTCTTAACTAGTCATTCAACCTCTCTTGAGAACCAAGGCTCCCTCACTTGACCACATCTTCCCTGCCTGCTAGGGACAAACATATCGAGCACACGCACAATGCATTCCTTAAACAATCTCCACATTTCAATAGTGCTCTTCCCTGACAGCATCTGTTCCCATTTTTGTGTTACCCAGTTCTTGCCTAACAGAATTGTAATTACCCTTCCCCCAATTATAAACCTTACCCTGCTGTATGTACCTATCCTTTTCCATGACTATTGCAAAAATAACAGAGTTATGATCGCTAGAGCCAAAATGCTCTCCTACCAACAGGTCTAACACTTGGCCTGATTCATTGCCAAGCACCAAATCCAAAGTGGCCTCTCCTCATGTTGGTCTATCTACATGCTGTGTCAGGAATCCTTCCTGAACGCACTGGACAAAATCCGCTCCATCTAAACTATTACAACTAAAATGTTTCCAATCAGTACGTGGAAAGTTGAAGTCACCCATGACTACAGCCCTGTGACTTCTGCACCTTTCCAGTATCTGCCTCCCAATCCACTCCTCCATGTCTCTACAACTATTAGGGGATCTGTGAAAAACCCTCAACAAAGTGACTGCTCCTTTCTTGTCCCGGACCTCAACCCAAACCGACTGTGTAGACATATCATTCACGATCTGCCTTTCAGTAGCTGCTATACTAGCCCTGACTAGCAATGCCATTCCCCCGCCTCTTTTTCCACCCTCCCTATTTCTTTTAAAACATCTAAATTCCGGAACTTCAAACAACCATTCCTGTCCCTGAGGACTGATAAACGGCATTTATTTCAATTCAAGTGGCCTGACTGGTAAGGCAGATGAACACAGGGCATGGTTGGGAACATGGCACTTTCTGTAAATTATTTTAAGCTTTTGTCCTGTGTGAACACTTGTTTGATTGATTATTTCAGTGTCGGAGCTCCATTGTGGTATTTAGTGTGTAATGTGATTACATTTTTCAGGACCGTTTTCTTTAAATGAATTGTTAACATTTCAATAATCCTGATATAAAATGTATTTGGTTAAATCATGTTTAACAGGCCAATTCTTGATAATCCAATGTTTGATCCTGATTTTATTCGTACGAAATCCATTGCTGCAGCTGGTCTGTGTTCATGGTGTATAAATATTGTCAAATTTTATGAGGTCTTTTTGGAAGTGGAACCTAAGAGGATAGCTCTGGCACAGGCCAATGCTGAACTGGCAGCTGCACAGGACAAACTTGCTGGTATCACACGTATGATAAATGTGAGTGTGCAAGTCAAATAATGTACAACTTTCAATTGTTATTTTAAACATTTAATAAGAAATTTTAATACACATGATACAAAATAATATATTTCAAAAGTCGTATATTTGTCAAATTGCACTTATACTTTATATTTATCATCTCCAAGTGGACCAAAAATGATTCTTGTGATTCAAACAACTCCTGAATGACTTTTAAATCCTAGTTCTGTCTTACTCAAGCTCATCAACAATTTTACCATGATAGATATTGTCTGATCAACCTATTCAGTGATGTGTTTACATATCTCTGGAGCAGGTGGGACTTGAAGTCTTATTTCCTGGCTCAGAGTTAGGAACACTACCATTGTGTCACAAAAGGGTCATAAAATAATGCTTGGAGTTTGAAGTGCCAGGACTTTGATACACATTAGTGGCTGTAGTCATTTCCAATCAACCTCTTTAGATACACTTCTGGAGCAGGTCGGACTTGAACCATGCAGCCCTGACCCTTAGTCATAGAGTTTTAGAGCTGCGTAGCAGGGAAACAGATCCTTTGGTCCACCTTGTCCATGCCTTACAGATATTCTAAATTAGTCAAACCCTATTTGCCAGCATTTGGCGCATATCCCTCTAAACCCTTTCCTAATCATACACCCATTCTTATGCCTTTTAAATGTTAAAGTCGTACCTGCCTCCACCACTTCCTCTGGCAGCTCATTCCATACACGCATCACCCTCTGTGTGAAAAGTTGCCCCTTAGGTCCCTTTTAAATCTTCCCCCTTTCACCTTTAATCTATGCTCTCTAGTTTTGGACTCCCCTACTCTGGGGAAAAGGCCTTAGCTATTCACCCTATCCACACCATTCATGATTTTATAAACCTCTATAAGGTCATTTCTCAGCCTCCGACGTTCCAGGGAAAATAGCCCCAGCCTATTCAGTCTCTCTTTATAGCTCGAAACCTCCAACTCTGACAACATCCTTGTAAATCTTTTCTGAACCCTTTCAAATTTCACAACATCCTTCCTATGGCTGGGAGACCAGAATTGAATGCAATATCCCAAAAGTAGCCTAACCAATGTCTTTTACAGCCACAACATAACTTACCAACTCCTATACTCAAGGCACTGACCAATAAAGGCAAGCAAACCGAATGCCTTCTTCACTATCCTGTCTACCTGTGACTCCACTTTCATGAAACTATGAACCAACACTTTAAGGTCACTTTGTTCAGCAACAGCCCCCCAGGATCTTACCGTTAAGTGTATAGGTCCTGCATTGATCTGCCTTTCCAAAATGCGCCACTTCACTTTTTTTTTTAAATTAAGCTCCTCTGCCATTCATTGGCCCATCGGCCCATTTGATCAAGGACCATAGTACTCTGAGGTAACCTTTTTTGCTGTTCACTTCACCATCAACTTTTGGTGTCATCTACGAGCTTACTAACTGTACCTCCTTTGTTCACATCCAAATCCTTTATATAAATGACAAAAGGCAGTGGACCTAGCACTGATCCTTGTGGGACACCGCTGGCCACAGGTCTCAAGTCCAAACAGTTAGTCTCTACCACCACTGTCTGTCTCCTACCTTTGAGCCAGTTCTGTATCAAAATGGCTAGTTCTCCCTTTACCATTACATCCTGTCCTTTACTAAATGTTTCTCAGCATTGCCTCAAATCCCACACAATTCTATTGGACCTAGTGAATTGATTTCAAAATACATATTCCTATTTACAAGGCTTTCCAGTCTTATTCCACATTTGATAAATGTTAGCTGTGTATCAGCTTATACCCCCTACTCTGGTAAATCATCGCCAAATTCCAATGTCTCCATGGACCCTTATTTGACATGTCTTTGCACTCAATAACTCTTTGGGACAGAAATTTGTATGTGTTACACCTATTTTCTGTGGACCTAAAATGAGCATAAAATAAAATACAGTGCTTGATAATTTCGTTGTGAGAAAGCAGTCAAATCCGTTGAGTACTAACTCCATGCTAAAGTCAGGCATTAGAATCTTTGAATTCGAGGCTAAATGCCTACTAAGGATGTTGTTGACAAATTAGTGCTCAGCATTCATTAGAATTCCTACAGTGTGGAAACAGGCCCTTTGGCCCAACAAGTCCACACCGACCCTTGGAGCATCCCACCCAGACCCATCCCCGTATGACCCACACACCCCTGAACACTATGGGCAATTTAACATGGCCAATCCACCTAGCCTGCACATCTTTTGGACTGTGGGAGGAAACCGGAGCACCGGGAGGAAACCCACGCAGACACGGGGAGAATGTGCAAACTCCACACAGACAGTCACCTGAGGCTGGAATCAAACCTGGGTCCCTGGCGCTGTGAGGCTGCAGTGCTAACCACTGAGCCACCATGCCGCCCAGTATTCTCCAGTATTTGATTTTTTATTTAAAGCAATTTGTATGGTTTCAGGGGAAATAGGGCTTCACAGTTCTGAAAATGAAGCCCTAATCTTTCCCTTCTGACTCTGGCATGATCCTGCATATTTTCACATTCCTTTCTATCTTGGAACGTCTCTTCAGAACTCTTCAGAACATTCTCCAAATTTCTGTTACTTTCCAATATGACACTTCCAATCCTTTTTGAAGCACCTTGCACAATAATGATGTCACTCAAGTGTAAATTTAACTGCAACAGTAATATATTGTTATCTAAGTACATATGCACCAATATTATTTTTAATATTGTCTTTTACATGTAATGATTTATAACACAGTCTATTTGTTACTTTTCATTTAGATGGGTATTAATATTTCTAACATGAAAACAAGAAAGAGAATGTCATATTGTATTACCCTAAAGTCACACAGGCCTGATATTACAGTAGTGATATTAGAATATGATTATTAACTAATCATTATCTTTCTTTTATATGAAATATGTAAAAAATTAAATAACAGGAATATCAGGCATTATTGCAAACAGGAGTTTCTAGATTACAATCATCTTTTCTGACAATATATCAATGTTAATTTTTAGGAACTTGATGATAATTTAGCAAAGTTGACAGCTGAATTTGAAAAAGCCACATCTGAAAAGCTCAAATGTCAACAAGAAGCTGATAACACCAACAGGACAATTTCACTTGCAAACAGGTAAATTTGGACTTGTGTAAATAGAACCAAATGAACAAACTCTCAGTTTCTGATCTTCCATAATTTTAGAATATAATTTGTCTTTGGGTTATATTTCATTACATCATTAAGCTGTTCCTGAGCTTGGAAAAAAATTTCTAGCATTATGAAGAGTGGCATGATGAAAAGTTGAGTTTGACAAACACACTGGATTCTTGACCTCTAGTACAATTGTAATGATGTTCAAGTATTACATCAACCAGACATTTCAAATATGGAAAAGCACATTGACATTTAATCATTAACAGCCTAATAACACTGAATTTTAGGACTTCCAGAACACCATAGGCTCTTGGTGTTTCTGTGCCATGCACAATACTTCAGGGAGTTAAGTTGATAGACGACTCTACAACATCTTAAGTATTAATAGATTTTGGCCAATTATTTCAAGTGAACAAAATATTTACACTGCTGCAGCAGTCTGTCCTATAGTTTGCTCCATATTTCCAATTCCTGCAGTACAAAACTGCGAAAAATTGTGCAATTTTTAACAGTTACTGACCCGAGCCTCCATTTAAGGGTATGCTGCTTTGATCATAAAATCTTATTTATTTTCAGTAGGTTAGCTTTGATATATAAGAGAAAAATATGTTCAGAAGGAAGATCAGCTGCTTATATACTGTAGTGCAATGTCATTGGTTAAGGCCTTTAAAGAAAAGATTTTTAAAATAAATGATCATGTCGCCTTTACCCAATGTAGTGCTCTCATCTTGAGTAATAAGCTTCACTCTCCAGAGCTAAATTGCATCAATACAAAAAAAAATCTGGTTTGTCAAAGGAACAGTTCCTTCAAGGAAACATAAATGAAGTCTCACATATCTGCTCTGCAGGTGGATGTACAAGAATATTGTGAATTGCTGGAAAGAAATCCATGAATACCTTGTTCTTAGGTATCAGCTCTCTCAGCTGTCACATGGCAAACTGATTTCCAAAGTCTTGCAGCATGCCCCACTCTCAGCAAAGTTAAGCCCCTTTGATGTCACTGGAAAAGGTGACACTTTGACATCAAGAAATCAGTCACTGTTCAGGCTGGCATTTTAACAACACGATTTTAAGTGGTATTAAGTTGTTGTGAACTCTTAAAACTTTTAAATTATTTTAATCAGCTTAAGTACTTACATATATGTTTGAATACTTTTAAAACTGTTAAAGCCAGAGGGAAAATCCAGTAAAAATTAGAAATGAATGTGCTGGCTATTCTGGAGTTTATGGAAGACAAATTGGACCGGTATGTATCATTCGCTTTAATATTTTTTCTTTGTAGTTCAAATAAGAAAGAGTAATTTGTTCTATTAGTCTGCTGCAAAGAAGCAAATGAGAAGGCGATCTTTCTGCACCCTCTGTACTGTATACCTGTACACCATTAGGCTTATTATTGGATAGCAAACTGAATTTCATTAGGATATTTTTGTGCAATCACGATGAATGTCAATGTTTGGCTACTATGGGGAAAATCCAAGCTAAAATTCAAGGACTAATAGTCCTTTCAATATAAGCACTTTCAGCTTTCACTGCTATTGTGAAAGGAAAATTCAAGCCTGTGACTATACTTCCAAAATAATTAATTGGTTGTGAAAGACTTTAGGGCAACAAAATTACTGTCATTTCTTTGAAATATCCTTCCAGTTCTTTTAGGCAATAATTAAGCTAAGAGGAATTTTGCAACAGCAGTTTTGACCTTTTGGGTTACTTTCACATGAAAACAGGATAAACTAGCCAAGAATCTAGTCAAAGTAGAAATGAAAGAATAGGCAGGATAAATGAGTGGCTTGACAGATGGTGCAGGAGGGAGGGGTTCAGATTTTTGGGACATTGAGACCAGTTCTGGGGGAGATGGGACTATTACAAATCGGACGGTCTACACCTGGGCAGCACTGGAACCAATGTCCTAAGGGCTGCTTTTGCTAACGCTGTTGGGGAGGGTTTAAACTAATGTGGCAGGGGGATGGGAACCAAATGAGGAGGTTAGTGGACTGTAAGGAGGTCATAACTAAAGCCTGTAAGGAACTAGATAATGAAGTCTGTGTGACAAAGGGGGAGATTAGGCAGAGATCAGATGATGAAAGCAAAGGGACAGATGGTCTGAGGTGCATTTGTTTTAATGCGAGAAATGTAGGAGGTAAGGCAAATGAACTTAGGGCTTGGATTAGTACCTGGGAGTATGATGTTATTGCTATTACTGAGACTTGGTTGAGGGAAGGGCAAGATTGGCAACTAAATATCCCAGGATATAGATGCTTCAGGTGGGATAGAAAGGAAGATAAAAGGGGTGGAGGAGTTGCATTACTGGTCAAAGAGGATATCACAGCTGCGCTGAAGGAGGGCACTATGGAGGACTCGAGCAGTGAGGCAATATGAGCAGAGCTCAGAAATAAGAAGGGTGTGGTAACAATGTTGGGGCTGTACTACAGGCCTCCCAACAGCGAGCGTGAGATAGAGGTACAAATATGTAGACAGATTATGGAAAGATGTAGGAGCAACAGGGTGGTGGTGATGGGAGATTTTAATTTTCTCAACATTGACTGGGATTCACTTAGTGTTAGGGGTTTAGATGGAGCAGAATTTGTAAGGAGCATCCAGGAGGGTTTTCTAGAGCAGTATGTAAATAATCCAACTCAGGAAGGGGCCATACTGGACCTGGTGTTGGGGAATGAGCCCAGCCAGGTGGTTGAAGTTTCAGTAGGGGATTACTTTGGGAATAGCGATCACAATTCCATAAGTTTTAGAACACTGATGGACAAAGACAAGAGTGATCGCAAAGGAAGAGTGCTGAATTGGGGAAAGGCCAGCTATAGCGAAATTCGGCAGGAGCTGGAGAATGTGGATTGGGAGCAGCTGTTTGAGGGTAAATCCACATTTGATATGTGGGAAGCTTTTAAAGAGAGGTTGATTGGAGTGCAGGACAGACATGTCCCTGTGAAAATGCGGGATAGAAAGGGGAAGATTAGGGAACCATGGATGACAAGTGAAATTGTGGGACTAGCAAAGGGGAAAAAGGAAGCATACATAAGGTCTAGGCAATTGAAAAC
The DNA here is from genome assembly GCA_024137785.1 of Ginglymostoma cirratum. Taxonomy (NCBI): domain Eukaryota; kingdom Metazoa; phylum Chordata; class Chondrichthyes; order Orectolobiformes; family Ginglymostomatidae; genus Ginglymostoma; species Ginglymostoma cirratum. The sequence goes on from JAHRHZ010000276.1 coordinate 433,916, forward strand.
AGACGAAGCTTTGGAAGAATGTCAGGAAAGTAGGACCAATCTGACACGAGGAATTAAGAGAGCTAAAAGGGGTCATGAAATATCTTTAGCAAACTGGGTTAAGGAAAATCCCAAAGCCTTTTATTCGTACATAAGGAGCAAGAGGGTAACTAGAGAAAGGGTTGGCCCACTCAAGGACAAAGGAGGGAAGTTATGCGATGAGTCAGAGAAAATGAGTGAGATTCTTAATGAGTACTTTGCGTCGGTATTCACCGAGGAGAGGGACATGACGGATGTTGAGGTTAGGGATAGATGTTTGATTACCTAGGTCAAGTCGGCATAAGGAGGGGTAAGTGTTAAGTATTCTAAAAGGCATTAGGGTGGGCAAGTCCCCAGGTCCAGATGGGATCTATCCCAGGTTACTGAGGGAAGCGAGAGAGGAAATAGCTGGGGCCTTAACAGATATCTTTGCAGCATCCTTGAGCACGAGTGAGGTCCCAGAGGACTGGAGAATTGCTAATGTTGCCCCCTTGTTTAAGAAGGGTAGCAAGGATAATCCAGGTAATTATAGACTGGTGAGCCTGATGTCAGTGGTGGGGAAGCTGCTGGAGAAGATACTGAGGGATAGGATCTATTTACATTTGGAAGAAAATGGGCTTATTAGTGATAGGCAGCATGGTTTTGTGCAGGGAATGTCATGTAATTCCAACTTGATAGAATTCTTTGAGGAAGTGACAAAGTTGATAGATGAGGGAAGGGCTGTAGATGTCATATACATGGACTTCAGTAAGGCATTTAATAAGGTTCCCCATGGTAGGCTGATGGAGAAAGTGAAGTTGCATGGGGTCCAGGGTGTATTAGCTAGATGGATAGAGAACTGGCTGGGCAACAGGAGACAGAGGGTCATAGTGGAAGGGAGTTTCTCAAAATGGAGAACTGTGACCAGAGGTGTTCCACAGGGATCCGTGTTGGGCCCAGTGTTGTTTGTGATATACATAACTGAACTGGAGGAAGGTATAGATGGTCTGATTAGCAGTTTTGCAGATGACACTAAGATTGGTGGAGAAGCAGATAGTGAAGGGGACTGTCGGAGAAAGCAGCAGAATATAAATAGATTGGAGAGTTGTGCGGAGGAATGGCAGATGGAGTTCAATCCAGGCAAATGCGAGGTGATACATTTTGAAAGATCCAATCAAGAGCGAACTATACGATAAATGGAAAAGCCCTGGGGAAAATTGATACACAGCGAGATCTGGGTGTTCAGGTCCATTGTAACCTGAAGGTGGCAATGCAGTGGATACAGTGGTCAAGAAGGCATATGGCATGCTTTCATTCATCGGATGCGGTATTGAGTACAAGAGTTGGTAGGTCATGTTACTGTTGTATGGGACTTTGGTTCGACCACATTTGGAATACTGCATGCAGTTCTGGTCACCACATTACCAAAAGGATGTGGATGCTTTGGAGAGGGTGCAGAGGAGGTTCACCAGGATGTTGCCTGGTATGGAGGGCGCTAACTATGAAGAGAGATTGAGTAGATTGGGATTATTTGCATTAGACAGATGGAGGTTGAAGTGGGGACCTGATTGAGGTCTACAAAATCATGAGAGGTATAGACAGAATGGATAGCAAGAAGGTTTTTCCCAGAGTGGGGGACTCAATTATTAGGGGTCACGATTTCAAGGTGAGAGGGGAAAAGTTTAAGGGAGATATGCGTGGAAAGTTCTTTATGCAGAGGGTGGTGGGTGCCTGGAACGCATTGCCAGCGGAGGTGGTCCCGATAGCGTCATTTAAGATGTATCTAGACAGATACATGAATGGACAGGGAGCAAAGGGATACAGATCCTTGGAAAATAGGCAACAGGTTTAGATGGAGGATCTGGATCGGTGCAGGCTTGGAGGGCCAAAGGGCCTCTTCCTGTGCTGTAATTTTCTTTGTTCTTTGTTCTTTGTTCTTTGTTCTTTGTTCTTTGTTCTTTGATCTCACTTGCATACCTGCTAGACCATGATTTAGAATGTCGCTGTTAAAAGTCTGTGAGCAAATTATCTTTCTACTCTTTGTCCTCGTTTATAGTTGTCCAATGTACAAACTGGACAAATAAGAGAAAACATAAAATATTTACATTAAAAAGTGATGATCTTCTTACAGACTTGTTGGAGGTTTGGTATCAGAGAAAATACGCTGGGGTGATTCGATCGCCACGTTCAAGGAACAGGAAAAAACACTGTGTGGAGATGTACTCCTTGTTACAGCTTTTGTTTCATACGTTGGATACTTCACAAAAAAATATAGAAACGAACTTTTGAATGAACACTGGATGCCTTTTCTACAAAAATTAGAGGTGTGATTTTTAAAATTATTTTAGAGAACATGGACATCAACTTAGAGAATGTAATGATGAATATCAGTCTTCTTCCTATTTTGGCTGACAAATAAGGTTAACTGTCAGATGCTCAAACTTATAATATTAATCTAAGTGTTCTAATAGTGATGATTCAATTGTGTTGGAAGTAATGTTGAAATTTCACCAATCAAATATTACATCATTTGTTTTTTTAAGGCATTAGTGGCAAGGCTAGCATTTATTTATTACTATTCCCACCTGATCATAAGAAGGTGGTGGAGACTTTCTTGAACTACTGCAGTCCCGGGGCAGGGGGTACTCTCAGCATGCTGTTAGGTAGGGAGCTAACCTCATGATGGTGGAAGAATGCTGATTTGTTTTGAAAAATCAGTGGAGTGAGGGAGAGAGTTAGAAAGCAACTTGGAGATAATGGTTACAGAGATAGTAGGAACTACAGATGCTGGAGAATCTGAGAGAACAAGGTGTAGAGCTGGATGAACACAGCATGCCAAGCAGCATCAGAGGAGCAGGAAAGCTGACGTTTTGGGTCTAGAAGTTTCTGAAGAAGGGTCTAGACCCGAAATGTCAGCTTTCCTGCTCCT